>JABTXL010006571.1:1893543-1917616 GCA_025134845.1 Neodon shergylaensis
TTTGGTTTTTGGAGACAGGGTTTCTCTGTGGCTTTGGAGCCTGTCCTGGAACTAGCTCTTGTAGACCAGGCTGGTCTCGAACTCACAGAGATCCGCCTGCCTCTGCCTCCCGAGTGCTGGGATTAAAGGCGTGCGCCACCATCACCCGGCCGAAGTCTCTTGATGTTATGGATCTGTTTACTCATTTCTACAAACGGGAAGCCAAGTTCTGTGGTTGGCCCCTTAAGTCCCAACATTCTGGAAGCTGAGGTGGGATGAGCATTTGAACCCAGAGCTTGAGACCAGTCTGGGCAACACATTGATGCCCTGTAGAAACAAATAAGTGAGTAAAGACGTTAATAAATAGATAAATAAACTTTAAAGAGGAAGTAGTGAGAACCACCACCATAGGAATTCTGTGCCCATTATTAACACTCAGATCGATCCCTCACACGAGAACAACAATGTTAAGCATCACTACGGTTATAAAAGTGTCTCTTAGCCAGGCGATGGTGGCGCACGCCTTTAATCCCATCACTTGGGAGGCAGAGGCAGGTGGATCTCTGTGAGTTCGAGACCAGCCTGGTCTACAGAGCTAGTTCCAGGACAGGCTCCAAAGCCACAGAGAAACCCTGTCTCGAAAAAAAAAAAGTGTCTCTTAAGACAGCCGTTAGCAGTGTCAGTGTATGTCTGTAATCCCAGCACTCCGGAAGCAGAAGCAAGAGGACTGTCACAAGTTCTGGGGCAGAATGGGCCACAGTGTGAGTTTCGGGCTAGCCACGACTCTAGAGCAGGGCTCTGCCACTAAAATTATTAAAGTAAAAACAGAAACAAAAAGTGAGGTAAGCATTATCTGGCCTGCTTTGTAAAGTCACAGGTAGTGAAGTTACACAGCTGTGCCGAGCCATAAACTTAAAGAAAGGCCAAAGGCTGAATGGGCCGCCTAGACCGATGACTCAGGCCCTGCCGCAGTTCGGGTTTCCGGACTGATTCAGGCCTTGGCGTCGTTCCTGGGGCTGACAACAAGAATGCCCAATTAGTGCCCAGAGTGACGAGTTTCTGTAACATGGGGAGCCGTTTATGAAACAAGTGAGTCAGGTCACTAAAACCTCGCGCGGGACCCATCATGGTCAGCGGAGCTCAGACTCGTGCCAGAGATACACAGAAAAAAATGGTCCTCTCTAGTTACTGTGCTCTGGAAACGTCTGCTTCTCAATTCTGGATTGTCAACTGACCCACGGCCAAGGGGCTAAACATAGCTAAAGCCTTTAAATTATAATTTGATCTGACGGGCCAGGTATCAAACAAGTCCTGTGCAGCCAAATAGACTGGCGACAAATATCAGAACAGTGTATCAGTCTATGGCATGTGCTTTATGACAAGAAAGTAACCGACAGTATCAGTGAGTATCTTATTCCTCATTTAACCTAAATAAAAGATGTCTGTCTGAGGGTAGCAGTCAACACAGGCTCACAGAACTATTCTTTAGTTTAAATGATTTCCAGGGGAGAAACCTGGGAAAGTGGGGGGATATCTTAATTTTTCCATGGTCCTGAATTGTCCAAAAGACTAAGGTTGACCAGCACTCGGGAGGCAGAGGCAATTGGATCTCTGTGAGTTAGGGGCCAGCCTGGTCTACAGAGTGAGTTCCAGGACAGGCTCCAAAGCTACAGAGAAACCCTGTCTTGAAAAAGAAAAAAAGCCGGGCGGTGGTGGCGCACGCCTTTAATCCCAGCACTCGGGAGGCAGAGGCAGGCGGATCTCTGTGAGTTCGAGACCAGCCTGGTCTACAAGAGCTAGTGCCAGGAAAGGCTCCAAAGCTACAGAGAAACCCTGTCTCGAAAAACTTAAAAAAAAAAAAATACTAAGGTTGATACATATTAATGCCTCCCAAACAAGAGGCCCCAAAAGATAATGGCAGACAACTGGAACAGATGTCAAATACAGTACAGTAGAGTTCTAAGACTATTACCAGGTCAGCAAGATGGTAAATACTTGCAAAGCAAGCCTGACCACCTGGTTTCATCCCAACACCCAGAGCCCATGTATAAAGGTCAAGTGTGCTGACACAAACCTGTAATCCCAGCACTGCCACAGCAGAATGGGAGGTGGGGACGGGAGAACCGTCTGTAAGATGACAAGCCAGCTAGCCTCTAGTAAATATACAGCAGAGCAGAAGCAAGAGAAACCCCCGAGAAAGGCAGAAGAACGCTGGTGCTCACAGTTGTCTTCTGCATCTACGTGTGTGTCCATGTGTGTGCATTTGCCCACACGTTAATGATAAAAAATAAACAGCAAAAGAAGCAGAGGGACCCTGCTTCCAAAAGGTGGGAGGCCAGAAGCTATTGAATAGGATGTCCTGCTGATCACAGATGCCGGAGGAGCTCGTCATTACACAGTTGTTGCTGAAAGGAAGTTTTGATTGTTTTGTATTAGAATTCTTTTCATTCTTTATGTATGGGTGTTTTGTCTACATTGTACATCTGTGTACCACATGCATGCCTGGTACTTGAGAAGCCCAGAAGAGGGTATTAGACACATTGGGCTGGAGTTACAGATGTAACATAAGGGTGCTGGGAATTGACGTGGGATCCTCTGTAAGAGAAGCTGCCAGGGCCCACAGATATGAGTCCATTTCACCTTGACTAAACGTCAGAGAGTTTGAGCTTATTCTTGCGCTCTCAAAGTTGCTGAAAACAGGTGTGGTAAATTAGTATTTTGAGTATAGTAGTGGATCTGCTCCACCTTGACCAAAGGTCAGAGAATTCAAATCTATACCTGCTCTTTCAAGAAGATTGGCAGTTTCGAGGGAGTGGCTACCTGCAGGATTCTTGTTCTAGTTCTTGTATCATGCTAATGAAGTCTGTTGTGCTCCCCCCTTGCCTTTTGGAGTGGAATATATAAGCATGTGGAAAATAAAGATAGGCAATTCGGTATTCACTGAATTTCCCTCCCGGAAAAAACAAACAAACAAACAAAAAAACAACAAAAGGTGGGAGGCAAGAACTTACTCCTGAGAGCTGTCCTCTGACTTCCATAGTGTATCACAGTCTGCATGTGCACACACACATGCATGGGCACAATAGTAAGAAACAAAAATAAAACAATTAAGAACAGCCGGGCGATGGTGGCGCACGCCTTTAATCCCAGCACTCGAGAGGCAGAGGCAGGCGGATCTCTGTGAGTTCAAGACCAGCCTGGTCTACAGAGCTAGTTCCAGGACAGGCTCCAAAGCCATAGAGAAACCCTGTCTCGAAAAAAAAAAGAAAAAAAGAAAAAAAAAACAATTAAGAAGACCCATTATTCAAAGGTTGAAGTGCTAGCACTACGTTTATTGTTTGTTTACTTGTGATACGGGGGATAGAAACCAAGGGATTAGTATATGCTAGGCAAGGACTGTAGCACTGAGACATAGCTTCAATCCCGATAAAACATTTTATTTGCCAGATGGTGGTGGCACACGTCTTTAATTCCAGGAATTGGGAGGCAGAGGCAGGTGAATCTCTGATGTGGGATTCCCCTCTGTATGCTATGAATATGTTTTACTACTACTGGTAAAAAAGAAGTTGCTTTGGCCTATGACAGAGCAGAATAAAGCTAGGTGGGAAAACTAAACTGAATGTAGGGAGAAAGAAGGCAGAGTCAGGCAAATGCCATGTAGCTGCCCAAGAAACAAGATGTGAGGTAACAAACCATGAGCCTCATGGTAAAATATAAAATAATAGAAATGGGCTAATTTGAGATGTAAGAGCTAGCTAGGAATACATCTAAGCGATTGGCCAAACAGTGTTGTGCTTAATATAGTTTCTGTGTGATTATTTGGTTTTCTTTTCTTTTCTTTTTTCCTTTTTTTTTTTTTTGGTTTTTCGAGACAGGGTTTCTCTGTGGCTTTGGAGCCTGTCCTGGAACTAGCTCTGTAGACCAGGCTGGTCTCGAACTCACAGAGATCCGCCTGCCTCTGCCTCCCGAGTGCTGGGATTAAAGGCGTGCGCTACCATCGCCAGGCTCTGTGTGATTATTTGGGAAATGAAAGAGCAGTCTCTGTTTACAGATCTGAGAGTTCAAGGCCATCCTGGTCTATACAGAAAGTTCTAGGACAGCCAGGCTGCAGAGAGAAACTGTGTCTCAAAAAAAAAAATGAAAAAGAAAACGTTTTATTTGAAAAATGATTCCTTTTTTTGTCTGATCTATTTCTCATCCAAACCCTGGCAGTAGATTTGCTTTAATGCACATGCTTTACCATTGGCAAACTGTCACGTAGACATGGCATCTTGGTACTAGAAATCATTGGAGTATGAAGTGATTTGCATAGGCCATTGTTTATCTCCAAGTTTCAGTGAACCGTGTCCACATGCATTCAGTGACATGCTTGAGTTATCACTGGACATATCGTTTGCTCTGTGGACAGTATTTACCTATCTCTGAACCAAGTTCACCGCCATACTCACTGGGTTTCAGGGTCTAGGCTATCTCTGGCTTTCTATTAGTTGTATCATTTAGGTGGCTGTTTATGCTGTTTTTACGTAGCTGTGATTCAGAACTCAAGTCTTCATGTTTGTACAACAAGCTCTTTATCAAGTCCTCTCCTCAATCTAACTGTACTTTTTTTTTTTTTTTTTTTTTTTTTTTGGTTTTTCGAGACAGGGTTTCTCTGTGGCTTTGGAGCCTGTCCTGGAACTAGTTCTTGTAGACCAGGCTGGTCTCGAACTCACAGAGATCCGCCTGCCTCTGCCTCCCGAGTGCTGGGATTAAAGGCGTGCGCCACCATCGCCCGGCTTAACTGTACTTTTTAAAAGTTTCTAAAGCCAGGAGTGGTGGCAATTACCTGTAATCTCAAAACTCGGAAGGCTGAGACAGGAGAATTTTCCAGTTCAAGACAGCCTGAGCTATATAGTGAAACCCTATCATAACTACACATTTACATTCAATTATTTATTAATTAATAATGCTTCTTATATGGGTATAGGATTTTCATTTTTTTTTTGTTTGGTTTTTCGTTTTTGGAGTCAGGTTTTCTCAGTGTAACAGAACTTTACTTTTCTACTTCTTTGTTGTGTTTGTTTTTGGAGACAGGACCTCACTATGTAGACCAGGCTGGCCTGGAACTCAGAGATCTTCCTGCCTCTGCCTCCCGAGTTCTGGGACTAAAGGCATGCACCACCACACCCAACTGTGGGTGTAGAATTTTTATAAAGAGATTTAAAAAAAATTGTCCTAATCCTCTCCCCAAAGTCTCAAGGACAAAGAAGGGAAAAGAATAATGTTTGGGTTGTAGCCTGATTGGTGGGATATATATCCATTCATCTAATTGTGCAGATATCCTCAGTGCTGTGCTGCTATATCGTAATAGGGGTCTGCTCCAGACAGAGGAGCTGAGAGTCCAAAACCAGCAGTGCTGCTCCATAGGCAGTGATCAGCGATTCGTCTTTGCCCGCCCAGCAGCACCCTGGCTTTGGGTTTCTTTATGAAGAAAAAAATAAGTTGGTAAGAAAAGCTGCCATTTGTTTTCCTTTAAAACCTTTTTGTCTCTTTGTGAATCAGCAAATTGGAGCGGCACTTTCGTTTAGTTCTAGCATCCAGGAGGCAGAAGCAGGAGGATGTCTTATGAATTCAAGGCCTGCCTGGTCTACCTAATGAGTTCAGGCCAACCAGGGCTACATAGTGAGGTCCTGTCTCCAAAAACAAACACAACAAACAAATAGAAAAGTAAATTAACAAATTATAACTCTGGCTGGTGGAATGCACACGAATAAGGCCCTGGGTTCAATCTTCAGTAATGAAAAAGAATTACTTTGAGATTTTTTTTTGGTGGTGGTGGGGACAACGTGTATGAGTCTGAGCTTGGAAAGCTGGATGCCAGACAGTAGAACCTGCTAATTTCATCAAGGTAATTATAAGATACGAGATCTATGACAGTCAACTAAGTGGACTGTCCTAAAACTCAACCCTGTGATTCAGCGTGTCATATTTAGCATGAGATAAACACCTCCAAGGCAGGTGCGTCTGGGAGACCCTGCAGTAAAATAATTCCGCAGTATAAACAACGGACATAGCATTTTGCCTACAATCCTAATGATTCCGTGTGTGTGTGTGTTGCATATGCCGCCATGTGTGAGGATGTACATGACTATGCCGAACGTGTGTAAAAGCCAGAGGAGGATGCTGGGTGCCCTGCTCTTCTCTTTACCTTATCCCTTTGAAAAAGGGTCTCTCGCTGAACTGGGAGCTGGCTGGTGGCCAGCAAGCGCCAACCATCCTCCTGTCTCTACCCTCCCAGTGCTAGGGTTTCAGGCACTCATAACACAGCCTTTTTCAAGTTCTGGGGTCTACACTTATGCCCTCATACCTGTACAGTAAGCACTCTTACCCACAGAGTCCTCTCTCCAGCCCCCACACTATTAATATTCCTAACCTAGAACTGCTGATAAATTGGGAACCCAAGAAAGTAAGCCAGGTACCAGGTGGTAGTTGATATTAGTTCAAACTTGACATTACAATTGGTGCTTCTGGTCCGGAACATGATTTTATGAAACAATGTCATAGCTGTATTAAGTGCATTAAGTGTATTAAGTGCAGTGCGTATCTACAACTCTATCTCCCTTTCCTGTTTTTTTTTAAATATTTATTTATCATGTGTACAGCATTCCTTCCATGTGTGCCCACAAGCCAGAAGGGGGCACCAGGTCTCATTATAGATGGCTGTGAGCCACCATGTGGTTGCTGGGAATTGAACTCAGGACCTCTGGAAGAGCAGTCAGTGCTCTTAACCACTGAGCCATCTCTCCAGCCCCCTCCCTATCCTGTTTTAACAAACACTTACTTACTGGGTAGTCTGTTTAAAGCACCCTGTTATGTTAATGCTGTCTTCTAGTCTACTTTGTAGGTTTTATATTATGATTAGATGTCTATTGAAAGGAGAAGCCGGTTGGTGGTGTTGGCATACACCTTTAACCCCAGCACTGGGGAGGCAGAGTCAGGCAGATCTCTGTGATTTCCAGGCCAGCCTGGTCAACAGAGCAAGTTCCCGGACAGCCAGGGCTATACAGAGAGACCCTGTCTCAGGAAAAAAAATGAACAGAATGCATAACCTTAGAATGTACACCTGTGTGCTCTCCCATGTTGTCCTAAATAGATACGTGCCATTCTATCAGGTCTTACCTGAGATGATCATTAAATACCAATCAACATTGGGCCTGGAAGATGACTCAGTAGCTAGCACTGACTGTTCGTCCAAAGGACCTGGGTTTGATTCCCCGCACCCACACAGCAACTAACCCCCATTTGTAACTACAGTTTCGAGGGACTCGATACCTCTTCTGGCTTCTGCAGGCACTGCCAAAATGTGATGCAAAGACATACATGCTGGCAAAAAAACCTGTGACTACAGTCAGGCAGTGGTGGCGCATGCTTTTAATCCCAGCACTTGGAAGGCAGAGGCAGGCGGATCTCTCTGAGTTCAAGGCCAACCTGGTCAACAGAGTGCCAGGGCAGGCTTCAAAGCTACACAGAGAAACCCTGTCTCGAAATAAATAAATAAATAAATAGTCATCATCACTACATAACACTGGTGAAAACCATGCAACATTAGACCGCTTCACAGTGAGTAATCTTAGACCGATAGATGCTCACTGTGAGCAGACGGTGGAGGTGACGGCAAAACCAACAGCTAACACTTCAATGACAGAGGATTATCTTAAAAAAGACAACACAAAAGACTATATCAGGAATCCACTTACATGAAATGCCAGAATAGTCAAATTTACAGAAGCAAAGAGGAAGTCAGTGGTGGCCTGGGCTATGCATCACAGGTTTGCAGAGGGAAAAGGGCTGGGGGACAGGTGAAGTGTTCTAAAACTGCTCAGCCGTGGTTGCAGCCTGCACAGTCCTGCAAATACTCCCAAATCCATCGAGATGAATACACTATGTGGGTGATTGGATGCTATGTGCACTATATCCCAATAAAGTTATTACTATGTTAGTTCTGAATGTCTGTTATTCCTTCGTTCAATCCCTTCAGGTTAAACATGGAAAGATCCTTTCCACTTTCCCTTGAAAGTTTTAACATCAGGGAAGATTTTTAACTTTTAACAAAGAAATAAAACATATGAAAATGAATTCCAGAAGAGGAGACAGAAAGCTGTGTTTCAATGGAGAGGAGCTGGGGGCCAGCTGTGGAAGACCATCTGCCTTACGTGCTGGAGATCTGGGCTACAGCTCTACCACCATCACCATGGCTGGAGTAATAGAGCGGAAACTGGGTGTGGGGGCCGATTTGTTCCCGGGGCTTGACAGGCTGGGGCAGAAGGAACAAGAGTTTGAGGCCAACATGAGCCACACAGTGAATCCCTGTCTCCAAACCAACCAACCAGTCAACAGAGAGTGAATGGCTAGTGTCTTGACTGAGAATTGTTCGCTCTCTTTCTTCCTTCTTTCCTTCCCTCCCTTCTTCCCTCCCTCTTTCTTTTTTTCCTTCCCTCCCTCCTTCCTTCCCTTCTTTCCTTTCTTCCTTCCTTGACAGGGACTCATGTAGCCCAGGCTGACTTGAACTCCTGATCCT
The DNA here is from genome assembly GCA_025134845.1 of Neodon shergylaensis. NCBI lineage: Eukaryota > Metazoa > Chordata > Mammalia > Rodentia > Cricetidae > Neodon > Neodon shergylaensis. The sequence continues at coordinate 1,902,080 of JABTXL010006571.1, forward strand.
TCTATGCCCACCTCCCAAGTGCTGGAGCTCCCACTGACAGCAGCTATCACTGCTCAACTGCTAATCCTTTATGAAATAATAGCCTATAACATCCTAGCTCTTCCCAGGACCCTGTCATCTGTTCTCAATCAGCTCAACTATTCTGTATTTCAACCATGGAAAAAGCCCCCTGTTGCCCGCCCCGCTGGTCTTGTCTGCATCACGTTAATCTTTCTGGCTCTACTTTATCTCGTCCCTTCCTCTGATCCATCAGCGGCACCTTCCTCTGTCCTCTCTCCGCAGGCTTTGCTAATTTCCCAAGGCATCTGTAACACTTGAGAAGGCAGTGTACCATATGCTAGAGAGCCCCAGTTCAAACAGTGGAAGCTAGTTTGGGTGAATGTAATGGGTGAGGATGGATATGAGATTTCTATTATAGAGCTCTTAATAGCTAGATTATTGGAAGCATCATTCATTGTTAATAGCGAATCTTTCAATTCTCTGGATGGCCTCCTAAGAAATTCTCTCTCTCTCTCTCTCTCTCTCTCTCTCTCTGTGTGTGTGTGTGTATGTGTGTGTGTATGATAGCCCACACCTATAATCCCACCATTCAGGAGGCTGAGGCAAGCAGATGACAAGTTTGACATCAGTCTGAGTTACATAGTGAGACCCTGTCTCAGAAACAAAACAAACAAACAAACAAAAACACAATAGGAAGGAAGAATGGAGGGAGGGGTGGAGGAAGAGAGGGAGGGAGAAATTGCTTCCCCCCCAATGGGGGCCCTACCTGTCACCAGCAGAGGCTGCAGAGGCTAAGGGGGTTCCTTTGGGAACTCCTCACTAGTTGAAGGCGGAGAAGTCTGCCTGGCTTTCCCTCCTGGGCTTGCCCATCCTGCTAATTTTAGGCTCTTCCTCATGCGGCTGCCATGGGTATCAAAGCATGCGGCTCCCCTCGGAGGAGCTATTTTCTCCTGTGAGCCTCACTTGTTTGTTTCCAGCTTGTCTCCCTTCTCCTCCCCCACCCCATATCTGGGGAACTGAGCTGCTTCACTGTAGTATCAATGTATATAATGTCTTAAGATATGTCTTCCAGGGGCTTGGTAGCAAATGCCAAGCCCTGGGTTCAAGTCCAGCATAAAAAAACTAAAACAAAACTGAGGCAAAATAACAACAAAAACCAAGCAGAAACCCTTTCAGAATAATGCTCATTTTGATCTGAATTTAATCCTGAACTCTAGAGATGAAAGCAAACTTTTCCCACTGAATTTTTGCTGTACCTGCCAGTAGTCGGGTTTCTACATCATGTTTGTCAAATAAATATTTACTAGACAGCCCAGGGTCACTGAAACGCACCAATGAAGGAAGCAGACCTGTGTTAACTGGTGAAACCTGGTAGCCGGACATTAGCCAAGCTTCCACTCACTCTGCTCTGCGGCCCTAAGTGAGACCCTGTTCCTCAGAAGGCACACGGGTACCTCAATACATACAGACCCAAAGGCGAGCCTCAGAAATTCCGGCTTAGACTTGGATTTTAGATAATGAAACGATTTGTTTACTCAGTGTGTCGGTGAAAAGGGACGTGAATACAGTTTTCTGTCGGGCACTAGAGGTACTAATTGTGGCCGCCATTGGTCTCTCCAATCAAAAAGGTTGCGATCTAAACAGGAAACACTGCTCAGATGACAACGCGTAAAATACTATGTTCGGTCTTCTCTGAGGTCTTTTCCGCTAAAGATATTATGTCTAAGCATCTTCATGGGCTTGATAAAGTTTTCTAACAATTTATTTCTCATTTTAAAAATGATAAATGGAAGCCGGGCGGTGGTGGTGCGCACATTAATCCCAGCACTTGGGAGGCAGAGGCAGCCAGATCTCTGTGAGTTCAAGGCCAGTCTGGTCTACAAGAGCTAGGCTCCAAAACCACAGAGAAACCCTGTCTCAAAAAACCAAAAAAAAAAAAAAATAAAAAATAAATGGTTTGGCCCAGTGAGATGGCTCAGCAGTTAAAGGTGGCTTCCTGCCAAACCCGATGACCCAGGTTTGATCCTCAGAACCCTCTCAGTGGAAGAAGGAAATGAACTTCCCAGAGCTGTCCTCGGACCTCCACATGCACACCGTGGGCATCTATGCACACCCATACACTGGATCTGTGAGTTAGAAGTCAGCAGGATCTACACAGAGAGGTCCAGGCCAGCCCCTGCTGGCCCCTGCTCCCCTAAAAAAAAGTTGAACAGATGAAGTTGGTTGTGGGGGAACACACAGCATCTTGATTTGCTTTCATCTTTAATGAACACTTTTTGTTTGATTTCTTAGTCTGTACATAGATTTTGACAAAGCAATGAGGAGAGCATTGTATTTTTCTTGATCTAACATTTTTGTTATTTTAATATGGCAACTGTAATTTATCTCCTAGAACACCATGGCCTTCTGCTCACTACAGCTCAGTTCCTATCAGTTCTATGTTAAATTTGCAAGAATTCAGTTTTCAAACTCTAATCAGTATCTGCCCTTAAAAATAACTATGCTGTGTTATGAGACAGCTCAGTGGAGAAAGACCCTGGCTGCTAAAGACCTGAGTTCAGTCCCTGGTCCTACACGGTAGAAGGAGAAAACCAATTCCTGAAAATTGTCTTCTGATTTCTACACACAGTGGGTACCCTCTCACCACCCTACCTCTCCTGACACTAAATAAACACGATTTCAAGCTTAAAAGAATGTCAGTGATTTATTTATTTCTGGATATTAGTCTTTTTTAATCCTTTTCCTTTCTTTTTTCTTTCTTTTTTCTTTTTCTTTTTTCTTTTTTTGGAGATAGGATCTCATTATGTTTCCCTGGCTGAGAACTCTTTACAGTGAAGCTGGTCTCAAATGCATCTACACCTGTCTCATGTTCTAGCATGCCCTCCCCTCTCCTAACACATGCTTTAGGACAAACCTTTCTGTAGGAGCCAGCCATGATACGCTAAATATGAACAGATCACCCAAAGGAAGTTCTTTACTGCCAACCATTATCACCTGCCAGAGTTGGACTCAGCCATTGATAAGTTTAATGGAGGCCTGAGTCTCAGCAGTTTACCTTGAAGCAATACCTGGTTGCAGGAAGAACCATAAACTGAGATTACCTGAGCACCACCCAGGAACAGACCATCCAAAGGAAATGCCAAACTTTCCAACTGCTGTAGACAGGATCACCTGCCAGCACACACTCACCAGGACACCCCTAGATAAATGTCAGCCAATCAGGGGTCCTGAACCTCCAAAACCCCTCACTCCCACCTTTACTACTATAAAACCCAACTCTAACTGAGCTCGGGGCTCTCCGTTTATTCCAATAAGTTAAACATGCGGAGAGACTGAGTTTGCAAACTTACATAATATAAAGGCTCTTTGTTTTTACATACGGGATTCGGTCTCCTTGTTGGCTTTTGGGGGACTTTGTGAATTTGGGCATAACACTTTCTACTTTCCCAAAAGAAGCTGTGCTGGCAGAGGCAGGCGGATCTCTGTGAGTTCAAGACCAGCCTGGTCTACAAGAGCTAGTTCCACGACAGGCTCCAAAAACCACAGAGAAACCCTGTCTCGAAAAAAAAAAAAAAGCTGTGCTGGGTCTGTTGGTACAAGTTTATAATCCTAGCACTCAAAAAGCTACAGTAGGAGGCTTGGGACTTCGTCAACCTTAGCTACATAGCAATTTTGAGGCCAGTTTGGGCTACACAAGACCTTGTCTCAAAAAAATTTAAAAGATTAAACTAAGCAAAACATAAACCCAGCCAACCAATCAACCACCACCAACTACAAAAACAAAAAGTATCAGTAGATGTTGAAAAAAATTTCCAATCCATTAACTGTGTGTGTATATGTATGTCTGTGGATGCATACATGCCACACTCATGAACATGGGAGTCAGGGGACAACTTTTTGCAGCCAGGTCTCTCCTTCTACTCTGTGGGTCTTGAGTACTGAAACCAGGTCCTTGGTCTTAACTGAAAGCACCTTTGGCCGTTGAACCATTTCACACCTACCGGGGATCCCACACTTGTACTACTTCGTCATGTTCATTACTTAACTCCCAGAGCATCCATCTTGTGACTACTTGGATATAAAACCAAGTTAAAATGTGGTGTATCATGCAGTCGAGTCTTAAGTTTGTTGTTGTTTTTAACAGTTGTGAAAAACAAAGTAAAAAAAAACAAACCAAAAAGGCAATTTGAGAATGTCCTCTGAGAAGAGAGTAGCGTGGTATCTGGAGCCAAGGCTCTAAGTTCAAGTACATGGACACATCCCCACACACTGGTCAAGGGCCACATTACATGCCATGCCATGGGCTTACATGTTAGACTGCCAGCAGAGTTTCTGCTGTTAGGTAACGAGGAGCAGAGGGTCACGCGGTTACACAGAGAGAACCTTGAGAGATGGCTCTGGCTTCCACGGCACAAAGATTACTGCTGTTTCGCAGAGACGGTAAGAAGAACATGGAGGCTGGGATAACTGTGGTAGTGAAAGTTGAGGAGGTTCCTGCAATACTCAGAAGTACTTTTTTATGTTATTGACTAAGCGAAGTATTTCATAACAATGTCATCAATAAAATTGCTTTTAGTTTAGAAGGAGTTATTTCCCCTCCACCCTCTCTCTTTGAGAACAGGTCCATACCCACCGAAATATAAAGGATTTTTTATTTATTTTTTGAGCTATGTTTTGATGTAGCCCAGGCTATCCCTGAACTTGGTAAATAGGCTAAGACAACCTTGAAATGATTGATTATCTTGCCTCTATTTCTCAAGTCCTGGGAATACTGGCATGTGGCACCATACCTGGTTTATTTAATTATGGATACTAAGTAGACACTGTACCAATTGCTCTCAATTCCCAGTTCAAAAGACTTTTTAATAATTCAAAAGAAAGAAATGCTATTAGGGGCTGGGCATGATTCCTAGCACCGGTAATCCCAGCATTTGCAGGCTGAAACAGGTCCACTGCCAGGAAGAGGGGGGATAACCTAGGCTACACACTAAGTTTCAGGACAGCTAGGGTTACAGAGTTAGACTGCCTATGGTGGTTTGAATGATAATGGCGCCACAGGCTTGTGCAGTTGAAAGCTTAGTCATCAGGGAGTGGCTTTACCTGGAAAGAATTTAGGTGTTGTGGCTCACTGCAGGTGGGCTTTGAGGTTTCAAAAGTCTTCTCTCTCTCTCTCTCTGTCTCTCTTTCCCTCTCTCTCTCTGTATCTCTGTCTCTCTCTTTCTCTCCAGGTCAGAATGTACTTTCAACTATTACTTTTTCTGCCTCCATGCCACATGCTCCGTGCCGTGATGATAATGAACTAATCTCTTAAATCCACAATTAAATGCAGGGTTTTTTTTTTTCTTCATAAGAGTTGCCATGGTCCTGGTGTCTCTTCACAGCAATAGAACAGTGACTAAGACAACGTCTTGGGAAACTAAAACAAGGAGCTGGAGCAGTGACTCAGCAGTTAGGATCACTGGCTGCTCTAGCAGAAGATCTGAATTTGGTTCCCAGCACTCACACGGTGGCTCACACCCATCTGTAGCTCGATTTTCAAAAGACCAGACACCTTATCTGGCCTCTCTAGGCACCACACAATCACATGGTACAGAGGCACACATGTAGGCAAAACATCTATACACATAAGATAAAAATGAGTTAAAAAGAAAAACAGCTGTGGATCACATTATACGCTTCCCTGACAAATTCCTGTGTTGAAATCCTTTCACTCACTATGCCAGAAAGTGGCTACAGGTTCTTTGAGGAGGTAAAGTACAGCGAGGTCCCAAGACCGTAACCCATTATGATTTGGCACTTTACAAGAACAAAGACAGGACCAGAATACAGAAAGCCAAGCAAAGACCGTGGGAACACACAGCAAGGAGGTGGCTATTAGCAAGCCTAGGAAACAGCCCTGGGGTGAGGGGGTGGGAACCTGCTGACACCTTCATCATGGACTTTCAGCTTCCAAAGCTGTGAGAAAATAAGTTATTTAGGTTATGTTTTTCTTTCTTTCTTTTTTTCTTTCGTGGTAATAGGGATGAAACCCAGATTCTTTCACATGCTAAGCAAGCACTGTACCATGGAGCTACACTCCAACCCTGTATTTAAGTGAGAAACACATGGTTTTGGGTCTGCATGGGCTCCCTGCTGGCTGTCCTGTCTCCCCGCAATGCGCTCGGCCACCTGAGAGCGTCATTCTTGATAAAACAATGGGCATTTTGATTCAGTTTGATTCGACCTAATTGGATTTCTTGTGCTGGCCGAGCTGTTCTTTTCTTATCACAAACAATGACGACAAAACACTAAAGCAAACTGAAACCTCATCTTTGGCTTCCTTCAACAGTCTTCATGTTTGTAAATGGTATTAGCTACTCAGTCAGTTGCTAAGTCCAAAAGCTTCTTGTGTCCACAATCTCTATTAACCACCTGGTGCAACCCTGTTAAATTTATCCACAAAGTAAATTTTTTAGCTTGCTTGTACTTTTGTTTTTGATATCCACTTTATTTTATGAAGAAATAGTTCAGGGGGTTCAAAGAGTAAGGGAAGAGGCAGAGGATTTCAGCTGGACCTCTCACTTCTGTTGCTAAGTTTTATTTTTTAAATTCGTGTTATATGTGTGTCTCTGTGTGAGTGTATGTCGTGTGTGTAAGTGCTAGCAGAGAACAACAGTGTTGGAACCCCTGGAGCTGGAGTTACAGAAAGCTGAGGGTAGCTGGTCTCATCCCTAGGAAAGTTAACACCACCTCATCCCAAACGCCCGGATCACTACTCAGCTCTGTGTCATTGACTCTAGTGGGTCACAGTTTGATTCCAATAGGTTACTGGTTGAGTCTCATAGGTCTTCATAGGTTGGTTCTAGCAGGTTGCTAGTAGATTCTAATCAGTCACTGTCGATATAACGGTGAACAGAGGAAAGCTGGCACCAGGTAAAGAGGTGTCAGGACTTTATGGGGTATGATGTTTGGTGAGGACAGGGGCAGCAAGTGAGCAGGCAGAAAGCAACCTTCACATCGTCTCAGTCTCCATTACAACTGCTCCAGGCTCTACCACTATTAACTCCCATTTGCATCATTGCAAAAGGCTGATAACGCAACCTCCCCACCTTTCACTGATCAGCAATCCTGGTCTGTCCTACACCAAAAGTTAGCTTTCCCCCCTTAGTCCCTAGGGTTGCTACACTCCTTTCCTTCCTTGACATCAATTTCTTGTTCACGCCGTACTTGACTGGCTTCCTGTCTAAATTATACCCTCTACCTCTTTCCAAACGTCTGTTTTTATCCTCGACCTACACCTTTTTCTTCCAGTTCCGTAAGTGTCCTGTTCTTTTCTTCCTCAGCAGCTTTCGTTTTGGTTTCCTAACCTTGGATGTTTTCCTTGTCTTCCTAGGGCTTGAGCTCTACTTATCCTACCTACTGCCTGCCTATCTCCCCTCACCCCCAGACCCCGACACGCCTACACGTTCCCAGTGGAGCCGAGGATGACCTTGAACTCCTCTACCTTTAATTTTACTTAATTTTCCTTTTTTAGATTTATTTCACGTGTGTGTTTTGCCTTCCTCACACTCAGGCCTGGTGCTCAAAGAAGTCAAAAGAAGGCATCGGATTCCTTAGAACTGAAATTATAGATGCTTGTGAGCTACCATGGGGGTGCCAGGAACTGAACCCAGGTCCTCTGCAAGAGCAGTCGGCGCTCTTAACCACTAATCTAATCCACCTCCCCATCCTCCTTTAATATTCATTTTTAATGGCAACTCCTCCATGGAGACTGTCACTGCCCATCCTCTTTCAAGGACTCACGCTGCCATTCTCAACTTGATCCTTTATTACAGCTTCCAATGCACTTCTGTTTGACAGTAGTGCTGGCAAAATAATGAGATCTTGTCTCGAAAAAAATTGACCACATGAAAGACGGAACAGTGAAAATGAGAATGTTTGTGAGCACTCTAACATCCAACATTGAAATTATGCTTTTTTAAATATTTTACTTTTTTTTTTTTTGGTTTTTCGAGACAGGGTTTTCTTGTATAACAGTCTTAGCTGTCCTGGAACTAGCTCTTGTAGACCAGGCTGGCCTCGAACTCACAGGGATTCACCTGCCTCTGCCTCCCGAGTGCTGGGATTAAAGGTGTGCGCCACCACCGCGCGGCCAATATTTTACTATTTTATAGTTCTCTGACATTGTGGGGGCCAGCCAGGAAAGCTAAGTCTGGGCAGGTCATCCAAAGGAAGTTCCTTACTTCCAACCATTATCACTTGGGACTCTGGCCATCGATAAATTTAAATGGAGTCTCAATAGTTTACCCTGAGACAACGCCTGGCAGGCCGAGATTACCCGACCCACCCAAGTGCAGACCATTCAAAGGAAATTCCTGACATTCCAAGCACTGTAGATAGAAACACCTGCCAGCACTTCACCAGGACACCCCTAGACAGATGTCAGCCAATCAGGGGTCCTGAACCTCAGAGACCCCCTCACCCCCACCTTTACTACTATAAAAACCCAATTCTAATTGAGTTTGGGGCTCTCCAGATATTCCAATACGTTGGACATGCAGAAAATCTGAGTTTGCAAACTTGGTTAAAATAAAGGCTCTTTGCTTTTACATATGGCACTCGATCTCCTTTGTTGGATTTTGTGGGTACCCATGGATTTGGGCATAACAACATACTATAGTAGGCTGAAATCTTAACCACAGGTACCCTATGTGATCTTACTGGGAAATAAGATCTTTGGAGATACAATCCACAGTTGTAGATACAATTACTATGATGAGCTCATAATGCATAAGAATGGGCTGTAATATTAAGTTGGGGGTGTCACCCCAGCCCCTGGCAGTCATCCATGGAGCGCCAATGGAGCAAAAAGCTCCATCTCAGGCCCCTCCCCCTGGGAGTTGTCTTGGCCCAGACTCCAACTCCCAGCCTGCCAAGCATTGACCCCTCTCCTGGGGAGGGTCAGGACCACTCCCACAGGTTATTTAGGCTTGTGGGGAGGGGGGAGAACATGTGTTTTTGGTTTTTGCGAGTGCTCTCCTTCAGTGTCCTCCCTCCATTCTCCCCCCCCCCCCCGCCCCAGCCATGCTCCTGGCGACTCGGGAGTGCTGCATTTATTAAACGTGGGCATTTTTAATTCGGTCATTCTGGTTTGATTGGAGCTCTTTGCAGCAGAGAGGCTTTTCTTAAGATTTTTCCTACCATGGGTCCTGATCCAATCACTGGTGTCCTTATAAAAAGGAAAACTTTAATACAGACATCCAGAGAAACATCAAGAAAAGGTGGGAGCAGAAATCCGGGTGATGCTTGCTTCCACGAGGTTTAATCGGGACTATTGGCAATCATCAGAAGGTAAGAGAGAAAAGCATGGAAAAATTCTCCCCTTGAAACCAGAGGGAACCAACTTGCTGTCACTTTTCGGGCTTCTGGCCTAGATCTAGAACGGATACAACAAATTTCTACTGTTTTAAGAGACTTGATTCGTGATAAGTTGTTATTGTCTAGGAAGCTAACACACATATACCAAACGGTAGACACTTCATAATCTGCAAAAACCAGCCTACTGTGGCATTGATTATAGATGATTAACACTGATGGCAAAGTAACAGGTTCTCGTATGGTTTAAACTAGGTGCTATGGCCTACACCTGCAATCTCAGCTTTTCATGAGGGAGGAGCTACAAGTTTGTAGACAACATAACTTAGTTTTGGTGATGTGCTTAGTTGGTTAAAACACCTAGTAAAGACATAACTAAATGTGGCGTAAAAATAAGTCCTATTCAATTTTAACTGCCTTGTTTTAAGTTCTCTAATTTTCAAATGGGACTAATTTTGTTTATAGCTACCCTCTGCTGGAAAGGGCTCATGCCTCCTTTAGTCCGTGCAGCCCCCACCCCCTTAAGCTAGCAGCACAGTTGATTTGCATGGGATTTCCATGTTGTTTTTTCCCCTCCCTCTTCAAGATTGACACAGCCCCACAGAGCATTAGCCACTGGGTTTCCTCAAATCATTTCCTCCTAAGAATAGAGGGGGCATGGAACCTGTGTTAAGAAGGTTAAAATGTCAGCAAGCCACTTCACATGCTTGGTCTTGAGTGTCTTACCGAATAAATCTCTTTTTCTTGCCCCAACAACTTGCCCTCCAATTCGTTCACTGGGTCCTTTTTTTGAGACATAACAGACGGCTTTGGTATCAAAATGATGTTAATATTGGCCTATGAAATCTGGATTTCGTTGTCATGAAACAGGAACTGAGGTCATACGCTCTATTTTTCGCTGAGCGAAAGAGGCCGGGCAATTTAACCTTATCTTCTAATGAGTTAGCTAAAAATGTGAGCCAACACTGTTCCAGGAACCTGGACAAAGATTAGGCTACGCCATCGCTCCATTGCTATCAATACCTCACACACGTTCAGATTAAGTTCAGGTGGGTTTAAGGGTTTACACTGAGCCGTCGCTTTTCCAATAATTTTTGCGATCGTTTCGCCTGCTACTTCAAAGTCTCCTTAGGAAAGGTAGAATCAAATTTACGAGAAGGCTAAATCCTATAAGTAGAGAGACAAACCAAATTTCCTTAAGACAAAGAAAATTTCCTTAAGCCGCCCTTGTGAACGCCGAAGCACTGTTAAAAACACACCGACAAAAAAAAAAAAAAGAAAGAAAGAAAATACACTGACAGCTTGCAGTCCTCATCCTCCATTCGCCTCTAGCAAAACACCGCGCAGGCGCGCCTGGGTCCGACGAACCCTGGGAGAGCTTCCGCGCAGGCGCGCGGCCAGGGAAGCGGGCCGGGCTGCGCAGGCGCGGCGACAGACTTCCGGCAGGCCCCTCCCCCCCACCCCCGTCCCCATCCCCCGCGAAACCACCGCCCCTCTCCTTGTCGCCAGCCTCTCCCTCGGCTCTCTCCACCCCTCGTGCTCTCCGCCCTGTTCGCCGGCAGCCCTTCCCCTCCCGCTCCATCCGGGTCGCTGACGGCTGTCTCTCGGTCCGGAGATCGCTGGCGGCGGCGGCTTTTCTCTGAGGAACCTGGGAAAGTTTCACAGGCGAGAGGGAGGGAGCGAGCCGGGCAAGCCGAGCCAGCGGAGCGGCGGCCGGGATCCCGAAGGAGGCGTCGTGGTCACCTCCGCCGCAGCCGCCTGACGGAGGAAGATCTCGGGAGCCAGAGAGCCAGCCGTCCTCCATCGCCTGGGGCTCTCCCTGCCCCGAGGGGCCGGGTGAGTCGTTGCCCCCCGTGGGTTCGGGGTAGTGTGACGGAGGTGGGCTCGGCTGGGGCCTCGGCGGAGGGCGCTAGCGGTTCCCGAGCTCGCCGGGGCCGGGGTGTTGCACCTCCCTCGGGGGAAGGGCCCTCCCCGGGGCCGAGGCCGCGGGGCCCGAGCCCGGTGGGACGGTGCCGGTGGCCGCGGGAGTTCGGCTGGTGGGCACGCGAGGAGGCAGGGTGTGTGCGGACCTCTCCTCTTTCCCCATCCCGGGGCCGCGTGAGCTGATCGTGGTGCACGGTCGGGGAAAGGAAACGAAACTCCTTTCCCTTCTCCTACCTGTTGCTGGCGAGAGAACGCCTTTCCAGATCCCCGTTCTGACTTCTGGAGGAAAAAAAAGGGTACCCAAACGAAGCGCGCTGAAATCGGAGAAATGTTTCTGCCTTCCTATAGCCTTAAAAATAAAATAAGATACGGAAAGACAATGCAGAATTCTCTGAAACTTTGGAGTTTTGGTGTCCCAAAGGGATGAAATCAAATGTCTGGTTATGCGAGTGTAGTGGGACAGTGTCAGCACTTTCTAAATAATAAATGCAGAAAATTGTGTTTTGAAACCTCAGATTCAGTGTAAGGAATTTAGGTGACTTTGGACAGCAAGGATAAGACTAACTTCCACTAAGGGTGCTACTTAATAATGCATTATATGTTTTTTTAAAAATGTGGAGGTTTATATGAGAAAGGCTCGTGCCTTGTGTGTGTGTGTTTTATAATGTTTATGGATATTTTGCTTAGATGTTTGTGCACCATGTGTGTGTCTGGTGCTGGTGGAGGCCAGAAGAGGGCGTAGGATTCCCTGGGACTAATCACACACAGACAGGACCGAGCAGCGATGTGGGTGCTGGAATTGAATCAGGTTCATTTAAAAGAGCAGCCAGTGCCTTAACCTCTGAGAGGTCTCTCAGCTCCTCATGTAGTCTTTCAAGTGAAGAAGTTATATAGATTTCTCTATTAAACTGTTGGTGCCTCACAGTCCCTCAACCCCATTCCTATTTTGAAAAAAAAAAAAAAAAAAAAAAAAACAATAGTTCTGGCATTGATGACAGTTTTTCATCTTTAAGTAATTGTCCTAGAAGTACACACAAAGATTATTGAAGGAGAGTTTTGTTTTACTTGTAGGAACCATTCATAATAAAAAAAAATTGAATTGGGAGAATCTTCATGTTTAAGCTGAGTATTTTTATGTATTATAATCACATCGATTTAGTTTTAAAATTAAATTAGTAGAGAGGGCTTGGTGCTAATATTTTGACTTGTAAAATGGAGTTTTAAAATTATGACTTAATAGATTCTAATTTTGTGTATAGCCATTAATAAAGTATATAGTCAAATTGTGACAGTTTTTTTTTAAGTTCCATTATTGGCTTAATTTCTGTTACAGATCAGAACTTCAGCTTTCTGTTAATGTGGAGGTAGGTATCAGACTATTGAATTCTTTTGAGTTGAGGGGGACTGTGAGGTTATGTTCCTGAAGTTGACTGGCGTCCTGTTTGAGTATTGGACACATGCCTCATTTACTGTTCTCATTAAACTTGTTTAAAGAAAAAACCTAATTTCATCAGAGTCCTTCTTACTGTGTTATATAACAAAGTCAAAACCAGTTCCTGGTTCAAGTTTTGCGAAGAACCGCAGAAAGTGATGTCATTTCCGAAACATTTGCATATGGTGCTTTAAAAATGAAAGAACTGGCCGGGCAGTGGTGGCACATGCCTTTAATCCCAACACTCGGGAGGCAGAGGCAGGCGGATCTCTGTGAGTTCGAGGCCAGCCTGGTCTACAAGAGCTAGTGCCAGGACAGGCTCCAAAGCTACAGAGAAACCCTGTCTCGAAAAAAAACTAAAAAAAAAAAAAAAATGAAAGAACTGATAACAGGCATACTTTAAATATTTAACAATTGCGGTCCTCATCGTAGCTTAACGTTGATGAAAGAGCAGTAATACATCATTCTTCCTTTGAAGTCCTGTTCACTTTGTCTCCTCAGACGTCAGGCACCTCCAAGTTCCCAGTGTTACCGAAGGGACTTGTGTATCGAAGCTGGAAGACCAAGGTCCTTACAAGCATGTTGTGCTGGGGAAATGCATCGTATGGACAGCTAGGTCTGGGTGGAATTGATGAAGAAATTGTACTTGAGCCCAGAAAAAGTGACTTTTTTGTAAATAAAAAGGTCCGCGATGTAGGATGTGGACTCAGACATACTGTATTTGTCCTGGATGACGGAACTGTGTACACATGTGGATGTAATGATCTAGGGCAGCTGGGTCATGAGAAGTCAAGGAAGAAACCAGGTAAGTTAAATATACTCTAGTTCTAATAACTGGTACCATTTTATATTTGAAATCATGCTTTATATGACCTGTATATAAATAAAAAGTTTTGCAGTCTTCACCAAGTTTTAAAAGCAAAGTAAGAATTAAACATTCTTGACTTTTGCACCCTTCTTAGTTCTTTAGTTTTTTTTCTCTTTTATTACTATTACTTTTAGTATGACCCTAATTGATGATGGTTGAATAGCAACAATAACAACAAAAACTAACCTTCAGTGTATGGTTTTTTATAAAATATAAAGACATCAAATTCTTTAATAAGTCATCTACCTTGAACATACTGTGAATTTCTAATTTGCTCTGTAATGTTTCTGTACACCTGAGGGGGGTATGGTAAAAGCTTTTACTTTTGTTTACTTGCTTAAATTATATCTTAATTCTTCCATTTATTTCCTGTTATACTTTAGTTTTGCTTAGTTAGACATACTGTTTAGTCTCCTATATTTTCTGCTTTCACATCAGTGCCAGCTTTTAAAGAGTGTGAATGTGAGCTGGTCTGACTCTGTAGAGGAATCTAAGCAAAATGTAAAATACTTTAACAAGTAATGAGAATTGAAAGCATTTAGTCACAAGTCTTGTTCTGCTTTCCTGGATGTTGTATTTACTTGGTATCAACACATTTTGATGGGCTTGTTAGTACTTTGCTTTCAGTTGTGACAACCAAAAGCTACTACATGAAGGTAGTAGATTCAGGGGAGACTGCTGCTGTACCTAATGTCACAGTAAGACCCTTAGGGATTCCCTATGACAATCCTTTTTCTCTTATCAGCTCATTTATAATTTTTTTTGTAGTCTGTTTTTAAGAGATAAATGTGGGTATAAAAACTCAGGCATTAAATTGAAGTATCTGTCATATCATCTCACCACCATTGCCATACTTTACTTGTAATTTGGAGATCCTGGAGGTTTTAATCTTTGTGAGTAGGATCTTAATCCCTTTTCTTGAGGCATACATAGTATGTAACTTGGTTTTATTGAGTGAATGAGAATGATTCCTTAATACAATGGATCTAATGATTGTAAAACTCAAAGTAAATGATAGTTTTCTTGTATTATACTTTACAAAAGCATCTTACAGAATCTTACAGATTTTCATAATCTCTTGTGCATTGAGGTGGTTGTGGGTGGTTATTTACTATCTGTACATTTTGCTTAGTGTGGAAAATGCTGCCTCAAGTTGAGATTTCTATGGTATTGGATTACTTACTAGATGTAATTGCCAGCACGCTCATTGTAACTTACTGAGGTTTAGAAATTTTAAATGTTATTAAACCCTGTTTGGTGTTCAGAACAAGGGTAAATACATACACCGATGAGTAGAGTAACTTAAACTGCACAGATGAAGGTTAGGGAAAGCCAGATGCTTTTTGATCTTGTTGACTCTGTGATGGTTGTATTGTGACATCTCTGCCTTCCTGTGAATTTATCCCGGAAACTGTTTAGTAATACAAAGTTGAAGAATGTGCTTCCCCTTTCAGATGAGCTCATTGATGTCCATGGCATATAAAATAGACGATGGGGGGAGGGGGGAGAGCATTGTTATCCAGAGATTTAGCGCTAGAGTTGGGAGTTCAGACATATGTAAATGAAATAACTAAAGAATATTGAAATTTGTCTGTCTGCTTTATATTTCAAGCCTAGGGAATTTAAATAATGAGAAAGGTATTGTGAGATTGAATTAAAGAAATAAAGGTTTAAATTAAATTCTGTTAGTAGTCACATAATAGCCACAAAATAAGTCTGGAGCTAGAATTGCTTTTATAAAGGGGACTGGGGGGGGGGGGACTCTGAGCCTAAGCAAAAGTCCTAGTTCTCTGATACTTTGAAGAGTAACCAGGCTGCAGAGATAGAAAAACAGAAATTCAAAGAGGTGTGATTGCTATGATGGGATTCCAGTTTTCAACCTCTTTCTTTCTTCTTTCTTTCTTTCTTCCTTCCTTCCTTCCTTCCTTCCTTCCTTCCTTCCTTCCTTCCTTCCTTCCTT
>JABTXL010006571.1:1917626-2000112 GCA_025134845.1 Neodon shergylaensis
CTTCCTTCCTTCCTTCCTTCCTTCCTTCCTTCCTTCCTTCCTTCCTTTCTTTTGGTTTAAAGTACACAAGTGGTAAATTTTAATAATGTTTTAACTAATTTTTCTTTGGACTGGTTCAGTGTTTTAAAAGTGTCTTTTCCCTGCCCCTTTTATGAATTGTTGAATTTGAGGGTTGAGTTTAGAGCTAAGGAATTGTTAGATCTTATTTAGTTGGTTTTATAGTCTTGCTAATCGAACTGTCTGGTTATGTCTGTGTCATAGACAATTCCTTCCTCAGAGCTTTACTTAAGTCTCAAAGAAAGTAGAGAAAAACTAAGAATTATTTCTTTACATAGACTGGGGTTGTAACCATAGATACATTGTAGCAAAGGAATGGAGCTTAGCATCACTGAGGATAAATTACTTGAGGCACATGGCTTACTTTAGGGTTGGCCTTGTTGTGTACTTGTTTGGACATGCAACCTATTGGGAGAGTTTTCCATTCTGGATATTTTAGGGATCATAAAATGTTTTCTGAATTTTGTTATACGAAGAGCAATAGGCTAAGTCCATATCCATCTCTGTTCTCTCACATAGATATGACCTCACTCCTAGCTCTTTCTGAGTTAGTGCTAGAAAAAATGAGTGTCTCTTCCACCTTCATGTAGTTTTTCCTACATGGAAACTTCTAGATACTTTTTAAAGCTAGCTTTTCAATTTCCTAATTTTTAGTTTACAAGTAAATACATTTATTCGGTATATTTGTCCATTTTAATGAATTGTTAGTTTTATTTGTATACTTCTAGGTTTACTTAAGAGATTTAGAAGTAATATATTAAAAGTAAACTTTTCTTAACAGGTTTTTTTACTCAAAGTATATCCAGCCATAACTTGTTGGCAGGAACTTTACGTGTATGTTGTATACGTCTGTTTGTACTTGTTTCATATTAGAAGCAGTACTAAGCTATTATTGTAAATAATGTTATAATTCTGTTAAGCAGAGCATTTTGGTAGCTTTTTGTGGTTTTCCAAGTTCTTTGGAATGGAGTATATGGACTATCTCATCTGAGCCTCACCGCAGTGTCTCCTGTTCGTTGTTCCAGTGAAAGCATTTTGGTCATAGCAGTAGCTGCTTGCTTGCCCTCTTGATTCCTCACTTTCTGACCTATTCTTTCTGTTCATAAAACATAAAATAAATCTATAAATGAAATGTCCTTTTATATACATTTGGAGTTTTAAAAATAGTGTAGGAAATATGTAAATATGGTAAATTATTTGCAGATTAGAAATACCAGATTGTCGCACATATTTCTTACTTTGCTAAAACATTCAAGATTGAAGCTCACTGGGTTTTGTAAGTCTTAATTTTCATAATACCTTCTAAGGAAGAGAAAGATGTAGATGACAAATGACTTGGAAAAAAGAATTACAGGTCAGGACTTGAGGCTTGGCCTTGAGCACTATGAGAAAGGTCAGTGCCCAGGAGTCTCAGTTTCAAGTGTAGGGGAAAAGTCATAATGCAAACAGTTGCTGTTAGAGAGATGTATAATAATACTTTACTTTGTGTAGGACCCCACATCTGAGGAATTTCAAGAGCATTACACAATAACTCATGGTTCCTTTCAAAATGCTTGTGACACAAATTGCAAGAATTATCCTCATCTTAGGGGATAAGTTTTCGGAGAAATGGCAGCACAAGTTGGTAAGTAACTTGTCAAACAGCAGGAGACTGGTGAACAGCTGTAAACTGACTCTGAAAGCTTAAGCCTACAGGTCTCCTACTGTATTCACTAAGTTGTGCTTATGTTTAGTGTTATTTACAATAAGATCTCTTTGAGGCAGACCAGGTACTAATCCTGATTATTTTTTTGACATTCTATTTGATGGCCTCTTGAAATAAATCAGTATTTTACCAAGATGATTGCATTATACCACTGTGTAGTGTGAACAGTTTTCTTTTGGAGGGGAGATATACTGTAGATATAGGACCTCATTCACGAGAAGCAAACACTGACACTCAACTCTGCCCCAGTGCAAGAATATTTAGACAGACAAAGCTTACTTTTCTTGTTTCTATTTTATCATATATTCCTTTATTGTCTTGACTGCTGTGCTGGTCTATCAGAAGTCTGTAGTAATTGTCATGTAGGGCTGATTGAATGGCTAGCATTAGAACAAGATAATTTAAGTTGTATCAAGGCTCTCTGTCTTTGGAATGCATTGCTTTGCTTGTGTTACATAAACAATTCTTGAAAAAAAAAAGGCGCAGTTGGCTTCTTTCAGTATTTTCTTTGTGTTTGGTTTATTACTGTGCTTAGATGATTGGCCCTTAATACAACACTCAGAAGGTTGAGGCAGGAGGATCATTAGTTAGAGGCTTCAAGACCCTCCCTTAAAAATAGAAAACGAAAAACCAAAATACTGTTTCCATTAGCAAAAAAGGGGGGGCATGGTAGACTTCAGTTTCACAGTTTGGGTAGTTACCAATGGTTAACATGGTAAAATGGCAAGCCTAGGGAATCAATTTGCATCATCTACTCAGATTTTTGTTGTGTTTTTTTGAAACAGGGTCTCATGTTGTTCTGACTGGCCTGGGCTTATTTTATAGACCAGGCTGGCCTCAAATTTAGTAGAAATCTTCCTGCTTCTGCCTCCTAAGTCTGGGGTCAAAGGTGTGCACCACCACCACATGTATTCCTTTTTTTTTTTTTTGGTATGCGTGCTTTGCATGTCTGCCTGCATGCTAGATGAGGGCATCAGATCCCATTATAGATGGTTGTGAGCCACCATGTGGTTGCTGAGAATTGTACTCAGACCTCTAGAAGAACAGCCATGTCTTAAACTGAGCCATGTCTCCAGTCCATCCCACACCTATTCTTAGAGACTTCTAAAGGATTCTTAGGTTTCCATTGTTCTCAGTATGCTATATAAGTATAGCATGATCTCACACATTCCATCTATTTAAAAAATTATTTTGAAGAAATGAAAGTGACTTCCTAACTATAAAGTGTATTATTGAATGTTGAGATGTGTTTTAAACTCTGATACAGGTGTACTTAAGCATTGCTACAAGGGTTTATTTGAGTGGGATCGTGTAGGAAATAAGTAGTTAAAGGAGCCATATGCAAACTTAACTCTTTGTCCATAGAATACATGCAAGGAAAACGGTGTTGTGTATAATCAGTATACACAAATTTGCTAGATGTAGTGGTATCTACCTCTAATTTTAACACTGGGAGGTTGCAGCAGAAAGATCAAGAATTGGAAGGCAGACTGGGTTATGTAGAAATACATTCTTGTCAACAAAATCAAAACCAATTTGTTATAGTTATAAAAGGGAAATTTCTTGACCATTAGTGCTTCTACATTTTTATTTACCTGGACTTAACTCTTCTGTCTTTTATTTTCTTTTTTGGTATAGTTTTATTTTTCCTTTTTGGTTTTTTGAGACAGGGTCTCTCTGTGTACCCTTAGAGCCTATTCTGAAACGTTCTGCAGACCAGGCTGGCCTCCAACTCCCAGAGATCTGCATGTCTCTGCCTCCCAAGTGCTGGGATTAAAGGCATGTGCCATTACTGCCCAGCTTATTTTTGCATTTTTAAGACTCTTTAGTAACACATTTTCCACATATTATTAAAAACCAATGCTTGCTTTTTGTCGTTGCTTTGAAGTGCTAAAAATAGACACACGGTTTTATGTATGATATACTAGACCAGCACTCTTATCAGTTAACCATATGCCACTTCCTTGCTTCTTAATACTCAACTTAAGACTCATGTTTTTTTCCTTTGTTATCATTCAGTTCTTAAATACAATTTTAGTTTTTCATATTTTTTCTGGTTTCAAAAGTAGTAGACATTCTTGGTAGAAAATTTGGCAGCTATAAGAAGGTAAAAAATCAGGCTGGGTAGTATTGCATGCCTTTAATCCTAGCACTTGGGAGGTAGAGGCAGGCAGATCTCTGAGTTCGAGGCCAGCCTGGTCTACAAGAGCTAGTTCTGGGACAGGCTCCAAAGCTACAGAGAAACCCTGTCTTGAGGGATGGGGTGGAATGTTAAACACAGTTGTAGATCATTTTACAAATGTATGCTCACGAGAATGTTGTTGGTACATGAAAGTTCCAGAATACATTCATTTGATAGGCTTCTGGGTACAATATGATGCATGTCATTTGAAAGTCTAGTAAGGAAAATTAGACCCAAATCAGAGGACTGCACGTAAATACGCAGCAGTGTCGTTTACAGATTAATGCTTGTATAGAATAGCTGAGCAAGGCAGCTCATGGCTGTAACTCAGGACTCGGGAGTGCTGCAAGGTTGAGTCCAAACTGATCTGTTTTGGAAGTTCTATGCTAGTCAAGGCTTGAAGATGTGTAATAGAACCTTATAAAACAGCATGGCTTAAAGGTGAGTGTAGGAGAGGCAGATGGCACATGGGCAGGAAATATATGCAGTGCTCTTACAGGAAAGAATGGAAAGTGCTTTAGAGGCACACTAGCTCAGATGACCATAGGCAAGTTAGATGCGGTATTGGGAATGGTAATCCATTTAGCTGGAATGTCTTGAGAGTAGGGAACATAAAATTTCATGTAGTCATTCATCTGTTCATATGTTCATTATACTCAGAAGCTTGTCAAATGAATGTGTTTTGGAACTTTCATTTCCTGACATTCTTGTGAGTATATGCACTTGTAAGATGTTCTACAACAGCAGATTGAACTATAAAATTATATTTAGATGTTTTCATTTTAATTTGGTTAGTGGGCACTAAGAGATTTTAATGGGAATTACTGGTTTTATTAAGGGAGAATTGAAGAGAGGATAATTGGGAAAGTAATTAATTTAACTGTGGTTGTAGTTCTTAAAAACAAGGAGCAGATCAGGAGAGATTTGGCAGACCGAAGATGGACAGACATTGTTAACTTGATGGAAGTAAATTGTAGCTATGATCCCTGGTGGAGTCGTTGGTTGGAAATACGGGATGTGGTATGATTAGGGCTGTTAGCTCTGTTTAGAGAAAGATAATTCTGATGAGATAAATTTTATTGTGACTGTGATAACAATATTCAGTGGACTGTAAGGGATCAAAACAAAGGGGAGAAAATCATGACTAAAAGCATGAAGTATTTATTTCCAGCTTTGCTTTCTCTAGGTGTATTAGGTAGGCTGTAAATTTTTCCATTATTCCATTGTATCAAGTAATTAATAATATAGCTATTATTTTGTGGTTAGGAGTCAATCTTTGGAAACTGTTAAAAGTACTTAATGAATTTAAAGTAACCTGTAAATTTAAAGGTCATAAAGGGCTGTCTACTTTATCTGTTTTCTATTTTATTATTTTTTGTTTGTTTTGAGATGCCTGATACTCATGGCTACCCTCCTGTCTCAGTTTACCAAATTCTGAGATTACAGGTTTGAGCTACAGGCCTAGTTTTACCTGTCTCTCCTCCCCTCCTCTCCTCTCCTTTCTTTCCCCTCTTCTCTCCTCCCATCCCCTCCCCGCTCCTCTCCCCTTTTCTCTTCTCTCTTCCTCTCACTTCTCTTTTTGTTTTTACCAGATAGGATTTCTCTGTGTAGCTTTGGAGCCTGTCCTAGAACTTGCTTTATAAACCCAGGCTGGCCTCAAACTCACAGAGATCCGCGTGCCTCTGCCTCCCAAGTGCTGGGACTAAAGGTGTGTGCCACCACTGCCCAGCCTTATCTGTTTCTTAAAGTTGAATTTTTTATAAAATGATAAAATGAAAATGTCTGTCAGTATCTTAGGTGTTTCTGTTGCTATCAAGAGGCGCCATGACCATGGCAACTCTTATAAAGGAAAACATTTAATTGTGGTGGCTCACTTACATAAGTTCAGAGGTTTAGTGCATTGTTATCATGGCAGGAAGCAAGGCAGCATGCAGGCAGACATGGTGCTGGAGAAGGAGCTGAGAGTTCATGCACCTTGACTTGTAGGCAACAGAAAGTGGCCTGAGCATATATGAGGCCTCAAAGCCCACCTCCCTAGTGACACACTTCCTCCAATAGTGCCACTCCCTTTGGGTACCATTTTCTTTCAAACTGCCATAGTCATGTACCATCTGATATCTTGATCATTTGAATTTTGTTAATAGGCTTATTTGCTTATTGTGGAACAAACAATCCCTATCAAGTTAATGACTGTTTGACTTGCTTCTTTCTGGGTTACTAGTAGTTGAAATAATTGTAATTATAAACTGTTGTTGGAGTGGGTGAGAGTTCGTTTGATATATCACTTTTTTTTCTTTTTAAAAAAGTTTTTTATTTTTACTTTATGTGCATTGGTGTTTTGCCATGGCTGTCTGGTCCTCTGGAGCTGGAATTACAGACAGTTGTGAGCTGCCATGTGGGTGCTGGGAGTTGAACCTGGGGCTTCTGGAAGAGCAATCAGTGCAAAACAGCTAGAGGAGAATTTGGCTACTTTGCTTACGTAATTAGTAGAAATGTGTGGTTTTATTTCTTTTCAAGACTGTCATGCAAGCCTGGTGGTTGTGGTGCATGCCTTTAATCCAAACACTTGTGTGGGAGGACCAGGTGGATCTCTTGGGTTCGAGGCCAGCTTTATCTACAGAGTGAGTTCCAGGACAGCCAGGGCTACACAGAGAAACTCTAACCCTAACTGGAAAGCAACAACAGAAAGACTTGTCATGTTATGCTGAGTGCAGAGGTCAGATTGCTGCCCAGAATTGATCCTAAGTACTTAGAAATTACCATATACATACATACTTTCTGATCCAGGTATTTGCTATTCATTACTTCCTAACAGTAATGAACCTCATGAAACTATAATTACCCTCTTAATAGTTTTTTATTTTATTTTTAATTACGCTGTCTGTGTGTAGATACGTGCACACGAGTGCAAGTGCCGTAGAGGCCAGAGTTATCAGATACCCTGGAACTGTGATTACAAGTGGCTGTGAGCCAACTGGTGTAGGTTCTGGAACTCGAACTTAGGTCCTTTGGAAGAGCAGTACATGTTCTTAACCACTGAGCCACCTCTCCATCCCATTCTACACTTACCAGAGTAGCCATGTAAAAAGCTAATTGTTGGGGGCTGGAGAGATGGCTCAATGGTTAAGAGCACTGACTGCTCTTCCAGAGGACCCGAGTTCAATTCCCAGCACCCACATGGCAGCTCACAACTGTCTGAAGATCCAGTTGCAGGGGATCTGACACCTTCACACCAATGCACATAAAATAAAGTTAAATAAACCATAAAAATATTTAAAAAAAAAAAGCTAATTGGTTATCTCTGTGTGAACATATGTTCACATGTATACTCGGGTAAGCAGTTGAGTAAGCCTGCAAATAGAAATAAGGAAGAAAGCATTCATTTAGATGTCGATATGGCAGTATAATATAGGGAGAGAAAAAAACATTATGGAAACTTAATGAACTATTATTTTAAAAATACAATGCTGTATTCAGAACTAATAACAACCATCATTATGTGTCAGGCATTGTTGAATCCTTTCTGTATTACCTAAAAGTCTTAAAAATCAGCCTTCACCCGCTTTTTTATTGTTTGAGACTGGGTCTTGTTATTTGGCCTAAGCTGACCTTGAATTAACTAGTGATGGGATTTCAGGTTTGTGCCACTGTTCAGCCCTGTTTTTTTTTTTTGGGGGTGAGAAAAATAAGAATGTGAGGACAGAACGCAAGAGATAGCTCAGAGATTAAGAGCATTTGTTGCTCTTCCAGAGTAATTCCATGTTCATTGATTTATTCATATCCCCCCTCCCAACACAGTGAAAATAAGATAAGTGAAATAATTTAACACACCCTTCATAATTACAATAAAAAGAGTAATAACTCAGGGTCAGTTTTAAAAAACGTATATGACGTAGCTGAAAAATTGCAGCACTGCGCTTTATAACTCCACACACATACCCCTTAACTTTCTCCTATCTATCTATCCATTGATTGATTGATTGACAGAATCTCTGCAGCCCTGGCCTCAAACCCAGAGAAAAGGTCAGTTTCTGGGCTGCTACATAATAGCTACATTTGTATTGCATCAGTGTTTTATGGAGATTAGAAAAGTTTTAATTCTTCTTTTAGAAACTGGCAGAATTATAGGGGCTGGAGAGATGGCTCAGTGGTTAAGAGCATTGCCTGCTCTTCCAAAGGTCCTGAGTTCAATTCCCAGCAACCACATGGTGGCTCACAACCATCTGTAATGAGGTCTGGTGCCCTCTTCTGGCTTGCAGACATCCACACAGACAGAATATTGTACACATAATAAATAAATATTAAAAAAATGTTTAAAAAAAAAAGAAACTGGCAGAATTATAATTTGTCAACCATTGTAATGTAATGTAGTGCTATGTGGTTGAGGACTGGAATGAGAAGATATCTAATATACTAAGGAAAAAAATAAGATATAAAAGAATGTAGTAGAGAAAGTTGGGTAAATAAAAGAAATCCATTTATATTGACTTATAGATGTATTGAAACAATAACAGCAGTTACTGTATGTTCAGAGGTAGGCAGAGCGTAAGTAGGTTGATGAAGGGCATGAATGATAAGCTTCACTTTGTATCTTTTTGAACAGTACAAACAGTACAAATGTATTATTTCTCTATATATGTGCATCTATATTTATATTAGTTTTTTGAGATAGGGTTTCTCTGTAACAGCTCTGGCTGTCCTGGAACTCGTTATGTAGACCAGGTTGGCCTCAAATTTATAGAGATCTACCTGCCTCTGCCTCCGGATTGCTGGGATTTAGGAGTGTGCCACCATGCCCAGCAAAATAAAGTTTTTAAAAAGCAGGCATTGGCCGGGCGGTGGTGGCGCACGCCTTTTATCCCAGCACTTGGGAGGCAGAGGCAGGCGGATCTCTGTGAGTTCGAGACCAGCCTGGTCTACAAGAGTTAGTTCTAGGACAGGCTCCAAAACCACAGAGAAACCCTGTCTCGAAAAACCAAAAAAAAAATAAAAATAAAAAAAATAAATAAAAAGCAGGCATTGAAGAACTTACATACAGCCCTGGTCTGTTGCTTGTCTTGGGCGTATTGCTTATCCTCTGTGTGTCTGAGTGTTCTGTTCTGTGAAATGAGGACAGTCATGTGAGCTCTTGGGAGGGGTTAATTGAGTGAGAGCATGTACTGTGCAGAGAGCAGTGGCCTGGCACGTGCTGAGCACTCAGATGTTTGCTTTCATAACTAGGTCTGACTAATGCGGGGTTGGGTATTAGACCCTTTTCAGATTTACCTGATAGCCAGTTAAACTGCCAGGATCTATCTCTTCATGATAGTCCAAATAGGTATTTATTCAACAGTTTTTTTTTTTTTTTTTTTGGATTTTCGAGACGGGGTTTCTCTGTAGTTATTGGTGCCTGTCCTGGAACTAACTCTTACAGACCAGGCTGGCCTCGAACTCACAGAGATCTGCCTGCCTCTGCCTCCCAGATTAAAGGCGTGTGCCACCACTTCCTGCTCCTTTAGCCTTTATTTATTTATTAAAGATTTATTTATTATGCATACAGTGTTCTCAGTATTCTGTCTGCATGTATCCCTGCAGGTCAGAAGAGGGCACCAGATCTTATTACAGATGGTTGTGAGCCACCATGTGGTTGCTGGGAATTGAACTCAGGACCGTTGGAGGAGCAGGCAGTGCTCTTAACCAGAGCCATCTCTCCAGCCCCCTCCTTTAGTCTTTAATAAAGGCCATGTTGTAACTTATAAAAGGAACTATGCTAAAATATTACAAAACAAAAACATTGTGGTCCTTGGAGGTATGCTATATTGGAACAAGACAGAATGAATGGGATTCTTTTATCTTCCGATGTTAGAGAGGACACGGGACAGGAAAACAAATAAAAAATTATATGGTGGAGATGAGTGCACACATGTGCCGTAGTCTACATGTGGGGATCAGAGACAACCTACAGCAGGTGACTTACACCTCCCATTTTGTGGTCCTGTGGAGAGAATTGAGTCAGACTTAGTGGCAAGCCCCTTTCTTCACATTGAGGTATCTTGAAAACCTTTAGCCATTGATTTTAAAAATTATTTAATGAGTAATTATAAGGATTAATTGTATCCCGATATTTTGAAAAATAAATACTCAAATTAGTATTATTTATACAGGCTTTTAAACAAGACTGAACTGAAAATGATGAGCTGATCTGTAAACAATGAACTGACCGTAAAATGTAAAAAAATAACCAAAAGCTTTTGTGTGTATCGTTTCTTTTCTGTGTTTGCAGTTGTTTTCTTCACTAATCTGAGCATAATTTTTACTTAGCATGTAAACAGTCATTATTTTGGCAGTTGAATAGTGGAGAAATGTACATGTCAAGAAAATCAGAGCGCTTAATCCCAGCAGTCAGGGAAGCAGGAGCCGGAGGGTGTCTGGATTTGAGACCAGCCAGAGCTGCAGAGATCTTGCCAGTCGATCAGTAAATGAATATGTAGGGAGAAAGTTAAGGTGTGTGTGTGGAATTAGAACAGTTTTATGATTGTGGAGAACAAGAAAGGAAATGATTGTGATGTGGGTTAGTCTGTTTATTTTCTCCAAAACAACTCGTCCACCCAGTACCCTTTGATCTGGGAGATACTGGTTACTCCCCCCCCCCCCCCCCCCGTAGCATGAAGAGTACATTTTCTAAGTTGAAGAACTATTTGATGTAGATAACCTGCTGGGTATCATAGTTTAACAAGTACATGTGTGTCTCTGTTTACACTTTTGACCATGTAATCGGGAGCTACACTTCTACCACTGCCCAGCATCACAAGAACATGAGTTCGAGGCCAGCCTGATCTACAAGAGCTAGCTCCAAAAAAAAGAATGAATGAGTGATGCTCCTTTGTCAGAGGCATAGATAATGTTTTCTCCATCAGTCTTTTCAATTTTGATTTATCTTTGTTTTGTTCTAGTATTTTGAATTTTCCTGATGGATACATGGATCCTCTTTTGCTTTCCTAAGCTCAAGACTTAAGTATCATTATCCTTTCTAATGTATTTCAAAACCTAAGTAAAGGTCTTGTTCACATGACATCTTTTTTATATCTTTATTTTAACCTTTAATCACAATCTTTATTTCTACTCTTTTTCCCAAACTTTATTTTTGTGTTTTAAGTGCTTGGGGAGCAACAGTGTATATTTTAATACTAATGTGTAATATTTTACATTGGATATGTATATTACACATTAGATTTTGATGCCTTTGAGTTCATAGCCATCAGAATCCAATTTAAGTGTTGGCTAATTGGAGAACTAAGGAGTCTTAACTCATTTCTGTACTCTGCTTTCTTTTGCTACTTCCATTAGAATTGCTTCAGTGTGCTATTGACTTACTTGGGGAGCCTCTGCTATTATTTATTTTTCTGTCTGACTGTTCATCCCCCCCTCTAGTTTTTCAAAGCAGGGTTTCTCTGTGTAGCCCTGACTGTTCTGGAACTCACTTTGTAGACCAGGCTAGCCTTGAACTCACAGAGATCTGCCCGCGTCTGCCTCCTGAGTGCTAGGATTTAAGGCTTGTGCCACTACCTGTGAGCTTCTGTTACTGAAAAAGATTTCAATTCCCATTATAATTAAGATTTATGGGACTATTTGTGTAAGTTAATGATTCCTAGTTTTCTTAATTTTTTAGAGAAATGTCATGATATATCCTGGTTTTTGTGTTTGTATGTTTCTGCAATATGATTTTATTAAAACATATACAAAATAATGCAGAGTGAGAAATTGGTGTTAAACACTTCAGTGTACTAGGCACTAGCTTAAAGAATTATCAGCTCGGGCTGGAGAAATGGCTCAGTGGTTAAGAGCACTGACTGCTCTTCCAGAGGTCCTGAGTTCAATGCCCAGCAACCACATGGTGGCTCACAGCCATCTATAATGAGACCTGGCGCCCCCTTCTGGCCTGTGGGCACACATGGAAGGAATGCTGTACACATAATAAATAAATAAAAATCTTTAAAAAAAAAAAAAAGAATTATCAGCTCACTTGGCATGGTTGTGCACAACTGTAATCCTAGGACATGTGAGGCAGACGCAGGAAGATTGCTGCAGGCCTGATCTACATAGTAAGGCCAAGTTTACATGCCTCAAGTATACATCAACTCAAGGTACTTTAAGGTAAGTACTTAGTGTATCAGTGGAGTTGTACAGATTCCTGGAGGTTATCCAGCACTAGCCTCCCCTCTGCCCCCACCCCAAAAATATAAGATCGTAATCCAGGTACAATATCAATCGCTTTACATGGAGGAATGTCAGTTTTCTTAATGTGGTCAGTTTCATTATTGAATAGCATTATTTAGAAATTAGTATGCCAAGAAACCCTAGTTGATGGAGTTTTAATTACTTTCCTCATGAGGCTTCTGTTGTGTTGAAGGTAATAATGGTAGCAAGCTTATAAAGTTAATTTCAAGTGGCGTGTTAAAAACTTACTGGTAAAACACTAACAGTGTTTTTCCTGAATGATTACATGTGCACCATGTGCATTCAGGTACCTTTGGAGACCAGAATCGGACCTCAGATGCCCTGGAACTGGAGGTTTTGCAAGCTAGTGTGTGGATGCTGGGAATTGAGCCCAGGTCCTCTGTAAGAACAGCAAGTGCTCTTAACCCACTGAGCTGTCGCTGGCTGGCTACTTTTGATTTAAAACTTGAACTTAGGGGACTGGAGAGATGGCTCAGCGGTTAAGAGCAAAGGTCCTGAGTTCAATTCCCAGCAACCACATGGTGGCTCACAACCATCTGTAATGAGGCCTGGTGCCCTCATCTGGCCTTCAGGTATACATGCAGAAAGAATACTGTATAATAAATAAATAAATATTTAAAAAAAAACTTGAACTTATTTTAACCACGTGAGGGGGTTTATAGCTGTTGATGCTAAAGTGGAAATCTATAAACTGAAACGTACTGTTTATAATGGGCATAATACCTTTGAGCTCTCTGTTCAGCATATCCCAACAGATTTTATATTTTATAATCTGAGCCTGGAGTGACGGTGCATGCCTGTAATCCCAGCATTTAGGCAGCAGAGGCATAAGAACTCAAGTTCAGACCACCCTTGGCTGCAATAATGAGATTCTGTCTCAAAAAACTAACAACAACAACAACAACAACAAAAATATCTGTAAATAAATTGCCAGTTGAGATTATTTCATTAAGAATACTACACTGGTCGGGTTGTGGTGGCGCATGCCTTTAATCTCAGCACTCGGGAAGCAGAGGCAGGCAGATCTCTGAGTTTGCGGCCAGCCTGGTCTACAAAACAAGTTCCAGGACAGCCAGGGCTGTTACACAGAGAAATCCTGTCTTGAAAAACAAAACAAAACCCAAAAACCCAAGAATACTACACTGTAGTGTCTGTATGATAAAGTTAGTCTGAATTACCGGCTAAAATTCCAATAGCCCAGGGGTTATTGTTTTTTAATAATTTAATATTATTATCTTTTTCAGTGGTGTTTTTTAATAGAGTACTTCTGAGATCAACTTGATGAGCCCTAAATTTCTCAAAGATGTTCAGGTCACTTATTATCCCTACTGGTATTATCACAGTGAGAATTGTATGTGGAACATATTTGTCAATTTTACTCGTTTTATTTATTTATTTATTTATTTTTTTTTTTTTTGAGGCAGGCTTTCTTTCTCTATGGCTTTAGAGCCTGTCCTGGAACTAGCTCTTGTAGACCAGGCTGGCCTCGAACTCACAAAGATCCACCTTTTCTGCCTCCCGAGTGCTGGGATTAAAGGCATGTACCACCACCGCCCATATTTGTCAATTTTTCATCACAACTGATTGTATTTTATGTTTAAGCATCTTACTTTTGATAGACGATGAGAATCGAATATGTTTATTCTCATTTCAAGCTCAACTAGAATGTAATGTTTCTCTTCTTGACTTCTGTTCTGTTAGAGCAGGTTGTTGCCCTGGATGCTCAAAATATCGTAGCTGTTTCATGTGGAGAAGCTCATACATTAGCACTTAATGACAAGGGCCAGGTGTATGCTTGGGGTCTCGACTCTGATGGACAACTTGGCCTCCTAGGATCAGAGGAATGTATCAGAGTACCCAGGTAACAAAGGTGACCACAAAGAGGTCCTTAATCTTTTATAATAAATTTGTTTATCTAAGTCATTTTGCTTATGGTGAGCACTCTGCTTACTGTGAGTATGTAAGTATTGTTGCCTCATTATTTTTCCCCTTTGAATCTTCTTAAAATTTACTAAGTTGGCTCTTGTTATTGATTGGGGTTGAGGTATTTGGTTGGCTGTTTTTTATATAACCGATGTTGTCTTCATAATGGATACAATTTTTTGTTTTTAAAGAAAAGAAGTAGAATGCCAGGTATGGTGGCACATGTCTTTAATCCTAGCTCTTGGAGTCAGAGACAGGTGGATCTCTGTGAGTTGGAGGCCAGCCTGTCTTCTACAGAGTAAGTTCCAGGGTAGCCAAGGCTATACATAGAAAATCTTTCTTGGAAAAAAGAAAAGAAAGAAGTAGCAATTGTTTTCTTCTAGACTGGGATAGGCTGATTTAAGCTGCTGCTTCTATTCTGTCAAGTGTCCTAGCTATTGAAATATTTATTAAATATTGATTGGTTACTGGGTGGTGGTGCATGCCTTTAATCCCACTACTCAGAAGTAGAGGCAGACAGACAGGTCTCTGTGAGTTCAAGACCAGCCTGGTCTATATATGATGTTCCAAGACAGCCAGGGCTTTATAGGGAGACCCTGTCTCAAAAACAACCAAAAAATACCTATTGATTACATGTTTCTCTGACCTATTTTATTTTAAGGCTTAATTGATTTTTGTCTGTTTAAGTCAGTGTAGAATTCCATTAGAAATGAACCCCCCTCCCCACCAATACTGGGACTTAAGGTATGCACCACTATTCCTAGTTCTTGTTTTAAATCTTGGAGGGAGCATTTAGCTTTTATCCTCTATGTTAACTTCTTGGGTTTTTTGTTGCTGTTTAAGATTTTCTTTTTTTATGTGTATGAGTGTTTTGTCTGCACGTATATATGTGTATGCACCGTGTGAGTGCCCAGAGAGGCAGAAGAAGGCATCAGATCTTGTGTAACTAGAGCAGTGGTTCTCAACCTTCCTACTGCTGCAACCCTATAATACAGTTAGTTGCTCATGCTGTGGTGACCCCCAGTCATAAAATTATTTCTGTTGCTACCTCATAACTATAATTTTGCTACTGTTAAGAATCATAATGTAAATCAGGTTATCTGATATTCACCCCCTGTGAAAGTGCCACTCAACCCGCAAAGGAGTTGTGGTCCATAGGTCGAGAACCACTGAACGAGAGCAACAGATGGTTGTGAGCTGACATGTGGGTGCTGGAAAAACCAAATAAGCATCTTTTGCAAGGGCAGCAAGTGCTTTTAATCAGTCACCTCTCCAGCCCCCTAGTTGTGCATTTTCTGTAACATCTTTATTATGTAGAAATATACTCCTTTTATACCTATTTCTTCAGCCTCTAGTCTTTTATGATATGCCCTTATTTGTTACTAGTATCAGAGTAGGTGACTTCATTTCTCTTGAATGTTTCAAAGTAATATGAGAGTCAGTATCAGTTCTTTAGATGTTTGCCTCAGCAGAGAAGCCATCATCGGGTCTTTTACTTTCTTTAGTGGACACATTAGTACTGATTCTATCTTACTCCTTCTTGCTGATCTTTGAGTTTTGTGTTTCCTTCATGGTTCAGTTTTTAAGTGTTTTTGTTCAGGAATTGGTCTGTTTCTTCTAGGTCATGGAGTTTGTTGGTAGAGAGTTTGTAATCTCTAGCTTTAGTTGCTCATTTTTAACTGGGGAATTTAGTGGGTTGTCATTTAAGGTGGTGGTTTTGTTTGTTTAATTTTACAGCATCTCACTGTGTACCTCTAGCTGGCTTCAAACTCACTCTATAGACCTTTAAAAATGGTGTGTTCAGTTAACTGGTGTTTGCCCAGCGCTGTGTTAGGCATTGGGAGTCTCATGAGTATAAGCTGTATTCTACCTTTACAGAATATATTGTTTGGCACAGGAGACAGATATTAAGTAAATATGTAGTAGTGATAACAGTATGAAGACAGAAAAACAGGGCTCTATGAAAATGTAGTATTATGAAGTGTTCTACTTGAACTTGTAAATTAGTAACTGGAATAGGGTTTTTTCTTCAGAGTAATTTAATATGGTAAAAAGATCAGTGTGCTATGTAGGTGGTACCCATAAGCAGTAAGAGTTAATATTAATTTCAGCATAATTATACACATCCATGTATTTTTGTTTTTAGCTTTTTTGCATTTAATTTGCTATGGTATTTTGTAATGATTTTAAAAGCTGAAGTTACATTAGAACCTGCTGGTTTGAAACACAGCTCTAAGGTTCTGTGGTTAAGAAATATGTATGTATGTATGTGTGTATATATATATATACACACATACACACACACATATACATACAGAGGGCAGAATCAGGTCAGATGGCATTGTCAGAAAAAGGCAAATAAGAAAAATTCCTTCTTCTTTCCCCTTTTCTTGAAAGTATTCGTTCAGAAAATTAGTAGAAGATTGGTCAGGTGAAGGGGAAGTACAGTACATTGCAGTTAGGTAAATTTAGGAGTGTGAAGACAGAATACAAGATAGCAAAATAAAGATACATTTTGATTATAATAAATGTGAATGGACTAAATTTCTTTAGTTAACACAGATGTCACTGCTGCAAGTGCAGATTGAGAAGGACAGGCTAGTGGGAGGGAATGGGGTCCACAGTTCTGAGTTAGGAGAGCACTAGTTTTAGAATAATTGGTCTTCCAAATAAACTGCCAAGTTTCGCACTGTAAAAATTAAGAAAAGTACTGGATAATGGAAGAAAACGTTTGAATAAGAGCATCCTAAAGGGTGTTTATCTGTAAACATGGTGCACTTGGCTTTTATTCTGTCATTTTGGTTTGTTTTGTTTTTGCCCCCACCTCCCCTAGCTGAGGACCAAATCCCAGGACCTCGGTCTTGTTTTACCACTGCGCTAAATTCCCAACCTCCCTATTTTGTCTTTTAAGGTGTTTTCTCAGCCCATCTTTTACTTTTTTAAAAAAATATATATTTAACATTCTGATTACTGATTTTAACTTGAAGTTTTGATAATTAGCCTGACTGAAAAAGATGGCGCACCCTGGAAAGACAAACTTGCGCATAATAAGTGGCCAGTGTATGTCACATAAGTAGCATAGAAGATCCACTTATGGGCTGGAGAGATGGCTCAGAGGTTAAGAGCATCGCCTGCTCTTCCAAAGGTCCTGAGTTCAATTCCCAGCAACCACATGGTGGCTCACAACCGTCTGTAATGGGGTCTGGTGCCCTCTTCTGGCCCGCAGGCATACACACAGACAGAATATTGCATACATAATAAATAAATAAATAAATAAATAAATATTTACAAAAAGAATCCACTTATTACTCACAGGGAACTAACTGATTCTGCTCTTCTTTTCTAGAAATATTAAAAGTCTTTCAGATATCCAAATAGTACAGGTTGCATGTGGTTACTATCACTCACTTGCACTTTCTAAAGGTAAGCATTTGGCCTTTTCTTTCTAAAAGTTATTGCTTGGTGCTTTGAACAAAAAGACCTCTAACTTTCTCCTGTTATAGGATTTGTCCTGTGTTTGGATTGTTTTCTATATGTGTTTTAAATCAGCTAAGTTTTCACATACACAGAACTGCTAAAATATTTGTTGAGATTGTTGTTTATAAATCAGTTTCAGGATAATCTTTAACAGTGTTAAGGTTTTAACTCATGAACATGATACTCCATGTAATTCTCTCTTTAAGTTTTTCTTACTAGTTTTTGGTTCTCACTGTGTAGCTCTTGATATTTTTGAACTCACTATGTAGACTATGTAGGCTGGCCTCCAACTCAGAGATGAGAGTGCTGGGATTAAAAGAGTGTGCCATTACTGCCTGACACTAGTATTTTCATTTATCTGCAAATACCTTATACATCTTTATTATGTTTTTCAGTAGGTATTTGATTTTTTTGTGTGTGCATTATTTTTTGTTTACTATATAGGCCCAAAACTGAGTTATATGTCTTAGTTACTAAATTTTTAAAAGCCATTAGTTCATAACAGAGGAAACTTGCTCTCCCCCATCTCATTAAATTTTATATCTAAGCTTTTTAGGAATTAAGCACAGAGGAGGATAAGTATTGTATTAGTTTTGTTTACATTCTTCTTTCTGGTTTAATTTATTCATATGCCAACTAATGATTGGAAAATGAATAGAGAATCACCCATGGTTTTTGTGTTACCACTTAAAAAAGATAAACCTTGAACAGGAGAAGTGACTCTTCCAGAGGCCCTGAGCTCAGTTCCCAGCACCCATATAAGGCAGCTCTGTAACTCTAGCTCCAAATGATCAATACCTTCTTGGGTGTGCACACACACAGTCGAACACATGAATAAAAAATGCAATGATAAATTCAGCTCGGCATGGTGATACATACCTATAAAGCCCAGCACTTGGGAAGCTGAAGCAAGATTTCTGTAAGTTCCAGGCCAGCTTAGACTATGCCAGAAAATAAGTTCTGGTGCCTCTGTAACTGCCTGATGGAGTCTACTGTAAACAAAATACTAGGTTTTAACTCAGTAAACAAGGACAGCCAGAGTTACACAAAAATCGTCTCAGAAAAAAGAAACAAAACAACAACAAAAAGTTTGCCATCTGAAGCTGGTTTTTATTTTTTGCATTATATAGCTTTAGGTAGTATCATAGTCATGCAGCAAGCCTTCTGAGCATTTTGTATGAACTATACAGATGAGTATACAGTATACAGTAAGTGATAGCTGCATTCCTGGACCTCTTAGGATCACAAATTACAGCATAATTATATACTGTGAAAGGTCTGTAGAGAAAAAGTTTACAGTTTGTAGAACATTTAATGAGTATGAGATTTAATCTGGGGTATCCAACAATGAAGACTAGAAGTGAGCTGAGCAAAAAGTTAGAAGGTGATTAGGGTGGTGAAATCAGCACATGTGTGCAAAGGAGTATAAGTGTGGCCGGAGTGCGGTGAGTGAGGAATGTTCATCCTGAGTGCAGTGGGAAGCTCTAGACCTCTCCCCTCAAGTCTACCCTTTTTGCTTTTGTTTTCTTGGGCTTTTTTGTTTGTTTGTTTGTTTTATTTGTTTTTGAGGCAGAGTCTTGACTCCGGCTGTCCTTGAACAAAGGTTAAAGAGACACCAGCTTTTATTTTTTTTAGCTATGTGTACACAGATTTGGATCCAAAGGACAGCCTTGGGAGTTGGTCTTCTGGTGACATATACCCTTTCTTTTTCTTTGTTCTTTCTTTCTTTTTTTTTTTTTCCTTTTTGAGACAGGCTGTCACTACTTTGGAGCTTACTAAATGAGTTAGGATAAGCTGACTAGTCAGTGAACCTGAGAGACATTACTGGCTCCTCTTTCCAGTGCTAGAGATTGCAAGAGCACGGTACTATACCTGGCTTCCCCTCCTCCCACATGGGTTCTGGGAGCCTATTGCGCTCCTTTCCACTTTCCCAGCTGAGCCGTTTCCCCAGCCTAGAAGCTTAGTTTTAAATGTGTACTATTTTGTAGTATAAACTTTTAAATTTACTCATTATTATGCTTACTAGATTATTGTTAGTTGTTTTAGTAAAAAATATCTGAAGTTGTGAAATAGTCTGACAGATGAATCAAAAGTAACAGGCATGGGCTGGAGAGATGGCTCAGTGGTTAAGAGCACTGACTGCTCTTCCAGAGGACCTGGGTTCAATTCCCAGCCCACATGGCAGCTCACAACTGTCTGTAACTCCACTTCCAGGGAATCTGACACCTTCACACTAATGCACATGAAATAAAATTAAATAAATTAAAGAGGCAAACAGAGAAAAATGATAAAAGGAATCAGGAAGAATGCTAAAAAAAAATCCTATTATTAGAGAGAAAACTTTATGTGACTTGGTAATACTTGGTAGATTTAGATTTGGTGATGTCTGAGAAGGGTCATGACATCCCTGGATATATGCCTCTGATAGAGGGCAGCATTGGGAAGAGAAAAGTATGAGAAGTGGAAATAGGGTAGGGTAGGAGACATCACTCATTTTAGGCATATTGAATTAGAAGTGGTTTTGAAACATCCATGTATGGGTGTCAGAAAAGCAGTATGTTACAAGGTGTTTCTTTCTGTTTCAATTTGTATATGTTGATAACTGAAGCCTTGAGATTAGAAGAGTACTTGGGGAGAAGTTAGAGAGTAAGAGAGAAAGATGAGTGTTAGTGAGGGACAGTCATTTGTTGTAGAGTATCCTTAGTGAACGGCACGCATCTTTAATTTGTATTACTATTTACCAGTGTTTTTCTCAGACTTAAAGCATCCTGATAAGGAATGTCTTTTAGGTAGTAGTATGTTTTCATAGAAAGAAACAAACTTCATTGCTAGCTAGTAAGTATGTATTTTCATCTAATGAGAGGATGTCTCAAAAGAGTATTAGTATATTAAATTATGCAAATTATGTGTGTGTAAAATAATTTTACGATTTTTGTCTTACAGCGAGTGAAGTTTTCTGTTGGGGACAGAATAAATATGGCCAACTGGGTCTAGGCATTGACTATAAAAAGCAGACTTCACCACAGCTCATTAAGTCTTTACTTGGAATTCCATTCATGCAAGTTGCAGCAGGAGGAGCCCATAGTTTTGTACTCACCCTTTCTGGGGCTATCTTTGGATGGGGACGTAACAAATTTGGTCAGCTAGGTCTTAATGATGAAAATGGTAGGTTCTCATTATGTTCAAGTATATGTTTTAAAAGATAATTTTCCGAGGTGAATGAGTGCTTTTTAAGAGTATTGGAGATACGTATGCCCAGACCTTCCCAGGACAAGTAGGGTAGAATTGAGGATATTAATTTAAAATTTTAATGTGGTAATGTTTTGTGAAGATCATGGGAAGGCAAAAAATTGGCATATAATAAGTTGGAAAGTTTTTTGAGGCCTGGAGATAGAGCTCAGTGGAAAAGCTCTTGCCTAGTATGCACAAGGCTCCTGGGTTCAACCCCTAGCACCTTTCTTCCACCAAAACAAGGAAAAATTTTTAGATTGTTTGGACTGAGGGTATAACATGGTAGAGTGCTGCCTACCACACAGGAGCCTATGGTTTTAATCCTTAACACTGGAAGAAAAGAAGTTTATGCTGTCTAAATCTTGGTTACTGGGGGTCAAGACAGTTTCCAAATACTGCTTTTAATTGGTAGCCAATGTTGTTCCAGTATTGGCCACCATTAATTGAAAGAAGCTATAAAATAAATTAGTGAAGAAGCTGCATATATCACTTCCTGGTAGAACATGCATGCAATGGCTTGGCCTGATACTGAAAATAAATTTGCTCTAGGAAAGTAATATGATATATTCAATTGATGTGTTTTAAATTAGATTTATGTGATCTGGGGTTATTACATTAACTTTTGATTGAACTTTTTACACTGATAGTGTTGAAAATAAACATTTTTAATAAAAAAATGGCAATTTTTAAAGTTACAGTATTTTATCTGCCAGTATTTTGAATACTAATGGCACATAAGTCCATCGTTTTTAAAATTCAACATACTTTTAATGACTTAGGTGGCCAAAGTGAGTTTTTACCTAGTAATGACTGGTAAATGATAAGCAAATAATTTTCTTATAGAATTAGATGATTTTTATTCTGCATAAAAATATGTTCATATTATGCTGTGTATATGTTTTTCCACAAAAAAGCAGAAAGTATGGTAGGCTATTGAGTAGGGTCTCTGAGCTTAGCCATTACAGAATAAACAATGATGCACATGTAGAAAATCTGAAACACTAAACTGGATTGCTCAGCCTTGTGCACATTGGCATAAGGGTGATTTAATGCTCATCTTTGAATTGTTTATCATAGGAGTTTATCATAGGAGTAGAGTCCTGGAAACCCAATTTTATAGTCTTTTACCAAGTCTTGAAGTGATAGTAAGAATTAGTATTACGTCTTCTGAGTTTGGAAATCTGTAGAGGAAGCACATTTTAGAAGAATTTTAGTTTAAAAATATCATTAACATCTTTTATTGGAATTTTCAGATAGGTATGTTCCTAATTTACTAAAGTCACTAAGATCTCAGAAAATAGTTTATATTTGTTGCGGAGAAGATCATACTGCTGCATTAACCAAGGTATTGTATTTATAAAACTTTTTATTATTAACAGTAATTTTTTTATAATTGGTGAATGCTTTTGTGTTATTTCCATTAAGCGAGCAGTTTTTGCGTTTCAGAAACTTTATCTTTAAAAAGACCTAAATTATTTTTGAAAGTAACATGTCTTAATGTTTAGGGTTAGGAACTGTGCATTTTGATACACTGTCACATGCGATTGCAGCAGTGTTTAAATGATTATGTAGCCCAAACTCACCTTAAACTGTAGACACTCCCCTTTCTGGGTGTCCCGAGTGCTGGGGTTACAGGCATTTATACATGCCTAGCACTTTTTGGAGGGGTGTTTGTCTGTGGTGTTGATAACAGAAATTAAAACTCAAGACCTTGGGTGTACTAGGTCACTTCTCTACCACTGAGCCACATCTCCAGCCCTTTTTAATGTTGAGATAGGAGCTTGCTAAATTGCTTAGGCTGACCTTGGGTTTTTAATCATGTTAGCCTCCTGAGTAGCTGGGATTATTAAAAATTATGAATGAAAATGAATTTAGTTCATCAGGCTTACAGTGTGTGCTATGTGTCAGTCCCATTTGTACTCTCTCATTCTGCCTAATTTGCATTAAGTTTATAAATATTTTATAACAAGTAAAGAAGCAGTGAATTTCTGTTATCTGTAGGCTGAGTACTGTGCTAGTAATTACAGCTTGTTTTCAGAACAGTCTTTATCAGTTGCTTTAACATTTATGTTTCATTTTCTGGGGTATTTCTGTGGTGACTAGATGTCAAATGGAAATGAACATATTCAGACGATGGGTGTAGCCCAGTAAAAAGTTATGTAGGGACCTACATGAGATCTTGAACAATACAAAAACAAAACAGAGTGCAGCTAATCTTTACTGGAAAAATATATTGTGTTTATTCAATTAACATAAAGATTCTGGGAAATTGTTCTTTGGTCAAATTAGAAGTTGATGTTTCAGAAGGGCTAGGGATGCTGCTTGTCTGACAACAGGAGGCTCTGGGTTCTATCCCAAGTACTGCTTCAACTGAGTGGGGTGGTGCGGGATAGAGGGAGACAGGCAGAAAGTTTAGAAATCAAAAGCTGTCTCTGTGTAGGTATGGCTGTCTTGGAACTTGATCTGTAGACCAGGCTGGCCTCAAATTCACAGAGATAAACCTGCCTCTGCCTCCTGTGTGTTGGGATTAAAAGATGTGTGCCACCACTGCCTGACTTCACTAATACTGTCTTGTATAACTGGTAAAAGATATTACCCCCCCCCCTTTTTTTTTTTTATAAAGAGTCTCACTCTGTAGCCCTGGCGGGGCTAAGAACTTATGTAGATCAGTGGGTTCAGATTCACAGAATTTGGTTTGATTGCTGTCACCCACATGACAGCTCACAACCATTTGTAATTCAATTTCAGGGGATCAGATGACCCCATCTGACCTCTGGGGCACTGCACTCACATCCAGGTAAAACACTCAAACATAAAAATGGTATTGAAATTGGATTGGATTGCGAGATAGAGCTCAGGTGCAGAGTATGTACTGGTTTGCATAAGATCACAAAAGGAGGAAAAGAAACTCAAAATTGCTTTTTTTAGTTTTACTTTTTAGACAAAAATCTTCGTTTGGTTTTGGTTTGTGGTTTTTGAGACAGAGTTTCTCTGTGTGGTCCTGGCTCTCCTGGAACTCACTCTGTAGACCAGAATTCAGAACTCACAGAGATTAACTTGCCTCTGCCTCCGCCTCCTGAGTGCTGGGATTAAAGACATGCACCACCACTGCTGGGGTTAGACAAAATCTTAACATAGCTGAGACTGTCCTCAATTTTGTGATCAGTCTCCGGGTCTTTGGTCTGGCATTACAAGTTCCCCTTGAATTCTAAATGTAGCTGAGAATGATCTTGAACTTCTGATTCTCCTGCTTCCACTTTCTGAGCCTTAGAATCACAGGTGTGCACCATCATACCCACATTATACAGTGTTAGCATTGGAAACCAAAGCTGTATCCCAGCCCTACTCTGTATTGGATATGGAAAGTTTCTTAAAACACACCCTTATACTATAATATACAAAAAATTATGCGGTTAGGTGTTGAAAGCAGTATGTAAGATTGCACACACATAACTACAGTTATGAAGAAAAGTATTAAATTGAAAAACACTGTGGTTGGGACTGGAGAGACAGCTCGGTGGTTAAGAGCACTGACTGCTCTTCCAGAAAACCCTGATTCAATTCCCAGCACCCACATGGCAGCTCACAACTGTCTGTAACTTCAGTTCCAAGGGACCCAACACATGGCAAAACACCAATTAACATAAAATTAAAAAAATAAATTTTAAAAAAGAAAAACACTGGTTGTGTTAGGTTGCAGTGTATCATATCTCTTTTTTAAAATACATAGCCTCAGTGGGGTGCTAGTGGCGCATATCTGTAATCCCAGCACTCGAGGCAGAGACAGATCTGTCTCTGAGTTTGAGGCCAGCCTGGTCTACAGAGTGAGTTCCAGGACAGCCAGATCTACACAAAGAAACTGTCTCAAAAAAAAATAAAAAGATTATCACTTATAGCAACTATCTATGCTTAAAATCATATCTATGCATTTGCTTGCATGTACTCTGTATGTAGAGCCTTTTGTTTGTTTTTATTTTGTTTTTTGACAGGATTTCTCTATAGAGCTTGAGCTGGCCTTAAACTCATTATCTTTTTGCCCACTGGCTTTCTGATGGGAGGACATCACATTCAGTTTAGGTCCAGCATCTGTGTTCAAGGAATAACTAGCTTCCTAACTAAAGATAGTAGTATTTTAAAGTTTTTTTTTTGAAGTGTTAAAAATGTGTCCTTTGAATTAAAAAAAAAAAGAATATAATGATATTTAGAAGCAGTGCAATTAAGTATTTCCTGACTCATGTAATGGTAGTTGTTATTTGGTAAGGTGTCACTTATAAAACTCTTGGGCAGTCTTTCAACCTCTTCTCTAGTGCTGAGATTGCAGCTGTGCACCACCATGCCCAGCAGTAATTACTTCTGAAATGAACACTAAAATTGTTTGATAGTAATGTAAACATCACTTATTACTTTAAAAATCTGCGAAAACCTGCATGGTGGTTCAAGCCTGTGGTCATAGCTCTGTGAGATGCTGAAGCAGGAGCCTTCCTGAACTAAGATCAAGTTCAGAACCAACCAACCTTGACATCTGTGTGAGATTCTGTTTCAAAATAAAAGGGAAAGGTGGTGAGATAGCTCAGCAGATAAAGGAAACCTGAGTTGACTGGCCAGAACTCAGTAGTAAAGGAGGAAGGAGAGAATCAGCTCCATGGAGTAGCTGATTCCCCACACTAACAATACATCTTTAAAATGTTCTACATAAAAAGGGTCTGAGTGCTTGTCTCACGTGCAGTGAGCTGTAGGGTCAGTCCCTACTGTGTCACACATTCTTACCCTCTTGAGTCAGCCATCATCTGTTTAATTTCAAGGGCTGGGAAGAAAACATTTAGTCCATGTTAAAGGTCAACTCATATGTCTGAACAGTTTTCTTTGATTGAGCTTCCTCATACGTTGTTATTGTTTTCCAGGAAGGTGGAGTGTTCACCTTCGGAGCCGGAGGGTATGGCCAGTTGGGTCATAACTCTACCAGTCATGAAATAAACCCAAGGAAAGTTTTTGAACTTATGGGAAGCATTGTTACTCAGGTTGCTTGTGGAAGGTAAGCTGTGGTAAAGAAGAGAGAAGTTTGGTCTCTAGACTCATTATTGAACTGTTAAGCTTGATGATACACTCTTGTAATTCTAGCACTTGGGAGGCCACATAGGGAGTCCCTGTTTCAAACAAACAACCTACCCTCCTGTCCCTATTCCAAGAAAAATTTCACATTTTCCCCTCTTTGTTTCAAGGCATGGTTTTTCTGTATAGCCCTGACTAACCTGGAACTCACTCTGTAGACCAGGCTGTCCTCAAACTCAGAGATCCACCTGCCTCTGCCTCCCGAGTGCTGGGATTAAAGGTGTGTGCCACTACCACCCAGCAAAATTTACAGTTTTTTGTTTGTTTTTTTGTTTTTGTTTGTTTTTGGTTTTTCGAGATAGCTCAGCTGTTAAAGGCTAGGCTCACAACCAAAAATTTATGTTTTTTAAAAAGGGTTATGTAATAAATTATCTTAGGATTCTAATTAATAGTTTGAGGCAAAACATTTTTCCTGAATGTCTGATTAGCGACTGAGGAGTTAGTCAAAGTAACAGAGCTGTCTTACAGTGATTTTGTTAGCAGTCATGTCCCATTGTAATGGAATCATTTTTTATTTCTGTAAACAGCATTAATTCAATCTCACGCAGCCCGGGATGGCCTTGAACTCATAGAGATCTGTCTGCCTCTGTCTCCCTGAGAGCTGGGATTAAAGGTGTGCACCACCACTGCTTAGCCTCTATGGCCAACAAGTAAGTAGTTTAGCTCTGCACTCTGATCTCCAGGCAAGCTTTATTTGTTTGAACATATGACTAAAGAGCACTGATTTCTTTTCCCTGGGGGTCCGAGTTCTATTTCCAGCACCTATATGGTATCTCACAACCATCTCTACTCCAGATCCAATACCGTTTCCTGACTTCTATGGACACCAGGCATGCATGTGGTGTATCGACATACCTACAGGCAAAATACCCTTATAATAAAATAAAGTAACAGTTTATTTAAAAACAAAAAAGAGAGAAATAAATGGGATCCAGGACTAACGGGGGATATCTGTTAATAAAGTACTTGTCTTGCTAGGACAAGGACCTGAGTTCAGTACCCACAATCTATATAAAATGCTGGACATGGTGACATGTGCTTATAAGCCTGACATTGAGACAAAAACAGAATTTCTGGGGTTTGCTGACCAGCCATTGTAGCCTAATTGTAGAGCCAGGCTACTGAGAGACCTGTGTCAGAAGAGACGGTGCCAGAGATTGTCTTCTAGTGTGCACGCACGTGTGCACACACAAACAGATTGGTCCTCAGTTCTCTGAATCTTCCTAATAGCTGGGTGTGATTAATGGCATGAGCCATTGTATCTGGCCAATAGTACTTTTAGGTATGCACACAGATGTAAAGTTCACTAAGTCGTTTTGTCTTTTTGCTGCCTGTGACTATAGTGTAATTGAGAAAATACTGCCCAATTCCAATGTGCTTTATCTTTGTTTTTGCTTTTGAGGATAGGGTCTCTCTGTGTAACTCTGACTGTCCTGGCACTAGATCTGTAGACCAGGCTGGCTTTGAACTCTGAGAGATCCATCTAGTGTGTTTTATCTTTTGTTCTGCTTTCTTCCAAGAATTTTTAGATTTGGATCTTGGACCCATTTGCTATTTTGTGGCAGTTTTGGGTATTGAACCAGGGCATTATACATACTACACAAGTGTTTTGCCCTTGAACTGCATCCTTAGCCTTTGTTTTTTGAGACAACGTTTCCTTTCCTTATGTAGCTCAGGCTGGCTTAGAACTCATCATAGAGCCCAAGCTTACTTTGAACAGTTTTAATTGCTGTAACTCTGTATCGTGTTTTAAGTCATGAAGTGTGAGCCCGCCAGCCTTGTTTTACTCTTCTTGAGCAGTCTTGCTGTGTAGCTCTGGCTGGCCTCAAGCAGAAGCCTACAGCACAATCGGCTTACTTTCTTCATAAGATCATATTAGCTGGACTGGAGAGAGTGCTCGGTGAATAAAAGCACTTGCTCTTATGGAGGACCTGAATTCAGTTCCCAGCCCTCATGGCAGTTCACATCTAATGGAAACTCCAGTTCCTGGAGATCAGATTCCCTCTTCTGTCCTCTCTGCACACTGCATGCACTTGGTGCATACACATACATGCAAGTAAAACAATCATACACATAAAATACAAATAAAATTTTGTTGAAAAATTATATTTACTGTTTCATATCCATTGAGAGTTCTGACGAGTTTTAGTTTTTCTGAAAAAAAAAATACATTGCTTGAGTTATTATAAAGATTGCATAGAATTTGCATATAATTTTACTTTGTTTAGGGTAACACTGATAGCCTAATATCAAATATTTCCATCAGTCCTTGAGCATAGGTTAGCTTTCCATTTATTTACATACTTAATTTCTTCTGTGTTTGTGGGTGTCCACTTGCATGGAGGCCAGAAATGCCTTCCTTGGTCTCTTCACCTTGTTTTTTGTGACAGGCTTTCTCTCTGGACCTGGAGTTTACTGGTTGGCTTGACTGGCTTGATAGTAAGGCCCATTTTATTTTCCTATCTGCATCCTAGCTCTGAGTTTGTAGGTGTCCAGGCACACACTGTTTGCTCCATACCTGGCTCCTTTATATGGGAACTGAGGTTCTCATGCTTACATAGCAAGCACTTTACCCACTCACTTAGCGAGCGCCGTAGTCCAAGGATAAGCTTCTTTCACTAATTGTCCTAACAGGGTGTTTTAGTTTTGATTTTGTTTTCTAGTGGATAGTTTAAGGTGCTCTACATATATAGTGATGCCATCTGCATATAGGTATGACTTTCTCCATTTCCAATTTGAATACATTTTATTTCTTATTCTTGCCAAATTGGTATGACTAAGACTTGCTGGACTGTGTGGAATAAAAGTGGTAGAAAGAGGACATCTTGCTTTGTTTATGACCTTAGAGGAAAGTCTTTTTACTATTGAATATGTATTCAATGTTGAGTTTTTCCCATATGACTTCATTATGTTAGTTTGTCTTTTCAGTCTGTCAAGTATTTAAATTCATATCTAATTTAAATTTAAATTAGATACTTACTTTCTATGTCTTTTGGGTTTTGTTTGTCATTTGTTTTTCTTTACTTAATTAGGTGTGTGCAGTGATCAGTTAATATTCTGGGCCACCCGGCCAGGCAGTGGTGGCGCACGCCTTTAATCCCAGCACTCGGGAGGCAGAGGCAGGTGGATCTCTGTGAGTTCGAGACCAGCCT
Organism: Neodon shergylaensis; assembly: GCA_025134845.1. Lineage (NCBI taxonomy): Eukaryota > Metazoa > Chordata > Mammalia > Rodentia > Cricetidae > Neodon > Neodon shergylaensis. The sequence continues at coordinate 1,946,680 of JABTXL010006571.1, forward strand.
GGTCTACAGAGCTAGTTCCAGGACAGGCTCCAAAGCCACAGAGAAACCCTGTCTTGAAAATCCCCCCCCCAAAATATTCTGGGCCACCCTTGCATTACAGAAATAAATCATACTTGATCATAATGAATATCCTTTAGTTTACCTGGGACTTTTTGTTTTGATAAGGTCTCACTATATAGCTCTGGCTGCCCTAAAACCTAAAATCCTGCCTCCTCCTAAGTGTTGACATTCCGCAAGTGCCACCATGTCTAGGCTTCCACTTTCATTTCTGGTTTAGTAGTTCCAATTGTCTCTCAGTCAGTCTAGCCCATAGCTGATTAGATTCAGTTGTTTTATTTTAAGGCAGAGTCTCACTCTGTAGTCCTGACTGTCTTGGAACTCTGTGTGTGGTCCTGGCTAGCCTTGAACCCACAGAAATCAGCCTTCCCGACTCCCAAGTGCTGGAACTAAAGCCATGCACCACACTTGTCAATTTTGTTATTTTAAGGCAAAATAATAATATGTGTATTAGATTCAGCCAGTGTAATCTTTAACCCGGATGAGAGATAAATTCTCGCTGTTTAGTACTTACATCTATTTTCCCAGAATTTTTGAAAACTTCTTGTTTTGTTATGACAGTGTTGTCATAAATTATGTATTTACATTGCTACTTAAAAATGCTATCTCATTATCTTTTATTGATAACTTACTGTTGTACACAGACATCTGGTTTTGTTTATCTCTGTTGGTTATGCATATCATTTATATAGTTGTCTTATTTTCATGTATTGACTGGTATGCTAGTATAATGTTCATTAAAGTACTGATGATCTTTGTGGAAAAACTCAGTATTTCAATGTATTATGTCTGCCTTAAGAGTTTTGTACATTTTGTTTGGTCTTGGTTTTGGGTTTTTTTTTTTTTTTGAGACAAGGTTTTTTCATTTCACTCTTGTTTCTTTGTGTAGCTTTGTCTGTCCTAGAACTCTGTAGACCAGGCTGGCCTCAATTTTACAGAGACCCGCCTGCCTCTGTCTCCTCTAAGTGCTAGGATCAAAGACATACACGCCTCTATGCCAGCTGTTATTGTATGTTATCTTTATCAGAGTAAACAATTTTTCTTTTCTTCCTAGTTTCATTTTCTGTATGTATGTTTTTAGTACTAGGGATTGATTCCAGCATCTTATCCATGCTAGGCAAGCACTCTGCCAATGAGGTACATCCCAGTCCCATTCCTAGTTGTGTATCTGCTGAGACGACTTGTGATTTTTGTTGTGTGTGGTGTGCATATTCAGAGGCCAAAACAGAGCATTGATGTCTGTCTCTGTCACTCTCTGCAGCTTTTCCCTGAGATAGGAACTCAGTGAGCTGGAAGCTCACCATTTCAGCAAGCTCTCACCATTTCAGTAGCTCTCAGTTTGTCCCTACTCTACATGCTGGGTTTACAAGCACACAACTATTCAGACCTGACTGTTTAAATATGGTGGTGGGTATTCTGATCAGTTCCCCATGAGCAAACACTCATACTCACTGAGCCATCTTCCCAGTCCCATTTTATTTTTTAAGAGAAGGATTATGACCGGGTGGTGGTTGTGCGTGCCTTTAATCTCAGCACTCAGGAGGCAGAGCCAGGTGGATTTCTATGAGTCCGAGGCCAGCCTGGCCTACAGAACGAGTTCCAGGCTCCAAAGCTACACAGAGAAACTGTGTCTCAAAAAACAAACAAGCAAACAAAAAGAAAGGATGTTGGTTAATTTTTATTTTTCTATGTTGTTTGGAATTTAATCTTAAGTCAGGTTTTTCTATCATTTTATTCTAGGCAGCATACCTCTGCATTTGTTCCTTCTTCAGGACGAATTTACTCCTTTGGTCTTGGTGGTAATGGGCAGTTGGGAACTGGTTCAACAAGCAACAGAAAAAGTCCTTTCACTGTAAAAGGAAACTGGTTTTCTTATAATGGGCAGTGTCCACAAGATATTGGTAAGTGTTAATGTATTGAACCTCTCTGCTACATATATTAAAACTCTTATTAAAATGTTGGTCTTCTGGGACTGGAGAGATGGCTCACCAGTTAAGAGAACTGACTGCTCTTCTAGAGGTCTTGAGTTCAGTTCCCGACTCATAACCATCTATAATAGGATCTAATAATGCCTTCTTCTGGCATGCAGGCATACATGCGGAGCACTCATACGTAAAATATAAATAAATAAAAATTTTAAAAAATGGCCAGGCGGTGGTGGCGCATGCCTTTAATCCCAGCACTTGGGAGGCAGAGGCAGGCAGATCTCTGTGAGTTCGAGACCAGTCTGGTCTACAAGAGCTAGTTCCAGGACAGGCTCCAAAACCACAGAGAAACCCTGTCTCAAAAAGAAAAAAAAATTTTAAAAAATGTTCGTCTCCCATGTTTATAGGCACTCCAAGATAAAACATTGAATTACAAGTATGGTGGTAACAGTAAGAACATTGAGTTTAGTCTAGCCTGGGCTTATGGCAAGACCCAAAATACATGTGTAACGAGTCCTTTTTCTGTCCCACCAGCCAGCTCCCAAATAATGGCACAGAGACTTCTTATTAATTATGAAAGCTCTGCCTAAAGCTTATGCTTGTTCCTAACTAGCTCTTATAACTTAAATTAACCCATTTATATTTAATATACGTTCTGTAACGTCGTGTTACCTCTCCTCCATCTTGCACCTCTTGTTTGCTCTCAGTGTATCCTGTGTGCCTAGATTCTTCATCCTCTTCCTTTCTCTCTCCTGAAATCCTGCCTATAGGGCTGTTACAGAGAAACCCTGTCTCGACAAACAAACAAACAAAAAAAAAAAAGTTGTGCATTTCTGTTTATGATGTTTACTTACTCACCTGGACATGAATTTTGTCACCTTTCACACCATAGATTTTAAGGTCTCTTTACATTGAAGTGGTAAAAGAAATGGAGTTTTACTTCATTTTTGTTTTTATAGTTACTTTTTGTTTTATTGTTGCCAGGTGTAGCCCATTCTGGACTCCATAGTGAATGACAAGCCCATGCTGGTTTTGACACAGCATCATATAGTACTTGCCTATAAAGGCTTATCCAGCAATGTCATTGTTAATACACTGTTGCAAAAAGTTAGGGACAACTCAGGTGTCTGACAACAGGTGAATTTGTGATAAATAGGAAATATCATAAAATTGAATTTATCCCTCCTTCCAGTTTTGTTAAGAGAGGTGTCACTATTTAGGTGAAGCTCAACTCACAGATCCATCTACCTGCCTTTGCATCCCAAGTGCTGAGATGCAATTTGTTTTCTTTTGAAGCTAAAGATTAAACCCCAGGGCTTTGTCAGTGTTAGCTAAGAAGGAGTCTACTATGAGTTACAGTTTGTGACTTTTGAGAAATCTTTTCTGAACTCTTGTAATCAGTATTGTCTAAGCCAGATGAAATTTGCCTTCCTGTAGTTAGAGAGATGGTTCAACAAGTAAGAGAGCACTTGGTGCTCTTCCAGAGGACACAGTTTCAGTTCCCAGCACTCATCATGTCTGGCACTCTTAACTCCAGCTTTAGGAAGCCTGATGGCCTTCTTCTGGTCTTCACATGCACACAGCACACACGCTCGCACACATAAACATACTATACGTACACATGCACATAAATAAAAATTAAAATAGAAATATTTTAAATAGTATTTTACATTTTTATTTTTTTTAAACTGAGGATTTTTTTAAACATACGTTTTACTAGTTACAAGGGAGTTATCAAGGAAATTAAGATAGTTTTCCTTTCCTTGAAAAAGGCTAATATTTCTTTAGCAGCTACGAGTAGTGGTGTGGAGATTAGAGGACAACTTTGGAAAGTCATTTTTTCTCTCTGCCTGAAAGCTTCTGATGATTTTTCTGTTTCTACCTCCCATTTCAATGTAGGAGTGCTAGGGTTACAGATGTGATCACTGCATCTGAGTTTCTTTGTTTTTTTTTTTTTTGTCAAGACGGGTCCTCTGTGTACCCCTGACTGTCCTTGAGCTAGCTCTCTCCCTGCCTCCCTCCCTCCCATCTGTTTGAAGAGGGGGTGTAGCCCTGACTGTCCTGGATCTCACTTTGTAGACCAGGTTGGCCTCAAGCTTAGAGATCCACCTACTTTTACTGAGTGCTAGGATCAAAAGTGTGTGCCACACCCAGCTGCATCTGGGTTTCTTTTAAACAGTGGTTTTAAACCTTGGTCATCACACTTGCAGAACTAGCACTTTTAACTGCTGAACCATCTCCCCAGCCCCTAGCTTAATTTTTATTGATGAATATCTGTCACCTATATCAGTGGTCCTAATTTTCCTGATGTTGTGACCCCCCAGTCATTAAATTATTTTGTTGCTATTTCATAACTCTGATTTTTGCTACTGCTAGGAATTGTAATGCAAATATCTGTGGGTTTTTTTTTTTTAAGATTTATTTATTTATTAAGTATACAGTGTTCTGTCTGCATGTATGCCTACAGACCAGAAGAGGGCACCAGACCTCATTACAGATGGTTGTGAGCCACCATGTGGTTGCTGGGAATTGAACTCAGGAACTCTGAAAGAGCAGTCAGTGCTCTTAAACTCTGAGCCATCTCTCCAGCCCATATCTGTGTTTTTCAGTGGTCTTAAGTGATCCCTGTAAAAAGGTCATTTGACCCTCAAATGGATTGTGACTCAATAAATTGAGAAATCATTGTTTTAGACAGTCAGTGGAGATAGTTATACATTATGAAGTATTTACTCAAAATTGCTTAAATGTTCCCATGTTCTTTTTAGAAATGAATTTCTGTTTGCTGTTTGAGGTATAGTCTTGCTATGTCACCCAAGCTGTATCAGATGAGCAGTTCTCTTTCTGCTCACCAAATTCTGAGATCTCAAGCCTTTTATTTAATTACTTAATTAAATAAAATAAAATTTTATTTTATTTTCTTCTAACCTATCTTTTATAACAATTATTCTAGTTTTATATTGTTTAAGCCGAAATGTGAAATACAGACTAGAAAACAGTTTTGTGCATGGCTACAGATCAGAAGAAGATCTTAGGAATTGCCAAATGATGCTTAGGCTTATGGGGTTATTTCATGTTCATCATTTGCTCAATCTCATTCCAAGTAGTCAGATCATTCCAAGCCATTTCATGTTATGGAGTCCCGAGAAACCTAGTTAGATGATCAAGACAATTCTTATTGCAAATTTAATGTTCTGGAAAATATAAGTCTTGGAATCTAATGTTTTACTTTTTTTTTAAATTGTAGATACTGAAGACTATTTCTGTGTCAAAAGAATTTTCTCAGGTGGAGATCAAAGCTTTTCACATTATTCTAGTCCTCAGGTACTAATATAATTAATTATATAAGCAATCAGTTAGCTTCAAATAAGTTGGTGTAATTTTAGAAACTTACCTTCCTCTTTAATATATTAGAGATTATTATCTTAATATTTTTTCTTCAAGTCTACAAAAGAATTTTTTCCCCTAAGCTATCTCCTGTTTCTGTTTTGGGTATTTAGGAGGTAGTGACTACTATTTTTAACAGAAATAAGCAAACAAAAATATTGGCTCTTAATTTTGTGTTGTGACATCTCTTCCTCTGACTGATCTCATTAATTGTAACGTAGAGCTGCGGCCCAGCAGATGACTTCAGATGCCCTGACCCCTCAAAGCAGATCTGGACAATAAATGAAGCTCTGATTCAGAAGTGGCTCAGCTACCCTTCTGGAAGGTTTCCTGTGGAGATAGCCAAGTATGGGAGACATTTACTCACACATACCTGTGCATTGGAGCAGTATTTGTGGAGAATTTCCTTTCCTTTTTCTTTTTTACTTTCTTTTTATTCTATGTGTCTTTTACATTATGTATCTTGATCCCATTCATTTCCCCATCTGTTCACATCCTGCTTCCGCCCTTGCACTCTTCCCCCACCATGAATTTTCATTTAAATATTTCCTTGACTGTCATTCTCTGCATGCTTTGTATATAAAAGTTTGAGTACTTAAGCTTCCATAGGGGGTATTTTAAAGATTATTTAAAAGCTTCAGTTTTTTTTTTTTTTTAAGATTTATTTATTATGTATACAATATTCCTCCTGTACACCTCTATGCCAGAAGAGGGCACCAGACCTTATTACAGATGGTTGTGAGCCACCATGTGGTTGCTGAGAATGGAACTCAGGACCTCTGGAAGAACAGCCAGTGTGCTCAACCTCTGAGCCATCTCTCCAGCCCCAAAGCTTCAGTTTTTTCGTACATGTGAAACTAATTGATATAGTGTGGAACAGAGCTATTTTTAAATTCCATTTAAAGTGCGTTCCTTTGTTTCCTTAATACTTTCTTTGGTTTTTTTGTTGTTATTTTTAATTAATATTTATGTATTTTGCTTATGTGTGTGGGTGCACATGTGCTGTTGTACATATGTGGCTGTCAGAGGACAACTTGGAGAAGTGAGTTCTCTTCCACTTAAATAAAAATTATTTTAAGATTGTCCCATGCTTGGGAATCAGAGGCAGGTGATTCTCTGAGTTCAGAACTAACATGGTCTTCATAGCAAATTCCAGACCAGCCAAGGCTACATAATCCTAGGTAGGTCGGAAGGATGAATGTATTTCCTTGAATTTAGTCTTTTGTGTATGGGTGTGTGCACAGATGTTTGCACTCACTTGTTTCCATGGACATGTGGAAGTGTGAGTCTATGTTAAGTGTTCTCCCCATCACTCACCGCTTTAGCTTTTGAAGCACGACCTGGGGCTCGTAGGCTGGCTGTTTAGTCAGCTCTAGGATCCCCTTGTCCCTACCCTTCCGCCATCACCACCACTGAAGTTACAGGCACATGCCACACCTGTTTTTTTTATGTGGGTATCAGGGAATCAGAGGTCATGTCTTTATGTGACAGACACTTTACAAACTAAAGATGAATGAATGTATTTGAGTCAGTTAATTCCTTTATCAGGTATTATATATCCTATCTACAGTGATTTACATAGTTCTGGTTATTTTAGTTGAGTAGTGAGAGAAGTACTTTGTAACATTAAATATTTGTGTAGGTACATGTTTATGTGTGTATGTATGCAGGTACATGTTTGGGAATATGTGTAGAGGCCATGGGTCAACACTGAAAATCTTCCTCAGTTCTCCCTTTTTTTGAGGCCAGGTCCTTTACTGACCCTTAAAATTGCTATGATTAGGCTAGATTCAGTGGTTGCTGGGCCTTAGGGACTCTTTCTTCTGCTTCCCCAGCTTGGCAAACATAGGTGATCAAGCTTAAGCCCTCTTGCTTTATACAACAGCAATTTCTAAGTCATTTCTGTCATTATTTTTTTTTTTAAATGGGACAGTCTTGCCTCATTTGGCCTCAAGCTGTAGATTCTCCTGCCTCTGCTTTCCAAATGATCAGATTCTACCCACGTGCCACTGTGCCTAGGTCTACATTGTCATTTAAATTTTTATTAAAAACGAAAGATAAATAGTTATATGTCTCATTTATTTTATTTTTAGTGAGATAGATGGAACATTTTCTTCATCTGGTTGCCTAAATGGAAGTTTTTTAGCTACTAGGTAAGTGGCAATTCCTTCATTGCCTGAACCTTTTTGAAGTGTATTAAATTGTATAATATATTAAAGAATTGAGGAATTAGTATATACTTGTAGAAATCTATATATTGAAATGAAAATATTAATATTTTAATCGTTAGTTTTTCTGTTTTTAAAAGTGAATTCTTGGACAACTTCACACTTGGATATAATTATGCTTCAATGCTGTAACCCCTCGTTGCCCTCTTACCTCCTTCTCACTCTTGTTAACCCTTCTTCCCAACAAGTTCCCTGTCTACCTTCATGTCCTCTGTTGTGTGCTCGTGTGATGTCCACTGAGTTTATTATGAGTCGTTTGCATGAGCACGGATGGAGGTTTATTCATTGCAGCCTGGAACAAACAGCCAAGTGGCTCTAACACCGAGGAAAATGACCTTCTCTCCCTTTTTTCTCTTTTAGCAATGATGATCACTATAGAACAGGTCCCAAATTTTCAGGGGTTGATATGAATGCTGCTAGACTCCTATTCCACAAACTAATACAACCTGACCATCCTCAGATATCTCAGCAGGTTTGTTTTTACGTGATTGTATATATTTACTTTATTTAGCTGCTGGATTTTTACATGTTTTTACAGAGATTTTATGTCTCTAAACAAATTATCCTTGTGTTTCATAGACTGACATACTTTGTGATTTAAAAAAAGTTTTTTAATTTTAAAGTATTTGTAATTTAGATGTTAAAGATACATTAGTCTTTTGAGATGTTTGTAGCAGACTCTGAATGTTTAATATTACTGTTCAGTTAAGTCTTTTAATAGCTATAGCAGCCTTATGGTAGAGAGTTTAAGTTGATATTACACTAAGGATTTTTGAAATTTCTTAGCAGTGCCTAGGCAGTGGTTGTCACTCTGCTCCAGAATAACCATTGACATCTGCTGTCCTTTTTGTTTTAGTCAGCATTTCTTGTTTGTAGTGCTGGATCTTCTTTTCTCTTGTTATGTGTGTAACATGCATATGTTCCTTTGTGAAGTGCATTCATTTTAAATGAAGTAGGTTTTGCTTTTTGTCAAAATATAGGTGGCAGCTAGTTTGGAAAAGAATCTTATACCTAAACTGACTAGCTCCTTACCTGATGTTGAAGCATTGAGGTTTTATCTTACTCTACCAGAATGTCCCCTGATGAGTGACTCCAACAATTTCACAACAATAGCAATTCCCTTTGGTACAGCTCTTGTGAACCTAGAAAAGGCACCACTGAAAGTACTTGGTAAGAATTTTAGTATTTTTTCTTCTGAAATGTTTTCTCTTTAAATGAAAATGAATTCTCTTGTTTGTTGCCTTGTTTATTTGACATCATTCTACATGGAAAAGATTTTCCTCTTTTATTGGCTTTTTTCCTGGGTATTTGATTCTGATTGTTGGAATTACTGAAGGCGAATCATATTAAATATAGAATTTAATTCAGTATAACACAGACACAGTATTAAGAACAATTAAAACCTGTATTTTCCCCCCATCTCCTTGAATGATCTTGCTGATAAAGAACTGGAAGAGCCATTGAAACTGAACAACATTGGTTTTTAAGTCATTCTTGAGTCTTGATATCAACACTTTTCCTCTTAGTTCCTTCCTTTGCTAATTTCCATTTGTTTAATTTTGTATTTCTGCTTATGCACAAGATTCCTGAATTTGCCGTTCAGTCTCTGTTTTTCTCTGGGTTTTGGTCTAACTTTGCTCACCTTAATTCTTGTAATGGTGTGGATTCATCTCTAACTCCTGGCCTTTATACTTGGTATGGGTAATCTAGTGTTTTTTTTGCTAAGAGTGTGCGCTAGGTATGTGGAACTGAAATATATTGAAGTATAAAGTCACCATAAGCACTTAAAGGCTGAGAGGTAAGGCTGAGGTGAGTGGAAGAATCAGTGAGTGAGGGATAGAATGCTGGGGCCTGAAGGGGTGAGCCCGTGTGGAAAAGTAAGGCCACTTCAGAAGGCTGTGCATTCCTCTTGCTTCATCTCATAGGCTCCTGGTGTTTGTACTTAGAAACTATTAGTAATAACATGAATAAGGCAGTATAGGACAACTTTACATTAAATTCCTGTTTCTGATTTCCCAGAGTTCCTTGGATTTTTAAAGTTGTTACTTCATAATATTTCAGTTTTCTATATTAAATTGAATAATAAAACCTGGAATTTTAAATATTTGAACAATACTATTTTAAAGTGTATTTTGTTTAAAAATAATTCTGATTTCAGTAACATTTTAATAACTGGTTTTAATATTAGCTGTGGTGATTTCTAATTGCAATTTATGAATTTAAATAGAATTTAGGATACCAAGAATGTGAATTCAGTAGGTCTTTCATACTTTATATTTACTTTTAAGAGATTTTAAGAACATTATTCTTTATCTTGGTAGTGAGGAAAGTTATCTATAAGCCCTAGAGATGTTATATAAATCATTGTTATATTCATCTTCCTGAAATGTTCAAAGGGTTAAGAACCACTGCTCTAGAAGAAAAGTTAGTATGTTTTTTTTTAAATTCTGATTTTTTTTATTCATTTTATTTGCATGTTCACCCTTTAATAACAGAAAACTGGTGGTCAATACTTGAACCTCCACTATTCCTCAAGATAGTAGAACTTTTTAAGGAAGTTGTGGTACATCTTTTGAAACTCTACAAGATCGGCATTCCCCCTTCTGAAAGAAGAATTTTCAACAGTTTTCTTCATACTGCATTAAAGGTTTTAGAAATATTACATAGGGTATGTCCATTAGTCCTTTATTCTCCTCTTCCCACTCCTACTAACAGCTTGTAATGTTCGTTTTAACATTAATATTAGAATGGCATAAAAGATACATATTAAAGAAATTTGGAAGTTATTTATAATTTCTCATAATTCCTTTACAAGTAATATGTTTGTACTTTGTAGCTTTGGATTTACTTGAGTTTGTTAGGCATCTGTAGCCTACAATTGGGCAGAACAATAGCATCTTAATGAATTAGAATCCTTACCCTTTTTTGTAAGTAACCTAATGTGTTAATTTAATGATACGTTGTTTTTAGTTATAAGGAGTTGTCATATACATACAAGTGACTGGGCCCTTGTAATTACAAACATTTAAAATTCTATTTATTTTGGTGTCAGGTACTAATGGCCTCAATCAAAGTAGAATGTTTCATTTGAAACAATTGACTAATTTGAAAATGAAACCATATATAATTCATTAATTTGCCTATTGTTCTTTCCTGCCCTTTTTCCCAGTGTAAGAAATAGTACACTTTACACTGTAGAAGTGCAAAGTTACATGAAGAAATAGAGTCTCAGCTGTCTCATTAAAGATGGATTTGAGTCATCCCTGACAGTTGGTAGGTATATCTCTGTTATGCCATTTGGTATTCTTGAGTTGCTACTTAGATGAGACATGACCTAAGGGAGAAGCACGTGTTCATAGCCCGTAATAGACTGAAAACTCCATATGAATATAGTTTCTTTTCCATAACAACTTCTTTACACTTTCAGATTCTCCTTGCTTAGTACTAAAGTAAACTATAAAGGGGACAAAGGTGATAGGTCCTTGTTCTTTGTATCAAAGAACCCCTGTGGATCATTTATTTACCTTTGTTTTATTTTGTTTTTTTAAGTGAAGCTCCTGGGTGTTTCCCAACTACTTAACCTCATGAACTTTTCTTTTTCCTTTTTTAGTATGCCCATGACTTTTAGGGAGTTACTTCAGTTGTCATTGTTACAATTAAAGTGGTAATAGCAATTTCTTTCCTAGGAAAACAGGTCATTCATTTCCCAGAACAAGACTTTCTTGCAGCATATCAGGGCCTGAGTGTGCAGCATACTGCAATTATGAAGATCTTGTAACATCATAGCATGGGTCTCTACCTTTCTGTATGCTTTTTGCTTAGGATTCAAATGATTAATTGATTGTTTTTCTTTCCATGATATTTTCTCTAATATTTCATGAACCGTCCTTCTTCAGCTGGACTGTATTTCTACATGATTACTCTTTTTGTATCCATTATCTGCTTATCTTTATTCCTCTTAATACTGGTTTTCTTTAGCCCTGTCTTTTATCTCAAGAGAAAGGGGTACCTGTAATTCCACTAGTCTGGAAACTGAAGCAGGAGGATCAGCACAATTCCAGGCCATTATGAACTGCAGAGAGCAGCTTTGTCTCAAAGAAAGAGGGTGGGGAGGAACTTTTATAATCCCAATTTGGACTTTCCAGTTCAAAGCCACAGTCTCTACTGAGAGCCCTATTAAGAGTCCATCTGCACCGTTTTTAAGATAAAAGTTTCAGATAATACTTCAAAGATTTTGTGTCCCTTTTTTGTTTTTGTTTTCTCTGTGTCCCTGAATTGAACTGTACGTGCTAGGCAGATGCTTTACTTGAGCTACAGTCTAAGTGTTAGGTTTTGGGGTATAGCCTCAGCTGGATTTAAACTCATGATCCTCCTGCCTCAGCCTCCTGTATGCTGGGATTTTAGTATTATCTACCAAGTGTAGCTCCAGAGACCATTTTGATGAAACCATGCCAGATACTAGAACCACCTTCTTACTAGTTCAAGGTTGGTATGGGGGTGGAATCTTATATTTATTGTTTGCCAACAGTATCCAGCATTAGTAGCCTCTTTATATAATACATGTGAGCACGTTATTCGATTTTTAAAAATATACTTGTATAGATGGTATTTTGTCCTTTTTTATAAATTAAGACACAAAAAGATAAAAAGAACAACAAACCAAAGAAGTCTTAATTTTGCCAGGTAGTAGTGGCAAATGCCTACTTGGGCGGCAGAGGCAGGTGAATCTCTGATTTCGAGAGCAGCCTGGTCTACAGAGAGAGTTCCAAAACAGCTAAGGCTACACAGAGAAACCCTGTCTCAGAAAACCAAAGAAAGAAACTGGAAAACAGCTCAGTATTAATGGCTAGTAAGTTATAGAGTTGAAAGATAAGTTCCCATCTGCTTCTCAAGGCCCTGCTATTTTTATTCCAAATTAGTGTGTTACCATATACTTAGGGGCTGGAAGATGACTTAATAATTAAGCATATATTGCTCTTCCAGAGAACCCACATATCAGACAAACTCAACCTTCTGCAACTCCACGTGCAAGGGATTCATTCTAACACACCAAGCCTCTTGTGCATCTGTACTTGAGTACACACACATGCTTGGAGTGGGCTTTACTTTTATTATGCCTTTAGGTATCGAGATTCAAACTCTGTAGAGTACATTATGTATATTGTCTTGTGTGTAGGCTGCTTCGTGTGTTATTTATGTGTGTATATATGTGCAGAGCTGAGGACTGGGCTCAGGGCTGCTTTACTCCTGCTGTGTAGGTCCTCTGTTCATTGAGTATGCTTCTTTGTCCACCTCAGTGCCATTCCAGACTAGAATCAATGCAACACATTTTAACCTCTTTGGTTCTGTTCCCTATAATTGTGATTTTGAACAAGATTTTCTCTATCATATGCAGATTAATAATTACCAATAAAATACCACCCTGATAGTTTCTTAAGATTAATGTTTTTAAATACTTATTTTTGTATGTATATGTGTGTTGAATGTGTGCCAGTGAGCATGTACCATGTTGCACATGAGGAACTCAGAGGACAACTTGTAGGAGTCAGTTCTCTCCACCATGTGGGTCCCAGGTATTGAACGCTGGTTCTCAGGCTTGGTGACAAGTGCCATTACCTCCTAAGCTGTTTTGCTGGTCCTAAGGTATATAATTTCTAAGTTGTTATATATTCTAATGGCAGAGATTTCATTGTCACACTGTTTGGATGGGAAGAAATCACTACCTTTGACTTATTGGGTTAGACAGAAATTGGGTTCTCATTTGGAAGCATACACACATGTAAATTAATTTAAAAAGATTTTAAAGACACTATGTTAGTTATTCCTTCTCTCTGCTCAGTGATTTGAAATTAGGGGAAGTTTCCTCAGTTTGCTCCTTGACCCACCTAAGTTAGGAGCAGATTTAGGACCAAGAAAACTATTTTGTGTTCACTGTTCATTTCAGGATGTGCTTGTTCCTCCCATATGTCATGTCCTTTAGAAAACTTTGTAAGTTGAAAATATTTCCAGTGTTCTGAATGGCATCATGAGGAAAATACCTTTGGCACCTGCTGTCAGGAATGGATCTATAATGAGATAAATAAGTTTATTGGGTAGTAATTGGGTTGGTTTTTGAGTTCTTACACAGTACATTGTAGCAATACCAGTGTGCCAAAAGAAAATGACTTGCTTGGTCTGTCTAGTTTTGTTGCCATGTATTGTACTGGTTTTCACACATGGGGTGGGGGCCTGGAACCCTCAAACTGATGAATGGATAGAACGTATATTTATTCAGCATAGTCACTCCTTAACCAAAATACTAAATTATAATGAGAAATCAAAGCATTGTGACCAGAATTTAGATTTTATTTTGAACATTTTTTAGTAAAAATTATATACAGATTTTTTTTTAACTTACCTGTGATTTCTGTGTTTTCCTTTGCAAATATTTATTGAGTGCCTACTGTATGCTTGTTATTATACTAGATGGTAGGGATTTAGTGATAGGAAATTATGTGATTTCCACCTTTGAGCTGGTAAACTAGAAAGATTATATATGTACAGATAAGTGAATATTTATGATATAGCATAAATGCTAGAAAAGGGAAAATATACTAACTGAAGGATTAAGAGCTTCTTAGAGAAAAAGTAGCTTTGTAAGATAGCTTGTAAGTGTGCATACCATTCAGAGAGGTAGGTGTATGTGTGTTTTGTGTATAAATTTGTAGGCATGTCTTTTGGATAATTCTTCTGAGCCAGGCACGGTGAGCACACGTTTAATTCCAATGCTTGGGATGCAAAGGCAGGTGGATTTCTTCAAGTCTGAGGCCAACCAACTTGGTCTACTTAGTGAGTTTCAGGACAGCCAAGGTTGTGTAGAAAGATTTTTGCCTTAAAAAAACCAACCAATCAAAACCCTTCAATACCCAATATTTTTATTTATACTTTTAATGGATTTGTTTATTTTATTGTTTTATGTGTATGAGTATTGCCTCTGTGTGTGTGCGCGTGCGCACGCATCCATAGACATCAGAAGATAGTATTGGATTCTTTGGAACTGCAACTACAATGTGCAGTGACCACCATGTGGGTGATGCAACCCTGCTCTTCTGCAAGAGAAACAAATGCTCATAACTCCTAGGCCATCTCTCCAGTACAGTTTATTTTAAATGCTATAGTACCTATTTTCTATTTAGTTATTAAATCATTATATTTGAATTAACTACTAGTTATAGTTCCCCCAAGTCAAGTTCACTGATTTTAAATTTTTATTATTTTGTTGTTATTTCTATTGATAAATGTTCATACCTTTAAAAAAAAGTATGTGTGCCTATGTCTGTGTGCACTTGAATGCAGTGCCCATGCAGTCCAGAAGAGGGCATTGGACTTACAGGTATTTGTGAGCACTCAGATGTTAGGGTCTGTGATCCAGCCTTGTGTCTCCTGGAAGAGCAGTGTGTACTCTTACCTGCTGAGCCATCTCTCCAGAACCTCTATGTCTTACATTTACAAAATAGTTCAGATTTCAAACACTGAGTGGGGAGAGGGAGGAAACTGAGTTATTTTTTTAATATTATAAAAGTATTTATATTCTACTAAAATGCTTCTTTTAAAGAATAATCGGATCTGAATTATTTTCAACAAGAGACATTAAATTTAGACTGAAAAATGTGATTAAAATATGAGCCGGGCGGTGGTGGCGCACGCCTTTAATCCCAGCACTCGGGAGGCAGAGGCAGGCGAATCTCTGTGAGTTCGAGACCAGCCTGGTCTACAAGAGCTAGTTCCAGGACAGGCTCCAAAACCACAGAGAAACCCTGTCTCGAAAAACCAAAAAAAAAAAAGATGTGAAAAAAATATGATATGAGCTAGGTGTGGTGGCGCACGCCTTTTTTTTTTTTTTTTTAAATTTATTTATTATGTATACAGTATTCTGTCTGTGTATATGTCTGCAAGCCAGAAAAGGGCACCAGACCTGATTACAGATGGTTGTGAGCCACCATGTGGTTGCCGGAAATTGAACTCAGGACCTTTGGAAGAGCAGGCAATGCTCTTAACCACTGAGCCATCTCTCCATCCCCTGGTGCACATCTTTAATCCCAGCACTTGGGAGGCAGAGGCAGGTGGATCTCAGTGAGTTCGAGGCCAGCCTGTTCTGCAGAGTGAGTTCCAGGACAGCCAGGACTGTTACAAAGAGAAGCCCTGTCTCCGGGGAGGAGTGGGGGGAGGGTTGTATTTATACTTAAAAATATAAGTATCTGAGGAAAAAGCTGTTATAGAATTTTTGTGTGCAGGTGTGATGCTGCATGTGTTTTTAGTAAAGACTGCAGCTGCTAATGCTATAATAATATTACTATTAGAAGTCTGTAGGGCAGGACACAGCAGCTTCTTCTATAAAAGTCTGGGCAGTATTTATCACTTTGCATCTCCGTTATTAAGTAGGCCTTTTTTCTGTAATGACAGCTTCACTCTGGTTGCTTTTTCCAGATGAAAACATTGGGGAAAAAATGCGCAGGGAATGGTGGCACAGACCTTTAGTCCCAGCCCTCCAGAAGTAGAAAGAGGCAGACCTTTAGAGTTTGAGACCAGCCTGGTCTGCATAACTAGTTTTAAAGAAGCCATACCTACACAGTGAGACTCTGTCTCCCTTCACCCCACCCCAAAGAAACAGGAAAAGAGCTCAAAATGTTTTTAATCAGTAAAATAAAGGGATTAAAAACATGACTTTGAAAATAAAAGCAGTACTGTTTTTGCAAGATTATTGAATGAAATAATGTGCACCGGTAGTATAAGGTCTAATCATGGCTCTTATTGAAACATACAGTTTGAACTGGTTTTAAGGCAAAAGTCTGCTGTTAAGATTTCTTTGTAGAAGTGGTATGGAGTGTTGGTTCTAATTTTCCTTCAAAGCAAAAATTTGGAATCTGAAAATTGTTTCTCATTACTAAAAGTTAACAGTGGCTGTTCATTACAGCACATCCCTCTGAAGGTGCAGTGGCTAGAGATGGTTTGTGTTAAAGTCTCATTGGAAGCTGAACTGTATGCATATCTTTGCACCTTTTCTTTGTCTTGTCTTTTCATTACTCCTTGTGGAGGTTTGTTATTGCTTTAAAATATCGAAATTGTCCAGTTAGATCTATACATCCAATTGATGATCTTCTCTCTTTTCCTTCTGCTTTCTCAGAAGTTCAGGTTTATTAGGAATAGATGTTGGTTTCATTAATAGATTGACTTTCGTTTTGTGACATGGTCCCACTACAGCCCTGGCTAGTCCAGAACTTAGAGCAGGGTTCAACTCAATGGATGTTCTTTTTGTTTAGAGTACGAGACATGGACCTCCATAACATGCTATTTAAATGATTTCTTTTCCATTTATTTTGTGTACACGAAGAAGCGCAGCACACGTGTGAAGAGCAGAGGACAGCTTGCAGGAGTCAGTTCTTTTCTTTTCTTACAGATCCCAAGGATCAACTCCTGTGACCAGTCAGGCTTTGGAGGCAAGAGCTCTGACCAGTTGAGCCATCTGGCCTTCCCAAGGAAAGGGTTACTATTTGTTGGGGTGTTTTGTTTTTTGAGACTGGGTCTCACTGTGAAGCTAGCTCTGGATGACCTGGAACTTCTCTCAGAGATCCCTGCCTTTGTCTCCTGAATGCTGGGATTAAAAGCACCATCATGCTCGATCAAGAAAAGATTTTAATGTAGATTTACTCACTGTGTTGAAAGAGGAGGCATTAATAAAGTTGCTTTCATTGTTTCCCATAGAAAGTTAGTGTTGTTTAATGTGTGTTGAATTAACTATTACCATCGCTTTAGTATTTTTCTTTAAAGAAAACAATTCTCAATTATGTTGTTCTTTCCATTGCACTAACTTATTTGGTTTTTTTTTTTTTTTTGACATGTGGTCTTAGTAGTCCCTTTTGGCTTCCCCTCACTAGGGATTTAAGACACTAGGATAGCTTTAAAAGTCTGAACCTCCTGCCTCTACCTCCTGAGTGAGTGTTGTGACCTTTTGTACCTAGCTCTTCTTACTTTAGAATTTGCAAAGACCTGATGTCAAACTTCTCGTCCTCCCCAACTCCTACTTCCTGCTGCACCAAGAATGTCTTCTCTCAGCACCAGGGAGGCAGAAGCAGGTGGATCTCTGTGAGTTTGAAGCCAGCCTGGTCTACAGTGAGTTCCTGGACAGCCAGGACTGTTTCACAGGGAAGTCCTGTCTCAAAAAAACAAAACCAAAAAAGAGTGTCTTCTGGCTTACAGGTGATATTGCCGGCTTTTTGTTGTTGTTCACCAGATTTGAAGTATTGAAAAAAAAATTTAACTTTGTCCATTTGGCTGCCATGGCCTCTGCATGTCCTATGAGCGGGAAATTGGTATCTTGTTGGTATTCTCCTTCATTTTTTTTACCACTAGTCTCTCATTTCTCTTTATATTATTGAGCTAATTTTCAAAATTTCACTGATTTTTTTTTTTTTAACCTGTTGGCTTCAAATTATTTCCTCATTGGTCTTGTCAGTTCCTCAATGAAGCACTCCAAACTTTGTTACACAGTGCTAAGCATTCTTTGGAATCTCAGGGAGGGCAGTTTCCAAGTAAGCTGGCTCAGTTTCTTGGAGCTGTGTCTTTTGTCCAATTTTGTTTCCTATGTCTTTCATTCTTGTTGGACCAGCTGTTAAAGCCAGGATATATATATATATATTTTCCTCCTTTATTTAACCCATGCTTCTTTGTCTACAAGTTTAGACTCGCCTTTCTCAAACTTGTTGTTGTTTTTTGTTTTTTTTCCCCAAGATGGTTTCTCTATTTAGCCTGGCTGTCCTGGAATTCATTCTGTGGACCAGGCTGGCCTTCAACTGCTGGGTTTAAAGGTGTGCACCACCACCACCCAGCCTTTTTTTTTTTTTTAAATCTTTACACTTGTGAGTTTTATTTTGTTTTATGAATGTGTATTTGTATTGTAATAAGTATGTTACTGAGCCCAGAATATTCTGCATGCTAAGCCAGCCTCTACCTCTGTGCTATATGCCTGATCTCTTCCCTCTTCAGTTTTTATTTTAACTATTTTCATGCATACTGAACATTGTAAGACAAGTATAATGAATACCTATATTCCCCATCTTAGATTTATCAATTGTTAGCCTGTTGTATTTGTTCTTTATCTTAGTGTGTGTACATTTCTATAAAACATTTGTGACTATACCACATGTCACACTTTTAAATTTTTATTTTATGTATATAGGTGTGTTCTCTACATGTTTGTGTACCATGTACATAGACATATGCATGCATGCCTGGTGCTTTCTGAGGCCAGAAGAGGGCATTTAGATCTCCTGGAACTGGAGATTGTTAGGTTCCCTGTGGGTCCTGGGGGCAGAACCCAGGTCCCCAGCAGGATCTGCAAATGCTGAGCCATCTGTGTCACCCCATGCATATATCAGTCCTCAGTATTCCAGTTTTGAGTAGACAAGTGGTTTTCTACAGAACAGTAATATTATTTCTCTTAAGGAAATTATAATCCTGCAGTGTCTGTGCATATGTAGTTTACCCCATTTATAGCAGGATGTTCTTTAAGGCACTGTTTTTGGTTTTGTTTTGGGTTTTTTTTTTTTTTGTTCTTGTTGTTGTTGGAGAGGGGGTTGAAACGGTTTGCAGAATCCAATTAAATTTTGTTACAGTCTGTGATCATAGTCTTTCTCTTGGTTTATCTAGGTCTCTTTGTTCTTTTAATGTTTTGCCATTTTCATAGGTCTTATGCATCCTTGAAAAAATCCCCCTAGGCAGCTAGAGAGATAACTTAGTGGTTAAAAGCACTTGTTGCTCTTGAGGAGAATCTGGTTCAATTCCTAGCACCCAAGTGTTCAGTTCTAGCATTCACAACCATTTGTTGTAATTCGGTTCTAGGGGATCCAACACCCTCTTCTGGTCCAGACAAACATGTAGGCAAAATACTCATATGCATAAAGTAATCATTTTTTTAAATGTTCCTCAATATTTTATATTTTTAATTGTATATAATTTGAATGTTTCATTTTCAGAGCTTTCTTGGTAGAGAAATTGAGTTGAAAATTTTAAGTATTGAACTTTTACTCCATGATTTTGGCAAATTATTAGCTCTGATAATTCTCTTCTAGGAGTCCTTAGAAGTTTGTACTGTACCTCTCAGTGACTGTCATTTAGTTTAATTCTGTTACTGAAAGAAAACATTATATGGTCAAAAATTTGTCATTGTTACTGTGAGGAGGAGGGTGGCTTTGTACGCTTCTTTACCTGGCATTCTCTAGTTATGTATGTGGGCGGTGCTGCGGCTATCATTGCATGGTCAGAAGACTTCCACCACAGGGGTTCCAGAAACTGAAACCAGACCTGCCATAGTAGCGGGCTCCTTTATCCCCCAAACCATCTTACAGGACCTAGCCCATCCCCCTTTTCTTCACTGTAGAACCCCTTCATCCTTTTCCCTCCTTCATTTCTATTTCCTTGGTTTTTGAAGACTTGTGGTGCGTGTTGTGAAAGTTCCATAATTGAGGATTTCTGTGATGGTGTCCTTGTGTGATGTGATGCTTGACTGTCCTTTGTATTTTCTGCAAACCAGAATTTATATTCTAAGTCTTGATTCAGTTCGGGTTAGTGTGCTTGATAAAAAGGTGTGGACTTGTTGCATTGCATCAGCAGATGTCCCTGTCCCAGGATTGGTTGCGGTGATGCTCTTCACTAGGGATGACCTTTGCTTGTGTACTTGCTTATCTCTCAAGTGAGTCTGCAGCCTTGTTTTGTCTCTGTTTTTCACCGTAGTCAGACACCACCTTTTATAGTCAGGGTCTGGAGAGACTGCTCAGTGCCTAAGAACACTTACTACTCTATTAAGGGACTTGAGTTCAGTTCCCAGCATCCATGTCAGGTGCTCTCCATTGCCTTTTACTCCAGCTCCAGGGGATCTGACCCCTTCTTCTGGCCTCTAAAGGTACTCCACATGTGTAGTGTACAGTCATATAAACAAAAATGAAAGTAAAAGAATAATTAAAAGTCTTGTCTAATCAGATATTAAATAGTATAACATTTATCAGGTATTAGCTATTACTGTTCAGGTCTTGTTTGCCATCTTGAAGTCCATAAAGTTTCTGATTTATACATTTTATAGTGTGTTTGGTTGTAAAGGTATTTTTATTCTAGACTTGGGGGTACTGAACACAGGTAGATATCACATCCTATAAATATTTTGTCTCCCATAGCACTTGATAAGGATTTTGCATATATAGTAGGCACTCAGTAATTGTATTTTTCCCCATAGAAAATTAGCTAAAGAAATCTCCAAAGCCTTTTTTTCTATTTAAGAGCTGTTTACTCTCTGCTTTAAGTACTGTCTAAATTTAATGTTAATTACACATCTTTCTTTTTTCTTTTTTAGGTAAATGAGAAAACAGGACACCTTATACAATACGACAAATTCTATATACATGAAGTACAAGAATTGATAGATATAAGAAATGACTATATCAACTGGGTCCAACAGCAAGCCTATGGAGTGGTACGTCTACACTTGGAGATTGAACTTAGGCGCCATTTGTTACAATACAAAAGAAATATTTTGGAAGCAAATAAGTATTTTCATAGCTTTTACTCCAAGTAGTTAATTATTTTAAAATAATGCATTGTATATAGGAGATAATCTCTCAACACCAAACCAACAGGACAGATAGTATTTTTCTTGAGCAAATGCAGGTGTGGCTTGGACTTTGAACTCATCTTATTTTCTTTAAGGTTACCTCTTTTCTAATATTCAGCATAGTAGATATTGGATCTCTTAGTTATGCTATAAGATGTTTGCTTCAGAAGCAGAAGAGAGTTCTGGGACCGCTGAGTTTTTTTTATTTCAGATTGTTAATATTGTCCACTTATGGATGAGCTTCTTTGCGTGACTGAAGGTCTTTAGTAACCAGATACTTACTGTCCCACGAGAACCAAACACAATGGCATACACCTGTCGTCTCAGCGCTCCACTCGCTGAGGCAGTGAGCTCTGGGCCAGCCTAATGGAAAAGTAATACCATCTGTAGACAACCTAGTTAAGATAGCAACTCTTCTGTCTTTGAATATTTGCATGAAATTTGGTAGTCTCGTCATCCACACACATCTTAGTGCAAAGCTGTGATGATTTCAGACTAAATCTGTTAAGGAACTATTTTGTTGTTCACTGTTTTCTGATAAGAATGAGGTAATTGAGGACTATAATTTTTTTTAGTGTTTTTCGTTTTGTTTTACTTCTCATTCTTTCTGATCTATAATAGAGTTCCTGTCTCCATTTACACGTGAATGTGAAATCACTGCAGAAAGCTGGTCTCTTTTCCCTTTTTGGAAGACAGCCCTGCTTGGCCTGGATCCTGCTATGTTGACCAGGGTAGCCTTGAATTCAACAGAGATCATTTCCCTCTGCTTCCAGAGTTCTGGGATTAAACACTTATGCCACCACACCTAGCTCTTCCTTTGTTTTTTTTTTTTTTTTTAATGATTTATTTAACTTTATTATGTTCGTTGGTGTGAAGGTGTCAGATCTCATGGAACTGCATTTTCAGACAGTTGTGAGCTGCCATGTGGGTGCTGGGAATTGAACCCGGGTCCTCTGGAAGAGCAGTCAGTGCTCTTAACCGCTGAGCCATCTCTCCTTTGTTTTTGAAACAAAGAGAGTTCATCAAACTTTTGCAGTTATGCAGAACTTGTAAGCCTTTCTTGAAATCTTAAGAAATAAGATGCACGTTTAGGTTTCTCTGTGTGACAGCCCTGACTGCGCTGGAGCTGATGTGGTAGACCAGGCTGACCTCGAGCTCAGACTTGTGTCCTGCCCATGTTTGTCCACTCTCCCCCCACCCCCTGCGCCTCTGCCTTCTGAGTGCTGGGATTAAAGCCGTGCATCATCACCACCAGGCTTCATTGCCAGTCTTCATGCTAAGTTGGGCATCATCTTCACACAGTTTTAGTAAAGTTTTTAAAGACGATCCTAAAGATAGTCATGCTATTTTGTGGTGATGTGTACATTTGTATGCAAGTACAAGTATGTATATACATGTATGCCTGTATTTTTGTACTCATAAACATATGAATGCCAGTTTGGCTTATGTGGCCGGTTGTTGTAAACTTTTCTGAAGATAAGTTCAGGCTAGATTCAACTTTGGAAAAGTTCTGCTTCAGCTTCCCAGTGTCACCATTGCAGCTTGTTTATAGTTCCTTACCAAGAGTTAAGATAGGGGATGGAGAGATGGCTTAAGTGGTTAGAGCACTGGCTGCTCTTCCAGTGGACCTTAGTTCAGTTCCCAGCACCCATATAATGGCTCACAGCCATCTGTCACTCCAATTTCAGAGGGTCCAATGTCCCTTTTTGCACTCATGTACACATACCCATACACAGACACTCACATACACACAGTTTAAAAATAGTAAAGTGCAGCCGGGCCATAGTGGTACACGCCTTTAATTCCAGCACTCAGGAGGCTGGCAGGTAGATCTCTGTGAGTTCAAGGCCAGCCCCATCTACAGAGTGAGTTCAAGGACAGTCAGAACTGTTTGTTACACAGAAAAACTCTGTCTTGAAAAAACAAAATAATAATAATGTGCAGTTTCAAAATATTTTTATTATGTGTATTGGTGTTTTGCCTATGTGTGTATCTGGCCTCCACTTGTGTAACATGGTGAGGTCAGAAGATAGTGTTGGATCCTCAGGAACTAGAGTTGTGAACTACCCTGTGGATGTTGGGAATTGAACTTGATTCTCTGGAAGAACTCTTATCTGTTTAGCTATCTTTTCCTCTTCTTCCTCTTTTTCCCTTCCTTCTTTCCTCCCCCCCCCCCCCCCCCCGTTATGGTGTGTGCCATTGAGCAGGCTCAGCAGGTAAAGGGATCTTGCTACCAAGCCTGATGACCTGGGACCCATGTGATGGAAGAAAAGGACTCTTAGAAGTTATCCTCTGATTTTCAGTAGTGGCTATGGCATATGTGCACTCCACCCACTCACGCCCACACAAATAAATGCTTTAAAAATAAAGCTCAAAGTTATGACCTTGGTATGGTAGGGCATATTTATAATACCAGCACTCACTCAAAAAGTTGAGGCAAATGATCAGAAATTCATTCTGCTTTTTTCAAAAGAAAAGAAAGGTCCACGTTAGTTTGTCAATTACATTGAGATTTAAGTTAAGTGGCTCTTTTGGGGGGCTTGGGGTTGTGGTCATTTATTTATTTGTCTGTTCATTTATTTATTTTGCTTTGTTATATATTTGTAAGTTATAAATCTTGTTCATTCAGTATTGTGCTGTGTGTCTAAATTTGTCCTAGGGAATTTAATTGAATAGTGATTGAACTAGCAACCTGGCATGCTCATTAGTATGATAGATGGGCAGGTGTGTAACATCAGGATAGACCAGCATTGGGAGGACACACTGATATTTAACTTCCTCAGGTAGGGAGTTCTTCTCAATTATCAAAGCATGTTAGAATTTAGCCACCTACAAATTATAGGAAAACCACTTGTGACTGTCCTTATTTCTGATACACACTTGCCAAGTTGGGAGGGGGTTTGCCCCACTCTGTCTCAGGTTCTATCATTTGTTCTTAATTTCATAGAACTTAGAGAACTACTATACAACCAAATGTAGTTTGTTAAGAATACAAATTAAAATTGGTCAAGGGAAGGCACATCAGGAAGACTCTAGGAGAGGTGTCATTAGCATCTGTTCTTTTCTCATGGGAAAATCATAAATGGGTATGTGGCATTGATATTTGATAGTGTTCAGAGGATTGCTAAGCATTGAAGCTAACTTGTGCCCAGTGCTTTTATTGGGTATCTGTCACTTATCACAATGTGGCTGTCTTTTTTGTTTTGTGTGTATGAGTGGATGGGGTGCCTGCGGAGGTCAGATTAGGGGTCATCAGATCCCCAGGATCTACATTAGAGACGGTAGTGAAACTCCATGTGGGTGCTGGGAACTGAACCCAGGTCCTCTGTAAGAGCACTAAATGCTCTTTACTGCTGAGCCATCTCTCCTCCATGCCTGAATATCCAAAGGGCAGAACCATGCAGATGGTTGAAGTCTGCATCATAAATAATATTATTTACATTCTCAGCAGCTAAAAATCCATGTCATTCCAAAGACATTCCAAAGTCTTCACTACAGTAGTCACCGGGTATAAACTTAGTGGCACACTTTTGGAGATTCTTGTACTTAGAAGTCTAAATCCTGAGCATATGTGGAAGCACTCAGTAAGAAAGCATATAACTCTGTTGATAGAATGCTTGTCTAAGGTGTTAGTAGCCCTGGGTTTGATACCCAACACCAAACAAAACTAGGCACGGTAGCACATGTCTACAGTCCCAGGAGGCAGGAAGATCAGAGTTAAAGATCATCCTAAACTGCATGCTAAGTTCAAGACCAGCATGAGATACATGAGACCCTCCTAAAAAAAAAAAAGCTTGTACATTTGTGGGATGGGGATGTGACTCACTGTTCAAACTGGCTTGGTATGTGTAAGGCCCTGGGTTTAATCCCTGGAATTGGAAGGAAAACCGTATATATTCCTTTTCTATCCATTTAAGTAAGTTTTCACTATTTTTCCTTCATAAATCTGTATTTTTACAATTTAGCAACCTGTTGTTATGTTCTGTGTTATGCTTTTTATTTTATGTTAATGTTTTCAAAAACACTTAAGGGAGCTTGCAAGATGCCTCGGTGATTGGTAAAAGTACTTGCTGTGCACACATGTATTCTCTATCGTGCAATAATAACAATAAACAAAATAATGTAAGGATAGGCTGAGCGTGGTGATACTCAACTTGAATATAGGAGGGGCGGGGGAGGGAGGCATCTGGTCTCTTGAGTTTAAGGATCTCCTGGCTTACATAGTAAGTTTCATTCCAGCCAGAGCTATACATAGAGACCGTTTCAAAAAGAAGTTTTAAGGGAGAAAAAAAAAACAACCACTTTAAGATACCTTATATCTTTATGGTTATCTGTCCCAAAATAATTTGTGGCGGTTTTCTTCTTATTTTGTTTCCATGCAATATTTTAATATACTAAACATTTTTACTTCATTGAGATCAGTCAATGAAGTAAAAAAAAAAGTAAAAATAAAAAATGAAAAAAAAAATTTTCAGTCAAGTCTGAAAATATTTCTTTCATTTTCTAGGTAAAGAAACAGCCATTAAGATGTGTTAGGCTTAGAATTAGTTTGCTAGTCAATGTAAATTCTGCAAGTAGGAAACCTTACTTGCTGAATCTAGATCTCACAATGTTCAAACCTATTAGTTTCATGATATAGAGAACCCAAAGCTTAAATTTATAGATACAGACACGGAAGTTGCTTGTGGGGTGGTGAACTTTTTTGTTGATTTATTTTCTACATCATTAAATCAATATTCAGCTGTAGCAAAATATATGAACTACTTCTTGACTAGAAATAGAAAACTAACATTGCTCTTTCCTCGTTGTTGCATTCTGCATTGCTGTCTTAGGATGTCAGCCATGGATTAACTGAGGTAAGTTTGGTGTAATAAAGTCTCATATTCCTGAAGTATATTCCGTTTTTTCCTTTGTGAAGAGTCAAATTTGTTATCATTTTTGTGTTTTAACTTTTGTATTATAAAACTCTAAGCCAGGCATGGTGCTCCTTTAACCCTGGCAGAGGCAGATAGAGCTCTGTATGTTTGAGGCCAGCCTGGTCTATAAATCAAGTTCTGGGGCAGCTAGGGTTATTACACACAGAAACCCTGTCTTGAAAAAGCAAAAAAAGGGGGGGGGGGGTGTAAAAAAATCTATTTAAGTTATCCTGTATATTATTAATTCAGAAAAGTTTTCTGAATTAAATGCTGCTGTGGGATGTGATGGCATGCTTCTTTAATCCTAGCACTTGAGATGTAGAGGCAGGCAGATTATCTGAGTTTAAGATCAGCCTGGTCTACATAGTGTGAGTTCAGAACAGCCAGGGCTGTACCCTGAGACTCTATCTTAGGAAAAAACAACAGCAGCAACAAAAAGAATCATGTTACTTAACATTACACCTGTATGATACCTTCTAACAAGAATTATTCTCCTTGTTTCCCAATATAAAATGCAGTATGTTCTCAGAATAAAATTTTATTAAATAAATAAAATGATACATTTTTAAACTAATAATTACTATAAAAAATGTTACCTCTTTTGTGACCTTAATATGTAAAGTTCTAGTACTTTGACCTGACTAATGAGTGACCCTGAACTTCCTTTTCAGAACCGGGGGTTTTATGTTCTTTTATGTTACAGTGCTAGATTTTGCCTTGCTTTGCTTTAGACTTTATTTGGTCCGGTTTTCCCAAACTAATGAGGTGTTTCTTGGCTTAGATATAAACTATTGTTTGTTTGCTTCCTCAGGTAAGTATCACATACAATTACGAAAAGATAGGACTGGTATCAAGTAGGGCTCAGTACTAGAGTTCTTGCCTGTCATGCAAAGGCTCCATGTGCTACGTGGGCACCATAAGAGTTAGTGTTGGAGAGGAGAAAAATTTTCAAAATACACAGTTTTGAAAACATGATTAGGATTTGAAATATTGTAAGCACATAGACTTGCTGTAGAAACTAAACCAGCAGTTTTCAACCTCTTTGGTCGTGACCTCTGTGGTGGTCGAATGACCCTCTCGTGGGGGTTGCCTAAGAATGTCTGAAATACATTTATGAAGTAACATCAGAAATAATTTTATGATTGGGGTCACCACAACATGAGGAATTGTATTAAAGGGTCACAGTGTTTGGAAGGCTGAGAACCACGAGCTTAATAGAGCTCCATAGTCACGTATAGAAATATGAAGACAGCCAGCGGTGGTGACGCACGCCTTTAATGCCAACACTCAGGGAGGCAGAGGCAAGTGCATCACTGTGAGTTCAAGGCCAGTGTGGTGTACAGAGTGAGTTTTAGGACAGCCAGAGATAGGCAGAGAAACCCTGCCTCAAAAACAACAGCAACAACAAGGAGAGAGACAGAGAGAAAGAAGACTGACTGAGGAATATGGAGGTGGTTCAGTGGGTGAAGGCATTGGCCATT
Organism: Neodon shergylaensis; assembly: GCA_025134845.1. NCBI lineage: Eukaryota > Metazoa > Chordata > Mammalia > Rodentia > Cricetidae > Neodon > Neodon shergylaensis. The sequence goes on from JABTXL010006571.1 coordinate 1,974,310, forward strand.
CGGCCCTTATGGTGGAAGGAGAGAACTAACCACTGCAGGTTGTCCTCTGACCTCCATATACATATTTGCACGCATATACAGACAAGCACAAAATAAAAGTTTTTAAATGTTATTTTTTGTGTGAGAGTTTTAGCCGTATGGCTCAGCAGATAAAGGCATCTACTGCCAAGCCCGTAGCCTGGGATCAGTCTGTGGGACTCCCCACCCCACCCCCCGCCTTCCATGGAAAGAGCTCACCTCTGACCTTCACATGTATGACATCAGCGTACCCACATATATACTCATACAAAATAATTTAGGTCGAGCATGGTGGCATACACATTTAATCCAAGCACTTGGGAGGCAGGGGCAGGTGCATTTCTGTGAGTTCTTGACCAGCTTACTCTACATAGTGAGTTTCAGGACACTCAGAGCTATGTAGAAAGACCCTGTCTCTGAAGTCCGAAACAAAAATCACCTGGGGATTACTATTTTGTTACCTTGTTTACATTATTTTCACTTGTGGCACACACTTTGTTGTCCAGCACTTGGGAGGCAAAGATAGCAAGTTTAAGAGTTTGAGGCCTTCTCGGGCTTAAACAAAGGGCTAAGGATGTAGTTCAGTGGTTGAGGACTTAGGTGAGATTCACAAAGCCTTGAGTTCATTGGCCACCTGTTATTTTTGATTTTATGCACTCTATGTAATTCTTTCTTTGTTTATTCTGCCTTATATAAAATAAAAATCCTGTAGTCAAAAATGAGTGACGCCAGGTGGTGGCGGCGCACACCTTTAGCTCCAGCACTTGGAAGGCGGGGCATACGGGTCTCTGAGATCAAGGGCAGCTTGGTCTACAGAGTGAATACCAGGACAGCCAGGGCTACACAGTGAACCCTACTTTGTAAAGCCAAAATAAGAAGAGTGACATTTTTGATAATTTCTAACCATACCAGTGAATGAACACAGAGTATGATGATCATCTTTACCGAAATTGACAGCACCCACAGACCACAACCAGCTTGAACTAATAAGTTATTTTCTTTTCTTTCCAGTTGGCCGATATCCCTGTGACAATTTGTACATATCCATTTGTATTTGATGCCCAAGCAAAAACTACTCTGTTGCAAACAGATGCAGTCTTACAGATGCAGGTAAGTACTGTACAGTGCTCATTTGATTTGGGGATGCTTTTAAAAATTCTCTTTTTTTTTTTTAAATAATTGAAACACACATAGTATGTAATGTGTGGGGACAGTATTGTAGGCTGTCCTTTGCATGGTGCCTTGTGTAACTCTAAAGACTGCTGTGAACACACACATGTGAAAGAAAGCTGCTTATTTTTAAAAAGGAGCCATGTCAAGTTTCTGCCTCCCAGTTTCTGCTTGAGCTCCTGTCCTGACTTCTCTTCATGAATCCCCCCCCCTTGCTCCTCAAACAGGAGCTGTAATAAAAATAGAGTAATGCAGCCTTTATTCATGGTGATAAGAGTGAAAGGAGGGAAAGGTGAGATAAAATCAAACTTGGAAGCACTTCATCACTTCAGTGGGAAGAGTTCAAATTGCCTGGAGCCTGGCATGGTGACACTAAATTCACATTTAGTCCCAGCTCTGTGAATTCAGAGGCCAACCTGGTCTATACAGCTAGGTCCAGAATAGACAGAGGGAAGGAAAGATTGATTTCCTTGAGACTGGTCATAGGGACCCCCTCCCTTCCTTTTTTCTTTGTTGGTGTTGGCAGGGGAGGGTCTTACTGCTGAGATCTGCCTCCAGAATTCCTCCTTTCCTTCCTCTTTCAATTTTACAATGAGTTTTTTCATTCACAATGAAGATTTTAACGGGCGGTGGTGGCACATGCCTCTAATCCCAGCACTCGGGAGGCAGAGGCAGGCGGATCTCTGTGAGTTCGAGACCAGCCTGGTCTACAGAGCTAGTTCCAGGACAGGCTCCAAAGCCACAGAGAAACCCTGTCTCGAAAAACCAAAAAAAAAAAAAAGATTTTAAAAACTACTTCATGGAAGAGTCTGGGTAAGGTGGCACACGCCTTTAATCTAGCACTTGGAAGACAGAAGCAGGTCAATGTCTATGAGTTCTAAGCTACCTAAAGCTCTACTCAGTGAGACCCTGCCTCAAAAAAAAAAAATCTGGACATGGTGATGCTTACATGTGATCCCAGCCCTATTCCAGCATTTGTAAAGTGGAGCAAAGCAGGAGTTCATAGTGGTCTTTGCTCTAATGCTATGAAGAGACGTCATGACTAAAGTACCTTGTTTAGGAAAGCATTTAATTGGGGGCTTGCTTACAGTCTTAGAGAGTTGGTCATCGTGGCAGAAGGCAGACAAGTATAGCACTGAATCAGTAGCTTAGAGTTTTATATCCTAATCTGCAGGCAGGAAGCCTACCCCTAGTGACGCACTTTCTCCAACATGATCACACTTCCTAATCCTTCCTAAATATTGTCCACCATTGGGAACTAAATACTCATATACATGAGCCTATGGAAGCCATACATATTCAAATCTCCATTGTCAGCTCCATAGCAAATTCAGGGCCGGACTAGGTTAAATGAAACTGTCTCAAAGTAAAATAAAATGCTGACTTTTGTTGTTTTTGTTTTCTAGATGGCTATTGACCAGGCCCACAGACAGAATGTCTCCTCTCTTTTTCTCCCAGTGATTGAGTCTGTGAATCCCTGCTTAATTCTAGTGGTTCGCAGAGAAAACATTGTAGGAGATGCAATGGAAGTCCTCAGGAAAACCAAGAACATAGATTACAAAAAGCCACTCAAAGTAAGTGAGCAGTTCTTTATAGACATTGGGACTTATGTTTCAGGTTTTGTGTGTGTGTGTGTGTGTGTGTGTGTGTGTGTGTATTTGAAAGTTTTTGTCTTTTTTTAAATTATAGGCTTACTTTATTCTATCCATATGTTTTGCCTTCATGTATGTGCGCTGTGTGTGGCCTGAGGCCTGCAGAGGTCAGAAGAGAGGGTTAGATCCTGTGGAATTGTAGTTCACAGATAGTTGTGACCCACCAAGTGGGTGCTGGGAAGCAAACTGGGTTTTCTGCAGGAGCTCCCCCTGACCACTGAGCCTGCTCTCTAGCCTCAGGGAAATTAAATGATTAGCAATAAATAGCATGTTACAGGGTCTCTGAAATGCACTTTCTTTAAAGCCCATTCAATGTTCACATTACCCATTTAGGTTATATTTGTTAAGATTCAGTGTTGACCTTACTTACCCTCTTTTAGGTTATATTTGTTGGAGAAGATGCTGTTGATGCGGGAGGTGTACGCAAAGAATTTTTCCTACTCATCATGAGGGAATTACTGGATCCTAAATATGGCATGTTTCGATATTATGAAGATTCCAGGCTTATTTGGTTTTCAGATCAGGTAAAATGCCCACCTACCACAATTATTTCTTTATATCTTTGTTTCTATACCTTGTGTATCAGATTCACTCAGGAAGACTAGATTCCTATCGTATTTTGGCCAGAGGTTTGCTTTATTACAACTTGAAGTTAGGAACTTTTAGGCTTATTGTCAAAACACAACCCTGATTTTTTTTTTTTTTACATTTAAAATTAAGAAAATAAATTGAGGACCAATCAACTTAAAAACAATGCTGATGGGCAATGGTGGCTTGTGCCTTTAATCCCAGCACTTGGGAGGCAGAAACAGGAGGATCTCTTTAAGTTCAAGGCCAGCCTGGTCTGGAGAACAAGTTCCAGGACAGCCAGGGCTACATATAGAAACCCTGTCTCATAAAACAACCAAAAACCTGAATTTTCCTTCTGTATATTTCAGTTTGGAAAACTGAATAGTAATCACCATATTAGCCTCTCTTCTAGGGTGGGTTCATTTAACATTAGAGATTATTGATGTCTCTTATAATTTAGATTGAGGGCTAGAACATTGTCATGTGTGAACCAGATCTTCCCACCACACATTTTCATATAGGAAGCCACCAGTTGGCTATGACTGCTCTTTACACGTGTGTCAGGGGCAGAGTTAATTAGTTACAAGGACCTGTGTCCAAGAGTAAGATATTTACCAGCTGGTCCTGTGGGGGGTGTCTGTGGTCTTTGTTGCAGGAGGCTGTTTGTCTTGTATGAGGGTAACAAATAACCCTGCATTATTTGTTGTGTGTCTAGTTCACCAGGAAAGGGGCCTGTCTGTTCAGGTACCTGTTCTCTAGCTCCCTCCAGTAGTTACAGTGTAGTTTTCGATCTTATGTTTCTGTTTGTTGCAGTTGTTACCTTCACTGGTGTCCACCTACATTATCTTGTCTGTTAAAGACTTAGGGGTGTTGCCTGGCAACCCTCAGCACTCTGATAGTTCCACTAAATGTTCTAGACTTCAACAATGCAGTGGAATGGGGCTGGAGAGATGGCCCAGAGGTTAAGAGCACTGGCTGCTTTTCCAGAGGTCCTGAGTTCAATTCCCAACAATCACATGGTGGCTCACAAACATCTGTAATGAAATTTGGTGCCCTTTTCTGGCATGCATGCATGCATGCAGGTAGGCAGAACACTGCATACATAATAAATAAGTTAAACTTAAAAAAATAGCCAAACAATAGCAACAATATTGTGATATAAATGAAAATACATTTTAAGTGTTTGATTTATTTCATATTTAGGGTATAGTCATGATACAATGATGTTTGCTGTTATTTGAAATAGTCGTACTACATTTTCTATTTTTATTATTATGGTTCTATCAGTAACTGCATATTTAGGTTAACTTAAGGGATTTTTAAAAATTGATTATTTTAGTATATTTTAGTTTTGTAAGTATATAAATGTTTGTAATTCTACAGTCAAATTTAGAGAATAGATTGGAAGAAGCTAAGCTTTATGTCGTTTTCTCCTTTCTTCTGTAAATAACTCTTGGATTTTTTGTTGATGTTTATCTCTTATCTATCTATCTGTCTGTCTGTCTATTTTAGTGGGATCTCTCTATGTAGCCCTGGCTGTCCTGGAGCTCAGTGTGTAGTCCAGGCTGGCCTTGAACTAGATCTGCCTACCTCTGCCAATGTGTGCTGTCGCCCTGGGCTGAGTTCCTGATATTTAGCCTCCCAAGTTGCCAAGATCACAGGGGTACACCACCATAACTATGAATGTATATTGTACTTTGATATTTTTGTTTTTGTTTGAGACAGGATCTCAAAATGTAGCCCTGATTGACTTGGAGTTCCCTATGCAGACCAGACTCACAGAGCTGCCTACTTCTTCCTTAGTGCTGGAATTAAAGGCATGCTCCACGACTCTCAGCCTTTAATCTTTTTAAAAAGGTTACTGTTTTAGGGATTGTGATTATGACTCTTGGCAAAGCACATGCCTTAGAAGTATAAGGACCTGAGTTTGATCCCCAGTACCCTGCCATAAGGTTCAGGAACAATGGCTCAGTGGTTAAGTAGAACTGGCTGCTCTGCAGAGGTCCTGAGTTCAGTTCCAACATGGCAACTCACAAGTGTCTCACTATAGTCCCACAGGATTTTGGGATCAGATACCATCTTCTCTGCAGATGTACATGCAGACAACACAACCGTATACATAAATAAATCTTTTTTTTTAAAAAGGCATGATGAAAACAGGGTATAGTGACTCACATCTATAATTCTGTTGCTTGAGAGGTGAGTTTGAGGACAGCTTGGACTACATCTAGACTAAGCTAGACCCTTTCTCTCAGAATGACAACAAACCAAATGCTAGGAATGGTAGTGTGTGACCGCAGTGCTAACAAAGGAAGGAGGTTCTCTAGGACTCACTGGACAGATAGGCTAGACTGACTGTTGAGCTCCAGCCTGAAAGGCCTCAAGGAAGGAGGTAGATAGCTTTCTTGAGAGGGACACATTGTGTTGTCATTCCGCCACCACACATGTGCATGCACACATAGGCACTTCCCATGAACACATTTTTAAGTTTTGCTTTTATTGTCTATCAGTCATCCTCTTGTTCCTTCCCATCCCACAGTGGGCAAGCCTGACAGCCCAAGTTTTATGTTTCATAACATGGAAATGCTTGTTTCTGGAATAACAGTCAGTTGTAAACCCATGCGTCTATCTGTAGTCCTGACTGCCCTGGATCTGGCTCTGTAGTACAGGCTGGCCTTGAACTTAGAGATTCACCTGCCTCCGCCTCCCAGATACTAGAGTCGAAGGTGTGCACCCCCACTCTTGACTACTAAGCAAATTTTTACAAAGAAAGTATTGAATGCAGATGTAGCCGGTGATGATCATGCCAGGGAGACAAGGAAACGAATGAGCTAATTTCTTGTTACTTTTCTGTCTTCAGAATTTTCTACTGTGGAGAATGTGGTTTTGTATTAGAAATAAAGGTTTTTAATTTGGAATAAAAGTCTTTTATATTTTTCTTTGTATTTTTAGACATTTGAGGACAGTGATTTGTTCCATTTAATTGGTGTTATCTGTGGATTAGCAATCTATAACTTTACTATCGTGGACCTCCATTTTCCTCTGGCTTTATACAAGAAACTGCTGAAACGGAAGCCATCCCTGGATGATCTGAAGGAGCTGATGCCAGATGTTGGGAGGTTAGTGCTTAGCAGTGCTAAGAGAGAGGAAAAGACAGAAAGCTTTCCTTCTAGAAATATTTATGTTTTGTTCTTCTGCCAGCATTTTTTAAGTAAATAAACACTGTTTCAGTAAAGGAAAATCTTACATGTAGTTATTCATATCAGAATTATCAAAATAACCTGTTTTACTTTAAAGAAGCACTCTTTTTTTTTCTTTTTTTGCAGAAGCATGCAGCAGTTGTTGGACTATCCAGAAGATGATATAGAGGAAACGTTTTGTCTGAATTTCACAGTAAGATGAGCAGACACTGTGTGGCCTTATTTAACAGCTATGCTTTTGGGTTTCTCTTTTCCAGTGTGTGTGCTTGTATATCTGAGTAGCATGCATGCCTGTTGCCCATGGAGGTCAGACTAGGACTGGAGTTACAGATGGATGTGAGCTAGGATGCTGGGAATTGAACCTCTGGAAGATCAGCCATTGTTTTTAACCTCTGAGCCATTTCTCTATCCCCATGCATGGAATTCTTAACCCTGCAGCTAACATTTATTGAACATTTGCTATGTGCCAGCCACAATTACATGCATTATTTCATTTTTTTCTCAACAATTCAATGCGACTTTTTTGTCCTTAGTTTTACAGTTAAAACTGAAATAATTGCATGTTAGTCATTATTTACCAGCTCTGTGATTTCAGTAATTGCATACTTTACTAATCATAATAATAAGGGAACTTAAATTCAGGAGACCTATTCACTCCTGAACCTGTAGCTATAGGATGATTAGAAGATGGAAAGAGTAACAAAAGAGAACTGCTAATGAGCTTAAACTACTTAGTAGATGAATTCCTCCAGTGTCTGTCTGGTTGTCATCCTGACTCTCTTCTGTTAGTTCTGTCCTTTCACCGTAGATCCAGAAACTGAACGTATACTGTCGGGTTTGCACAGCAAGTACCTGTATCCACTGAGCTTTCTTGCCAGACCGTTAATATATTAGAATGTGAATGGTGTATTTGTAAGGAAATCTGATACATGTTTAACCTGTATCATTAATGTAATGTAAAATTACTGTGTTGTTTTTGTTTGTTAGTTTTTCCAGAAGAAAAAATTTCCTGGGGCCTGGAACACTACTGTTCTTATAGAGGCCCCAAGTTCAGTTTTCAGCATTCCACTTGGGAAGCTCACAGTTGCCATTAACTTAGCTCCATGGACCACTGCCTGCGTCCTTCAGAGGCACACACCTACACTTAGATTTACACACCTAAGTTGATGGCTTCTATTTGAAGGGACAGTCAGATTTCTTTTTAGATAGGTTTTTGGTAGGTTCACCATAGCAGATGACCACATACCCTTTATGTTTGGGTGCTGTATGACAAATTTCTCCAGGGAAGATGTGCTGATAACACTAAAGTACGTTACTTACAAGAATATGAGTTTACTTACAGCAACATCACCAAGGCCCATCCCAACATGGGTGACAGATTGGTCACAAAGCTGGGACAGCAGGTTGGAGAATGTCCTTTCTAGGTGCCTCTAGTCTAAACATCTTCCAGACAGCTTGGTTGTTTCTGCTTTTCCAGGCAGCTGGTCTGCTCTCAAAGTCTTTTTTGCAGTTCAGTTTCCTTCCATCTGAGAGGGGACTCAGCTTTTATTGCTTACTCTGGCAGGGAAGAACCTAGTGAATCTGATCAGTCTTGGGGACTTCCTGAAGCCTTTTAAGTTGTTTACCTTTTTTTTGGTTGTTTGATTTGTTGTTTTATTTGTTTGGGGAGATATGGAGGAGGGTTGTTTGTTTAGAAACAGGGTTTCTCTGACTGTCCTGAGTCTGTCTGCTCTGTAGACCAGGCTGGCCTTGATCTCAAGAGAGATCCAACTGCCTCTGCCTCCTGAGTGCTGGGTTTAAAGTCAGGTGCCACCACTGCCCACATTTGTTTGTTTTGTTTTTGTTTTGTGGTGTCTTGTTTGTTTTTTAGAGTGTTTCTCTGTATAGCTCTAACTGTCCTAGTTCAGGCTGGCCTCAAATTCAGAGGTCCGTCTGCATCTCTGCCTCCTGCTGGGATTAAAGGTGTGGGCCACCACCACCCAGCTGTTGTTTACCTTCTTGCTTAGTGAGCAAGATGAAGTATTTCAGTCTTGGGGAAGACTGTTATACAACAGTGAGCACAATTAGATTGATGAGTTCCTTTAGAAAGATCAAACACAAAGACCCAAAAATTGGGGGCAGTATAAGAGGCACGAGTGAATCTGGGAGGATTAATTTAAAAAAAGGAAAAAAATAAATAATAGCCAGGTCTCATGGTGCACACTTTCAACCCCAAAACTCTCTAAGGCAGAGACTCATGAATCTTTTGGTTGAGTTTCAAGAGAGCCATAACAATACATTGAGACCCTGTTTTGAACAAGGGATTGGGTTGGGGACAAATGTTGAGAAGGCGGAAGAAAGAAGAGGGAGGGAACTTCGAATGCTTTCCAATGTCTGTTAAATTTTGGTTCCGCTTTTCAGTGGATTCACTGTCAGTTTAAGACTCCTTGATGATTTGTTTAAGGTGCATTGGTGTTTTGCATGCATGTATGTCTGTATGAGGGTGTTAGGGCGCCGTAGAACTGGAGGTACAGACAGTTGTGAGTTGCTATGTGTGTGCTGGGAATTGAACTCTTAACCACTGGACCATCTCTCTGGTCTCTTTCCTTGACTTTTTGTTAGTATTGTAGTTGAATAAAATATTGAGTTCTATGAAGTTTAAGCTCAGATTCACTTATTAATATATATATTCCTATGTATTCAGGAACATTGCTTCCAGCTGCCTTAGAGATCTCCACACTCCTTTGATTATCACTTGCACAATAAAAGCTATGAAAACAAAAGATATGATTTCTCTTTTTAAAAAATTAGTATACTCGTGTGTGTGTGTGCAGAGCTCAAAGGACAACTTAGGGGAATCGGTTATCTCCTTCCTTTAATTTTAGGGGTTGTATTCAAGTTTCAGGTTTGGCAATAAAAATTTTTTTTATTATTCATATATTATATGGGGGGATGGGTGTGGTGTGTATATACTGATTTGCTTGCCCATGTGGTGCATGTGTGTTGACTGAGATTTCTGTCCCACTGGATTCCACAGCCATTCAGTCCCAAAGAAACACACAGAGGTCTACATAAACTGATTGGCCTAGTATCTCAGGCTTCTTATTAACTCTTATAACTTATTTTAGCCCATAATTCTTGTCTGTGTTAGCCACATGACTTGGTACCTTTTTTGGCGAGGCAGTCATATCTTGCTCTGTATCTGGATAATGACTACAGACTGAGCTTTCCACTTCCCAGAATTCTCCTGTTCTCGTTGCCCGCCTCTACTTCCTGCCTGACTCCTGGCCAATCAGCGTTTATTAAAATACAAGTGACAGGGTACAGGCCATTGTCCCACAGCACATATGGAGGCTCGAGGGTGACATTGGGATGTCTTCCTCATTTGCTTTTTACTTTTGAGACAGGGTCCCTTACTGTAGCCTGAGCTCACTGCACTTGCTTTTTTGCTGGACTGATCCCCAGTATCTGCCTTCTCCATAGCTCCTAGCCTTGGTGTTCAGGATCCAACTCAGTTCATCATTCTTGCAAAGGAACACTCTATCCACTTAGTCTCTAGCTGCTATCTTTCCACCTTATTCCTCCATTTATATAATTATATTATACAATATTTTCTCATACACTGTTTTTTTAAGAACACCTTGTCATGTGCTTTCAGAACTTTATTTACTTTTTTGTTGAGTCGGTGCGTGTGTCTAGTAGTATAGATGATTCCTATGTAGTGTGGTAAAATTCTGCTCTTATCCTTTTTATAAAGGGTTCCTGCCTTACTACATAGTGAATTGAAAGCAAGACTGTATTCCCATAGTGCTTGTGGATACAAAACATGGACTATTAGGAGAAATAAAAGGTTTTAAAATAATATACCTCCTTATAAACCAAATTAATATGTAACTAAAAACTACCTGTCAAGTACACATAGCAGAAGAATCTGGGGAAATTGTTGTCATGTGGAAGAGTGCACTGCTCTAAGTGCAGAGATCACTCAGGTTTGCCCAGTTTTCTGAGTTCCCTTCCTGCGATTTTCTTTCTTTCTGACGTGGTTTGTTTATAAGAAATGCTCAAGTTGCCAGTGTTTACCTAACCAAGTACTTGGTGTAATATATTGGGGTTGCTGTGGGATATCAGACTACTAGAAAATTAGAGTCCTAGTTGTGGCTCTGTTGTAAGTGGGCTTTTTTTTTTTAGCATAAATTTGTTTGTATATTTAATGAGAAGAATGTTACATTTAAAAGTATTCCAGGTTTCGAATCTGGCACTGACCTTTTTTTTTTTTAAAATTAATAGATCACAGTTGAAAACTTTGGTGCAACAGAAGTGAAAGAGCTGGTTCTGAATGGTGCAGACACAGCTGTTAACAAACAAAATCGGTAAGGGATTGTGGTGACCTCAATGGGAGTGATAAGGGTTAGTAGGCATTCTCTAATGTTACTAGAAACATGTCCATAGCTATAGGTTGTGGCACACAGCACTTCAGAGGCAAAGGCAGGAGGATCTCTCTGATCCTGCCAGGACTACATGATGAGGCCGTGTCTCAAAACAGTCTAAAAACAACCCATAATTGAATGTTTAATGGGGAGTCTGAAATCCCCTTTAAGGTATAAGTAAGAGTGAAAAGATCATGATGATTAGCGGCACAAAGAGAAATGAAAAGAAAAACAGCAAATACGGTTTAAACGGAAATGGTGGCAGCTAATTAGCTGATCAGAGGAAGACGTGTAAGATGGACTGGAGCACCCAGAAGCCACCAGTTCGTTTTACAGACTAGCAGCTTAAGACACTGAGTCTGACCCACTCTTAGAGAGCGCTAAGCGTTTGAGGAGTTCCTGAAGTTCAGCAGGAAGATTGGTAAAGAATCAAATAGAAACCTTCATGTCTAGTCACCCAGCATTGTCCCCAGGGCACATGGCTGCCAGTAACCCCAAACAACTATGCCATAGTGCCTGTATGGTGGTCAGAAGACAACCCGTGAGGGTTACTTCTCTCCTTCATCCAGCTGGGTAGCAAGTGCATTTAGCCAATAAGCCATCTGACCAGCTTTGCATTTTTCTTTACAGTTTCCATAATATCATGAGAGGCAGGAAAGAACTACTTGTGTCTACTCCACATTTGAAAAGAAACTGTTATTAGCCTGGCAGTGGCTGTTAGTCCCAGCACTCTGGTGGTAGAGGCAGATAGATCTGAGCTTAAGGTCAGCCTGATCTACAGAGTGAGTTCCAGGACAGCCAGGGCTACATAGAGAGAACCTCTTTTAAAAATTAAAAAAAAAAAAAAAAAACAAAGAATTTGTAACTTTTAAAAGATGATCTCGAAAGAAAGAATGCTGAATACCTATTCCTTGGGTATGAATGTTATATAGGTTCATTGAAACCAAAGGGATGGAAAATCTGTTCTCTGTAGCATAAACCTCCTGCTTCCAGAGAGATCTCTTATCACCCAGTGTCTTATTTCTCCATGGTTTGGGTCTATTTTGAAATTATTTGATAGCCAGTTGCCTTACTCTGAATAGGAAATTACCTTTTTTTTTTCTTCAGTAGAAGTAGCCTAGGAATGAATAACATGAAGGCCTTTTTTTTTTTTTTTTCCTTCAAGATAGGGTCTCTGTACATAGCATATTCTGGGTTTGGTGTGGTTTTGGCTTGGCTTTGTTTTCCCCATAATGATGGTGTCCTTTTCATTGAAGTCCTCTTTTCTGAGTTTACTTGAAAAGTGGCAAGAAGTGAAAAAGCGACTTGGACAGTGTTGAGTATTCTCCATAAATGGTGCGTGTGACCTGTTTAACTATGCTTTGCTTTCGTTTCTAGGCAAGAGTTTGTTGATGCCTATGTGGATTACATATTCAATAAATCGGTGGCATCTTTATTTGATGCTTTCCATGCAGGCTTTCATAAAGTCTGTGGAGGAAAAGTTCTTCTGCTCTTTCAGCCTAATGAATTACAAGCTATGGTTATTGGGAATACAAATTACGACTGGAAAGAACTGGAGAAGGTAAGGAAAATACCAGCCTTTACCTGTCAGTGTAGAAAGGGAAGGATATGGCTTGCTGTTGAAAAACTAGCCCATCTGTATGCTGTTGCCCTTCGTATGTACAACTCATTGGTGTGACTGGTAGACACCCCAGCCCCTCCTACCCACAGTGCACTGTTTGATAGCACTGGGGAGGTGCTTGAGACAATGCCATAGGAGTGCCCCGACTGAATGGCTCTCCACCCAGTGCTTTTCTGGCAAATCTAGTGTTAAATTGGTAACTCCTACAGGGAGGGGACTACAAAGGAAAAACTTTGAGGGCTGGCTGGCTCAGAAATTTATACCACAGAATATTGTTGTATTCCTCTTAACATTTTTGTTTAAAAAAAAGACAAAGTTTGATTTCTCCTCTTGGAAACAGTAAAATTTTATAAAATTCCATGTTAGCATTTTAATAAACCTTTCGTGCTGTTTTAATAAATCCTTATTGATAGTGTTGCATAAGCATTTCTGCTGATTTTAGATCTGTTCTTCCCTCTTCCTGGGAACCAGTAGGATTGCAGTAGTTCACTTCACCTGTGATAAGTTTTAATGCTAAAAAAAGTTGTCTGTACTCTTTTTAGAATACAGAATACAAAGGAGAGTATTGGGCAGAACATCCCACAATAAAAATTTTTTGGGAAGTGTTTCATGAATTACCACTGGAAAAGAAGAAGCAATTTCTATGTAAGTATTTCTGACCAGCTGTATAGTCTATTAGACAAGAATCTAATTGTTAAAATTGTAAAATATGGGCTGCAGAGATGGCTCAGAGGCTAAAGGAGCACTGACTGTTCTTCCAGAGGTTCTGAGTTTACCGTACACATAATTAATAAATCCTTAAAAATGTAAATATTAGCTCAGTTTTTAAAAATTAGTTTTTGCTATTTTTTAAGATTTTTATTTATATGTATGTTGAATCTGTGTTTATGTATGTTGTCCTCAGAGGCAAGAATTGTGTCTGATCCCCTGGAACTGTTGTTACAGGTGGTTGAGATTCGGAAACCTAACTTGGATTCTGTGCTGTAGGGCATGGCTTAATTTCTTTTCCTATTTGTTACCTTGTATAAAATGTTCTAGGGCATTCCTCTGTTGAAGGTCTCCCCACTCTCAGGAGTGTTCACTTATCACTTAAGAGTGTGCACTGCTTTTGCAAAGTCCCTGGCTATTCAGAAGACATGGGCAGGATCTAAAGTTCCAAGGTCTGCTGGAAAATAGGGTTGAAGTCTGGGCAGTTGCCAAGATCCTGTTTCAAAGTAAAAAGCAATAGTAAACACAGCTTAGCATTAACACCTGACTCCAGAACCCAGCACCCGTGTGGCAGGAGAGAACTTCTTTTTAAAAGTTTTGACTTACACACACACAAAAAACTAGTTTAACCAGTTCTCTAAATGACTTCTAAATGCTTATCAATACCAACATTCTTCACCAAGTATTTATTGAGTACTTTTAAGACAGTGGGTGATGTTCATGCAAAGCTAGGCTGTGGTCACTGGACTGTTGTCTGAATCATCTTTCTTGGCAGTATTTTTGACAGGTAGTGATCGTATTCCCATTCTTGGCATGAAGAGTCTGAAACTAGTCATCCAGTCAACAGGAGGTGGTGAGAGCTATCTTCCAGTTTCCCATACCTGTTTTAATCTTTTAGATCTACCAAAATATACAGAAAAAGAAACTCTACGATCTAAATTGATCCAAGCTATTGATCACAATGAAGGCTTCAGTTTAATATAACCTTGGAGTTTTGTTCTGTTTAGTGCAAAGGCATCAAACCACTTGTGTTTTTCTTGTGAATTTCAGCAAAGTGAGAAGTACTTGTAATTCTCACTTGAAAATTGTTCACTACTGTATTGATGAAAGCCAAATATTAAAGAAAAATTGAGCAACTGTTAATACTAAACTGTACATAACCATGAATTGTCCCTGTTCTCATAAACATACAGTATTGTGAATACATTAAAGTTTTACTAACAGGAATTTTAAGAGTTTGCATATTTCAGAAATGACCTGATGTGTGAGTGCATGGAACTGTTGCTTAATGTTTCTTCAATCACTGGGTAAAAACTTAACTATGGCCTGCCTTTAGTTATTTGATTATTTTTCCATTTTGTAAATAAAAGTTTTGTAATAAAATAGTGACATTCAGATACCAGTAGTTTCTGTGGCTGTAATTGAACTGAGCTCAATTTTAAGGGTTAAAAATTATCTGCCTCCATAAAAGCATGGCAGAAACATCTTTACTACATTAAATGTCCGTGCAGATGTAAATTAACTTGAAGTTCTTTCCTCTTTCCTGAGTCCTGAGTGACAATCAAAGTTGCCAGAAACAGAACCAGTGGCCACTTTGGAACTGATGCTGCAGTATTTGTTAAATTCTCGGTGCTTTAGAAAGTCTTAATTAAGGGTGAGCTTGTTAATAAACTGTGAAAGAGTTAAATATGTTAACTCTGTTAGCTACAATGCAAATATTCTTTTCAACTTAAAAAGCTTACTATTTCAACTTCCAGTGGTTCTCATCGGATTCAAACTCAGGGAGGTTTGTATATCTTTTCTGTGCACTATGAACGAGAGGCTAGAAGCAGGCATTGAAGTCACAAGCCCCAATGTTGGTTGGTGCTAAGGAATATGTAAACGCACTCAAGCTGCTGATGTAAGTATTCTGAATTGTCAAGGCTGTTCAAGCTATTCACTAAATGGGACTTTAAAATGCTTAGATGGGCCCTGCCTGGATGTCTTTTTCATATTTTTAAGGTTCATTCTTTCCTGTAATAAGGACATCTTTACGGGTAAATGCCGTTTTCCTTCAGTTACTTAACACTCCTATAGTATATTGAAGCCTAGCATGGTGGCACTTTTGTTGCCTTTCTCACCTACTGTAGTCTCAGCGGTCGTTCAGTGACCCTATTGTCTCATGCCCACCACACACCTGGCAGAGTTCATTTCTTGCTCACATTTTTGGCTCTATGCCACAAGGTGAGGCTCTGGCTATTTCTATGATCATCGAATTTGATTTCCAGATTAAGGCAGGAGGGAAAACCATGATATTTATCACTTGGTCCATACACGGTGCCCTCTAGTGCTTTCATTCCACATTCATGTCATTGAGATTCATTCTCAACAGTAAGTTAGTGTTAGAGGTAGAAGGCAATCTGGGATCAGACACCAGAAGACCCCCAACACGAGTGAACCTTATTGGGCTGGCAATTTAATGGGGGGGGGGGGATGGGGGGTGGAGCCAAATGACCATTTTAATATGAGACTTTAAAACAAGATACAAGTATAAAACACTGCTTTTGTATTTCAAAAGTTTGAGGAAGATAATCCAGTCATTAAACAGTCTACAAAACATATGCCAGATTACATAAAAGTCTATGTACAATATAAAAAGAGCTGAAAACAGTCTTCACTGTAAAAATAATTTAAAACAAATTTTTCAATTTAAAATATTGTCTATAGCACAAACACATCATGCAAATGGAAACTAAATATACTGCATTCTTTAGTGTAAGCCAAATTCAGATTGAAATCTTTTTTAGGTAGGGAAATGAGCCACTTTTATTAATTAGTCTTCTTCTCTGGCAGTAACGGTCCTCGCTGGGTATTTTACGCATAAAGAACAGCTATATTTCAAAACCTTTTTTTGGTAATAAATACTAAACCAACATTGAATATTTAAATTTACGGGTAATGTTCCAAAGAAATCTGTAAAATAAATACTGACTGTAATATGAGGTGTGAACTGTTTGAAAGGCTAAAAGCTTCTGCAGTTCAGAAAACTGATCCTAGTTTTAAGGCAAGCTAAGCTTTTAAATAAATAAGAACTAGTTTCATTGACTATTCATCTCCATAATACAAGGCTCACACTTGTGGGATACATTACACCAAATCCTCAATAGGAAACAATGTACTTTCTGGCTAAGTTACAATTTATTACTTTGGAACTTTAATTAAGAGACCTGTATTTCCTCATTAGTGGAAAAACAGCAGTCCAAAATATTACACTCTTCCCAGTAGAAGTACCATTATTAGGTTCAGAAAGGCTTTGCATATGCACATCTTGGCAGTTTAGTACTTGTGGTGACAATAGATGCAGGCTCTACCACAGTGATAGGTTAAGCTAAGGGGACCTATAGACAGAACTATTGTTTCTAGAGCAACTGAAACATTTTCAAATCATTTATCAGGTTAGTCTGCTGACTGCAGCAAGTACATGCCATCTTAAGCAGTAAATACACTTCAAACTGAGCAGGTTTTGAGTGCTCCCCACACATGCTGACTTCCTTCTCACATTGTAAAGTCAGTGATTTAAAAAAGTTAGCTGCCACAAGTTTTTGAAAATGCCAGTGTTTCAAAAGGTAACTGCTAAAAATAAAATTCAGCAGAACAGAAATTGAGGATTTCAAAACTATTCAATGTTACAAACAAAAAGTGTGAAATACCATTCTTTGGTCTAGATAAGCTGTTCCCTTTACATTAATTAACATTCCAATGGCTTTTTGAAAACTTTAAAATGTTAAATCATTAGGCAAAAACAAAATTATATATACATATGGATGTATCATACAAATGAAACCTTTAAAGGATATTGAAGTCAACTAACAGCTGATTAAAGATACCTAGGTACCTTTAAAAAAGGTTAGTGCTGAATGTACAAGTACAGAAATATGATGGAACTTTAAAAATTAGAAGACAATCTATTTTCCAGTCTATAAATATTACATCTTTCTGATTTCCTCGTTCAAGTTCACAAGTAAACATTCATTTTGACATGCTGAAGTTCCCAATGCTGGTGGAGCAGTTCCTGTACCTGGACAGCTGTGATAACGTTATGATTTGTCTGATGGATAGTCCACACCTGCCACTTCCTGTCACATGGCTGCAGCTTCATTAACTCCCTCCTGATCCCCTCCATCAGTACCGTCAGGTCTATCAGGATCATCTTCCAAACCATTGTAGAACTCTTCAATCTCACTTTCATCTTCCATGGGTTCTTCTAAACTAGGGCTCTGGCACGTGCCACTGTCACTGTTACTGCCACAGGAACTAGAGGATAAGACATCATCTTCAGAGTCTGAGTACACCTCTGCACCATGGAATATGTAACGATTTGGTGGTACAAAAAGGTACTGATTACCTGAAATAGAGTGGTAAGAAATGTTACTTTCAGTTGTTTGATTCTAGACAGGAGAATCATTCTACAAGTGTCCATTCGGTATATCTTGGAAGGCTCACAAACTTTCTAGGTTGTGGTCTTGTTAAGTCCAGGGGATTGATAAAGGTATGTATTGTAGGTAACCATGCCTGTGGCTTACATGTTAATTAGTCAAGGTGATTAGAAACAAAAATAGCTTTACCTTGCAGACTACAAAACCTGTAAAATACAGTATGATAAAAGACTGCTCCAGAGGCAAAGATGTATATATGATACAGGCAAGTTACACTTCCCAGAGCTAAGTCTCCCATTGTGTATGTCCAGACTTCAGGGGAGGGGGAGAGTTATGTAGCATACCTAAACCACCCCTCATACCAACATTTCCAAACATAAGTGTTCATGCTTACCTGGAACGAGGATAAATTACTGCTTAAAAGTTGGGCTCTGTTATCAGGGTCTTCTGCTTCAGAAATATTAAAACATCTTACCTGTTTTTACAAGTATACAGACAGTAGACAATAGAGTGCCCCAGAATTTAAAGATTTATTCTATTCCACTAAAATTTGAGTTAATAACATTACAGGTATGGTGGCACATATTTATGATCCTAGTACTAGAGAGATGAAGCAAGAAGTTCACCATTAATATCTAAAATTTCTTACCCTGGGCTGTGACAGCTTATGGCCACAATTCTAGGGAACTTTAGAGGAACTATAAACCCAGCAGAAAAGCGGATCTCTGTTGAGGCCAGCCAGGGCTATATATAAAAAGTCTGATGATGTTTTATTTCTATAGGGGATGGAAAACAGATTTTATATTACAGTGCTCTGCTGTTGTCTAGACAGCTATGGGTTGGATACATTTAAAGGCCAGCTTGCTCTCCCAAGTATGAGGCCCTATCCCCTACTGGGGAGGTAGGGAAACACAGCGTGTCTTTACCTGGTGAGCCATCCATCTTAAGTCATTTCTACCATTTAAACAGCACAGCAATATATTTTAAAACCCACTCCTAGAGCTGAGGTTATAGCTCACTTAGGAGATCACTTGCCTAGCCATCTGAAGCCCTGTATCACAGTATTGCCTGCAAAAATAAACATACCACCTTTCTCTAACTCAACACACAAAGCACTAAATTTTTCTCTTGATATTGGGAATCCTCTTTCTTGGATCACAATACTTGAAATGGTTCAAACAGCATTCCTTACCATCAAGACGCTTACTAATCTGCTCCTTTGCAAGTCTATTGGGCCAACACTTTCTCACAGCTTCTGCAACTGAAGTTCTTTCATTTTTCTCTTCGGTACTGGAACCAACAGCCTTGAAATCTGGGTTTTCTACATTAATGCTCTCAACATTCCTAAAAGCTTGTACTTCTTGTGACTTTTCTTCCATACAACTTTTTAATTCAGATACTTCTAAATCGTCAACTTTGTTCTTTGTTGCTTGGTCTACAAGTGTAGTAATCACAGGAGAATCCTGTGGTATAGTTCTTTCAGGTGAACTTGAGGCTTCAGAAATATGAAGAGGTGTTGGTGGCAACTCTGATAAATGAACCAATTCCTTGTGTGTTCGTGGAGGTTTTTCAGTAATTTCTGAAAGCTTTACAGGGTTACAACAAAGTTTGGCATATTCACCACCTAACCTATGACACAACTCATTAATTATGACATCACAGTCTCCAAGAAGCTCTACATCAAAATGCAGATGAGGCAAAGGTTCTCTATTTATTAATATTTGAGGCACTTCATGGGGTATGGAACCTAAAAACAGAATGGAAAAAGGGGGTTAGAAGAAGAGAAAGCAATTATAACCACAATAGATACATATGGATGGGCATGGTAGCACAACCCTTTAATCCCACCACCAAGACAGCAGCCAAAAACCCCGTGAGACTCTGTCTCAGGCATAAAAAATGGAGGGAATGAGGGAAGCGACATAAATTTCTCCCATATTCTCTGACCTTAAACACATGGCAATCCTGTCCCAGCCTCAGAAAGGGCACATAGTCTTAGCTGCTTCACACAGTGGAGGTGGCAACAGAAACATGAAAGAGTAATTCAAGAATGGCAAACTTGAACTGGACACAAGCTTTTTCTGGGGGGGCAGGGAAGGCGTATTAAGACGCTCTCATTGTGTCACCCTGGCTGTCCTGGAACACTGTATACAGACCAGGATGATCTTAATTAAACTCGGAGATCTGCCTCTTGGGGTTAAAGGTGTTAGCTGCTATGCCTAGCTCCTGGGCATAAGCAAATGAACTTTTATTTTTTCATCTAACCCAGGTGGCCTCAAATTTGCTATGTGGCAGACGCTATTCTTTGAACTCCTGACGCCACCACGACATGGCTTATAAGTATGTGTCATCATTCCTAACTACCAAAGATTTACTAGCTGGGAATGGTAGCACATGCCTTTGATCCCAGCACTCAGAAGACTGGGCAGACATATCTCTTTAAGGATGAGGCCAGCCTGGTCTGAATATCCCAGGCTATAGTGAGATCTTGTCTCAAAAGAAGGGGGGGTGGTGTCTACCAGCATGTAAGTGCCCAATCTGAGTACTTGTGACCACTTTGGTCAAATGGGGTTGTCAGATTCCCCCACAAGATAACTTACAACCAACTGTAACCCCAGTTCTAGAGAATCCAAATGGTGCGCATACATGCATGTAAACAAAATATTCATATACACAAAGAAGTTTTTTTTTTTTTTTTTTTTTTGATTTTTCGAGACAGGGTTTCTCTGTGGTTTTGGAGCCTGTCCTGGAACTAGCTCTGTAGACCAGGCTGGTCTCGAACTCAGAGATCCGCCAGCCTCCCGAGTGCTGGGATTAAAGGCGTGCGCCACCACCGCCCGGCGAAGTTTTTTTTTTTTTTAAAGTAAAGCTTAGACCTTCAACTATTCTCTAAACAGAAATAGTAAGTAAAATCACCTCTTACACAGATCCACAACACACGGCATGCAGAACTGTTCCCCTAAACCAACTTACTTGGAATTAATGCTACTGGTCTTACTTTCAGAGAAGACCCAATAACAATGAGGAGGTCAACTTCATCTTTGTCATACTTCATGGCTCTATGAAACTGTTCTGGTAAATTTTCACCAAAGAAGACAATCTCTGGCTTCATAATAGCAAGTGGCTCATCAGCTGGGCACCTGGGACACCGAGGAACTACCTGCACAAATTGAGAAAGTGAAGGGAGCCCAAGTTAGAAGCAGTCAATATTATATTCCCAGGAAACATAAAAGCTGAGCAGAAATAAATTTGACAGCCTATTGTGAAGCTAGGTGACAGCTCAGCAGGTGGAGACAATTCCTGCCAAGCCACCAATCTAAGTTCAACTCCCAGAGTCCACATGGTAGATTGAGGACTGACACCTCCTCCTCCCCACTGACCTTCTGACCCCAACACCTTGATCTCCTTTACTATTCACCTCCACACAAGTGCTGTCATTTCCTCATGCCCACCTGTGTGCATACAAAATACTATGCAAAAAGCGAGCACAAAAAAAAATGGAAACAAAAAACTTGACCTTTAAAAATGTTTGTGAAAGTGACTCCATTCCAATATACATAATTAATTGTGCGGCTATTTCTGGATTTGTGTTGCTATATATATATATATATATATATATATATATAATTTTTTTTTTTCGAGACAGGGTTTCTCTGTGGTTTTGGAGCCTGTCCTGGAACTAGCTCTCTCTTGTAAACCAGGCTGGCCTCAAACTCAAGAGATCCGCCTGCCTCTGCCTCCCAAGTGCTGGGATTAAAGGTCTGCACTACCACCACCCAGCTTGCTATGTTTTCGTGTAGTAAATACTTCACTATCACTTATTTGTAGCTGAGCATGACCCTCAGCTTCTTATTCTCCAGCCACCAATGTGCTGGGATTAACCAGATTACTGGTGCTGGAGAGCAAACTCAGGACTCTGTTAGTTAAACAGGCATTCCACCAACCAAGCAACATTCCAACTTCTGTTTCTCTGAGACAGGATTTCTCTGTATAATAGTACTGGCTGTCCTGAAACCCTCTTTACACACCAGGCTGGCCTTGAATTCACAGAGACTCTGCCTCCCAAGTGCTGGGATTAAAGGAATGTGCCACCGACTGGCTCAACTTTTTTTTTCCTTTTTTTTTAAATATTTATTTATTTATTACATAATTCTGTCTGTGTAACACAGTATTCTGTCTGTGTGTATATCTGCAGGCCAGAAGAGGGCACCAGACCTCATTCCAGATGGTTGTGAGCCACCATGTGGTCGCTGGGAATTGAACTCAGGAACTTTGGAAGAGCAAGCAACGCTCTTAACCACTGAGCCATCTCTCCAGCCCCTCTTTTTCTTTTTTAAATGACTCTTCCTATATAGCTCAGGTTAACTTAGCAAGCGCGCACATATGCACACACACACTCAGGTTAACTTGCAAGCATGTACGCGTGTGTGCGCACCCCCCCACCACCTCCTTAGTGTGCTCTAACACCTTCACCATACAAGGATTTGCTACTTAAGTTAGAAAACATAATTTATCAGAATTTCCAGCGTTCCTTCTGTATAGCACATGCTTTTTACAGAAGGGGAGAAAAGATGAAGGTAGAAACAACAAACATCATGTTTTACACAATTCCTAAAATGAGCAGATGAATTAAATTACCTGATTAAAAATGTCTCCACGAACAGCTTCACAATCAACTTTGTATTTACAAATCAGGCAAGATGCTGTTGCAAAAGAACCTAAAACAAAATATACCTGCTTTAAGAAATATTTGTGGCTTACACAATAAACTTTAACCTGAGTTTTCCTGAAGTCTTACAAGGAATATAATATGGGTTATTTAAGAATACACGTATAGGGCTGGAGAGATGGCTCAGAGGTTAAGAGCATTGCCTGCTCTTCCAAAGGTCCTGAGTTCAATTCCCAGCAACCACATGGTGGCTCACAACCATCTGTATGTAATGGGGTCTGGTGCCCTCTTCTGGCTTTCAGGCATGTACACAAACAGAATATTGTATACTAAATAAATAAATAAATAATACACGTATATATTCTTTATCCTCTAAAGGTATTGTGATAAACAACTCTGCAAGGGCTAAATAAATCTCTGCAGCTAGAAGGTACCAACCATCCTTGGCTCAGTTGTCTTATATAGTCACAGCTGGTCTTGAATTGCCTATCATTAGGCATACACCACAGGCCTTATTTCTGCATTTATTGTATATGTTTTTCAGTTATATACATTCAAGATTATCAAATAATGCTTAATCTCATTACGCAACTTCTTCCCGTGCCCAATATTTCTATCTAAGCACACCACAGAAACCACTGTTGACATTTACTAACCATGACACTGGATGATCCTTTGAATTCCTGCAACCTGCTCCAAGGTATCTATATTTTGAGTATAGTTTCGAAGTAGTTTTCCTTCCTTATCTGACAAAGCTATGAATTTGTGACACAGAGATGGCTGGAATTGTCCAGGATATATTTCCTATATAATGCAAAAGGCAGAAAGGTTTCCATTAATTAAATAAGCATAACAGATATCCTGCTTCTGTTTAGTCAAATGTACTAATCATAACCCCCATGTATATAATACTTTAATAAACACAGTGAGCATTTTAAAGCACCTAGATGGATGGCACACCTAGGAAAGGGCTGTTACTATACATTGGTGAACGTGGTCCCTTGAAGAACAAGGTAGGTGACCCATAAACACATCTTAATGGATAATTAAGTCAGAAGAAATACATACCTTAGGTACATCAGAATTTTGTTGGCTGTAAATTCAGATTTTTTTTTAAAGGAAAAAAAGGGTAAACTTTACACTGAAATTACAGATATCAAAGGGTATGGTGACTTCACAACTAAAAATGGCTCTCAATGTATTATTTAAAGCTATTGGATTATCATTCATAATTATCAACCTGCTGGGGGTTTAAAGCTGAAGTGTTAATTCCTTACCAACATTGCTTTCCTTCCACTGCACAGGCATACTGGGATAGAACAGAGCTGCTCATGAGTGCTGACTTGCTGGATTTTGTGTGTGTGTTTTTACCCCCAAATAATGCTTCAATGCTGTTTCTTCTTTAAAAACAAAGATTTCAGATATACACATGGTAAAAAGATCAGAGAAAAAGTATCAATTTTGGTCCTCCTACCTTGACAGTGTTTTTTATTCAATTTCATTTAGTAAGTGACTATGGCAAAGGAAGTTTCTTTTTTCTTTAAAGTAGCAATACTTTCTACTTCCTTACACTATAGGCTCTATCTAATTCATCACAATGTTATCAAAAATTAAATACAACCATATGTCCATCAATAGGGAAACTGGTTGTATAGTAACGTATACCCATACAGTGGATTATTTAGCCACTGAGAGAATGAGAGGGCTCTCATGCACTAAACTGAAAAATAGTTCACAGGAAAAAAGCAAGTTAGTCACCAGGGAGTAAATCTTTTTGGTTTTATTAAGCAAAAAAAAAAAAAAAAAAAAAAAAAAAACAACCCTGAAATTGTACGCACATATGGATGGTTCTGTCTGTATAAACATAAACACATGAGGAGAATACACAGCAACTGTAAACAAGGCTAAGATTTCTGTAGGATTAGAGGACTTAACTTTTCACCTATTTAGTAACTCACAAGTTAAACTTAGTAAGCTAATTTTTGAGTTTTTTTTTTTTTTTTTTTTTTTTAAGGAGACAGGGTCTGTCTCTACATAGCCCTGGCTCTCCTGGAACTCACTATGTAGACCAGGCTGGCCTCAAGCTCAAAGACCCACCTGCCTCTGCCTCCTCAGTGCTGGAATTAAAAAGATGTACATCACCACACTCAACAATAACCTTGGTTCTATGAAGTCATGTATATTGTAGTCCATTACACAAAAATCCAAGATTTTTGATTTCCATTCCAACGTATACAGAAAAAAACTTGGGTCTGGATTATGCGGCACATCCTAAAAGCCCAGCACACAGAGGTCAAACTAAAGGATAGCTAGAAATTATAGCATTCTAAAAGAACTTTACATCAGATAGGTTATCTCAGGTCTGAACATCCTAAAGCCTTTTAAGAAATCAATGGCAGGGATGCAGCTGTTAATCTGCTAATCCTAGCACTTGGGAGGCAGAGGCAGGGAATATCTGGAAATTCAAGGCCAGCCTGGTCTACAGCGCAAGTTCCAGGACAACCAGAGCTGTTACATACAGAAATCTATCTCAAAAAACCCAAAAAGGAAACCATTCAAGTCAGGCATGGTGGCACATGCCTCTAATCAGCACTTGGGAGGCAGGAGGCAGGCCTGGTCTATCTACAAAGCAAGTTCCAGGACAGCCAAAGCTTTTACAGAGAACCCCCTAGCCCTCCAATAAAAGAAAAAAAAATCTATCATGAGTGTAAGACCGTTCTACTGAGTTCAAATTTAAAATATGTAGTTTTAAAAGCTAACATTCTGCAGGGCACTTGGAGTGTACACCTTTAATCCCAGCACTCGGGAGGCAGAGGCAGGAAGCAGGAAGACCTCCCAATTTGAGGCCAGCCTGATGTACAAATTTTGCAGGACACCCAGGGCTACAGGGAAAAACCCAGCTTTTTCTCAGCATGTGGGAGGCTAAGAGCTCAATCCCTAGCACCACACAAAAGTGAAGGGCTGGGGAGGGAGGGGTCAGTGGGTAAGCCTTTGCTATATAACTCTGCATGCAGAAGGTAGAAACAGGAGACCCTGCCTCCATACACAATGTAGGGAGAGTAATAGAGAAAGATACCCAAAGTCAACTCTGGCCACCACTTGTGACATGCACATTTACACCTGGGCATTGCATAAACATCACACACATGCCCATAGAGAAACCAAAATTTCCAGTAAGGACTCTTCCTCATACTCATTCAGAAAACCTCAGTAGAGTTTACTCAATAAAAACCTTTTGCTGGCTTCCTCTTGGGGGATATTTAACTTTAAGAAAACAGATTTTCTAGACAAGATCGTGACAGTGCATATTTTAGGCTGTATGGGCTACACATTTTGCCATATGGTCTCATATAACAAAGAGATGATTTATTAAG
>JABTXL010006571.1:2000122-2050459 GCA_025134845.1 Neodon shergylaensis
AATGTCTGAGTGTAAGAGTAGAAAGTATGTTAAGTACTGGATGTCACTAGTCAGCTATAACCATCCCATAATGTATATAGAGCAACATAATGTATATCCTATAAATATATTCACTTATATGTCCATTTAAATAAATTCACAGCTCAGTCAGCTAATACTTAAAATTATACATGTTTCTAACAAGATTTTTTCAGAGTACACCGATATGTCTAATCTAATGAAAGAATTTCAATTAGTGAAGCTAAAAACTAATCCCTACTGAACTTGAACATGCAAAACTCCTACTTGTATTTCACATTATAATGCTGTAGAGCATTATACATACTTCACATGTTATACATGTTATATAGCTTACATGCATAAGGCTGAATTAAAGACATCATATTTCATGTAGCCCTAACTGGTCTGGAACACAGAGATACACCTGCCTCTCACTCCAGAGTACTGAGATTAAAGACCTGTATGTACTACCACATCTAACCCTTATTTTTTTATATACTAAAAAGAAATTTTATGAGTGTTGTGCCTATAGGTAATATGTATATGTATTGATTGCCTGGTCTCCAAGAATGTCAGAAAGACATTGGACCCTCTCAGAGAGCTGGAGTTATGGATAGCTGTGAGCCACCACATGAGTGATAGGAACCAAACCCAGGTCCCTCTTAACAGGTCTGAATTCTTGAGTGTTCTTAACTTCTAAGCCATCTCTCCAGCCCCTATCTTAAAACTTTTAATTATATGTATGTCTAGGGTGGGGGTGAGTGAGTGCAGGTGCCATGGAGGTGGAGGCCAGCAGCACAGGCTTATACTGGGACTGGTGATCACCAGCAGCTGTAGAGACAAGTTGCTGGAAACTGATCTCCAAACTTTCTAAGTAGAATGCACTCAAGCACTGTCTCATCTCTCCAATTTTTGACTGTGAAAGGCATTTCCTCAGATTTCCTTCCTAGCCATGTTTGGAGCCTTTAAGAGTCTATGTATAGAATATCATCCATAAACTGAGGATCTTTGATTCCCCCATGTATATCTTTCTATGAAGGCTAACTTTTATGTTCCTCACTTGCATCATAAACCCAATTAAACCCTAAGAACAAAAACAGTCTAGCATATATGTCCTTTGTAGGACCTGAATCCAGGGCCTAAAGCTCTACCACTTGCAACCCAGGCTGGCCTGGAACTCAAGTGTTAAGCAGAGACTGGCCTTTTACCTCTTGAGATTCTCCTGCCTCCACCTCCTAAACCCTGGTTTGTTACACATTATTGGAGAGCATTTTCATGCTATGCCTACTGGAATTCCAGCCTTTATAATCCCCCGAAGAAGAGCAAAATAATGTTTACCCATACACACACATACACAAAATAACTAAACGTAATTTTAAAAATGTACAGAACCCTTAATTTTAGAGATGTATCTGTACTTGATACTCTGTACCCCTGTAAGACAGTGACAAAAGTGGCTACTGGCAATGCAGTGCCCCCCCCCCCCAACAGAATTTACATGAAAAACCTTGGGGAAAACACAGATACACTAACCAACTCTGCTTATGTAAGACATGAAAGTAACTTAGGTACCTGCTGACCTTTCTGAACCTGTGTCTACTGACTGAGTTCATAGGACATCAGACATTTCTCATTGTTGAGACAAGGCAGCATCGCTAAGTATCAGAGATTTTAATAGCACATCCTAGCTGCAAACTGTGGTTACCCCTATAATTCCAGCACCTAGGATGCTGAGAGTATTCCCTCACAGTTCTATAAATATACCATATAAAGACAGTTTTTACAATTCAGCTTAGGGCCTGCAAGATGTGAGATGGATCAGTGAGTAAAGGGGCTTTGCTGCCAATCCTTTCAACCGAGTTCAATTCCAAGAACACACACGCATGTATGTGAGTTCTCCACATTTGGCATGCGCATCACCCACTCACCACTCCACCCCTTCTGAAATAAAACTTTCAAGATCCTATTTAATTTCTGGGTTCTCTAAAAAAGTCTACCTAATACAGAAGAGCCTTTGGGATTTATTTACAAGTCCCATAAACATGAACTAACAAGAGGCATGGTGGTAGGTGGTGGCAGGAAGACCAGGAAGCTCAAAAACCATCCATGGCTATGCAAAGTTCAAGACTAGCCTGGCCTACAGACTGCCTCAAAAATAAAGAAAATTTGAGATGAGCTGCAGAAAAACTGTAAAATTTTCTAGTGACAGATGAAAATCTTGGGACGATATATATACTCTATAGCAGCAGAGCTGCACAGCAGATATATGGAGCCAGGGATACAATTTCAATTTTCTAATTCACATTCAAGTGAAAATTTCAAATACCTAATAAAAATTTTTGTTGCTGTTTTGTTTTTGAAGCTGAGTCTCACAATGTAGCCATGGCTGATCATGAAGTCAAGAGTCTCCTCTTGAATCCTGGGAATGCAGGATTACACCACTATGCCTGACTCCTGAACATTTTACCAAATATCTCTGAATATTTGTTTGTTAATATTTAATAAATGCAATTAGTAGTTCATTTTTCTTTAGCAAAATCTCTAATATCCCTAAGTATGTCCCTCACTTATAGCAACACATTTCAAGTATTCAATAGCTATATGCAGCTAGTGACTGACTTATGAACTAGAAAGACTAGAAGACTCTACAAGGGTCCTGTCATCTGTTCACCAAAAAAATGTAATCTCAATCTTTGGTAACTAAAAATTATTGTTCAGACAGAGGCACACGTTAAAACTTGTCTACTACAAACCATACTACAGTAGGTCCTATAAACTTTATGACTCAGAAAATAGATTCAAAGTCAAAACAGGTCATTTTTTTTTATGATCTACAAACCACTAAAGGAGTGGGGGAGACAGACAAAAGACCAAAAATTATTTACAATCAGTCCTAAAACAACAAAAGTTCTACCTACCACACTGTAGCATTCATTTCACTGGGCAACCAATGTCAATTTAAGACGACTATACATGAGAACAACACTTTCTCATGAACGACAAACAAAAAACTGTGATACCTTTGCAAACTTGAAGAATGGTCTTGGATCTTTTCTAAAATACTCAATATCAAACATGGCTTGAGGATCTGGGAGATCTGGGAAGTCCACGGCAAGACGAGCATAAATACCATCTCTTGATCTGAAGTCAGGTATTCCACAGGAAACAGAAACCTGAAATATTCAAGACGTAATTCGCAACATTCAATTATCTACCTTCATAATTAGGACCTCTAGTACACACAATTAGGTGGTAAGAATGCAAAGAAAAGTTAAGTTTGAGGAACAGAAACACCACCCTTCTAATTTCTCTCAAATACAGAAGAAACAAGTAAACTAATGAGAATAATTAATCTGCCACATACTGCTTTTAGTGGTGCTAAGTCGGGCCAATCTTAAAAACCTTTAAGCATTTAAGCAAATATAATTAGAGTAAATAACCTCATTTTTTTTAACCAAAAAGTAAGACTTCCTTGCAGATAATACCAAAGAAACTGCTTTCATATGGCCAGCTTTTAATACCTCAAGAACGCTAGAATTCCAAAATTTCAACCCTGTACTGTAAAGCTGGGCACACAAGTTCATGACTGTAGTCTCAGGTATTTAGGAGGCTGCGACTGGGGCTGTCTAGGTTCAGATTTTCAAGACTAGCTGGAACAATCACGGCAGAAAAACCGTTACAATAAGGGGCTGTGGGTCCTGGGTATTCACAACGTTCAATAGTACAACTGTCTCCCACATACCATAAGAAAGTAATTTGCCAGGCAGTGGTAGCACATGCCTTTAATTTAGCACTCAGGAGACAGAGGCAGGAGATCTTTGTGAGTTTGAAGGCAGCCCTGGTCTACAGAGCAAATTCTAGGACAGGCTCCAAAGCTACATAGAGAAACCCTGTTTCAAAAAAAAAACAGGAAAAAAAAAGGTCCCCTCCCCCCAAAAAGCTATCAGGCTTTACTCTTTTTGTTTTCTATGTCTGTAAGGAAACCTGCATGTATATCTGTGCTCCACATGGGCACCTTGTGTCCTGAGGTCAGAAGGAATCACATCATGCAGTTGTCAACGGTCATGTGGGTGCTGGAACTGAACCTGGGTCCCCGCCTAGCAGCAGCAAGAGCTCAGTTCCGAATCATCTCTCCAGTTCAGGAATATAACATATTTACTTATGGGTTCTTTGGATTTTGTCTTTTGTTTAACAGGGTCTCACTATAGATCCCTGCCTGACCTGGAACTCAGATACACCTGCCTCTCTCTGCCTCCACAGTGCTAGCATTAAAAAACAGGCCACCACTGGGCAGTGGTGGCATACACCTTTAATCCCAGCACTCAGGAGGCAGAGGCAGGCAGATCTGAGTTCGAGGCCAGCCTAGTCTACAAGAGCTAGTTTCAGGACAGGCTCCAAAGCTACAGAGAAACCCTGTCTTGAAAAAAAACCAAAAAACAGGCCACCTAATTTCTTGGTTTTTTTTTTTTTTTAAATAGTGTCTTGCTGAACCTAGATCTCACCACTTTAGTTAGGCTCGCTAACCACTGAGATCCAGGAGTTTGTCTCTACATACCAGTGAGGAGGTTACAGTCAGGCCCTGACAGGTAAATGCTGGGATTAAAGGTATTCATCACCATACCCAGCTAAGGGATGTGATTTTTTGTTTGTTATGGAATATTACTTTAAGTAGAGATCACATCTGCTTATGTTGAACTATGTAAAGGTGTTACTTACATGTGTAACACTGCCTGTTGAACGGCCAACAGCTAGGCAGTAGAGGGATAGGGTCAAGCAGAAAGAATAAATAAATAGGAAAATCTAGGCTTGAGAGGAATAGAAAGAATGAGGAGAAGAATGCAGGACATCCAGAAGAAAAGGAAGGAAGGTTAAAAAGCCGAGGCAAAGCATAGGCAAGAAACAGGTTAAGTTATAAAAGCTAGTGAGACAAGCATAAGCTAAGGCCAAGCATTCATAACTATTAAGTCTCGTGTCATGATTTGGGAGCTGGTTGGTGGCCCAAAAGAAACCTGCCACACTGTTAAATACAAAAATCAAATCCAGAGCAGTGGCCCAAGTCTACATTCGAAGCTAAGATAGCTGAGGTAGACTCACTTGAGTTCAGGTCTGTGTAACACAATGACACCCTGTCTCAAAAACAAGAAAGGGCTAAAGATCAGTCTGTTGTAGAGTGCTAGGACCTAGTTAGTATGTATAAGCCCCAGGGTCAAATCCCCTGCATCACTAATTACGATAAAGGGCCAGAGAGATGGCTCAGCTAAAGGCTCCAAGCTGGATGACTTGTTTGACGCCAGTAGTCCTCTGACACCCTCATGTGTGTGCGCGCACACTATTTTTTCTTGTTGTTGGGTTTGTTTTTCAAGACAGGCCTTCTCTGTGTAACAGCTCTGGCTGTCCTGAAACTCACTGTAGACTAGGCTGGCCTCAAACTCAGAGAGAGCCCCTGCCTTCTAAGTGCTGGGATTAAAGGTGTGCACCACCACTGCCTGGCTACCCAACTTTTTCTTAAATAACCATGTGTGGCGGCACATGCCTTTCTTTATTCTTAGTTCTCTGCAAGTTTGAGGACAGCCTGGTCTATGAAGGAAGTTCTAGTTCAGCCAGAGCTACACAGTGAGATACTGTTTCTAAATGAATAAAAAGTTTTAGACTCAAAACTTCTCCTTCAGATAAACCCTGGCAGTTCAAATCAGGACTCAGCAAGCTTTATTGTCCCAGTTTCACAGTGAAAGAAAACTGTCTCCGGAACACATCCCTGACCCAACACTTAACAGGCTGGAAGAAAAGGACTGCTGCAAGGCTGAGACCATCCTGTAGGCTACAGGGACCATCAGCCAGCCATGAGAGCACACTCTAATAATCCCAGAACTTGGGAGGATCCCTGGCAAGTTTCAGGCCAACCAGGGCTATAAGTAAAACCCTATCTCAAAAATAACTAAAACAGGGAGTCAGCAGAATGGCTTAGCCAGTTAAGGTTCTTCTGACCAAGCCTGAAGCCAAGACTCACAGAGGAAGGAAGGCTACAAGCAGCTCAAGTTGTACTGATTTCCAAAGGGGCCATAGCACACAAACTGCCACACACCAAACACAAGCAAACAAAGCAGCTGGTGGGGGTGCAGGCCTTTAATTCCAGCACTCGGGAGGCAGAGGCGGGCAGATCTGAGGCTAGCCTGGTCTACAGGGCCACTTTAGGATAAACAAGGCTGATGTTACACAGTAAAACCCATTGAACAAAGAAAAAATAAAAAGGAAAAAAAAACCTTTGTCTAAATCACACCCACAGGGAAAACTAATTGTATTCTGGTGTTGAGGGGCTAGTGCACAAGGAATGCTTTGGCAGGCTCACCCTCTGTCTTCCAGAACTGGGATTCTTTGTTTTTTGTTTTTTGTTTTTTTTTTTTTTTTTAGAACTGGGATTCTTAATGATCATTTAATATCTTTTCGCTTTGCTTGAAGTGCTTCTTGCTGCTAACATAATGTCTAATATACTACACAATACAGAATTATGAGTTGGTCTTAGACCAAGACCAAGTCAAATGAAAAAGGCCAAGTCTCTACAGTCTTACCAAGTTAAAATGAAAAAAAAAAAAAAGGTAAGCATGTTACCTTCCCAACCGTATTTTAACCATGAATTAAGTTTCTGCTATCTCCATGAAAACTGATTCCACTAGAACCTTGCTATCATGCTTTCCAAAAGAATCTAATTTCTCCAAATTCCCAGGAGCTGGAGAGATAGCTTGATGCTCTTGCAGAGGACCTGGAGGCTCACAACCATCTGTCACTCCAATATCAGAGGATCTGCTGATGCCTTCTTGTACTCCTTGGGCACCTCACAGTAGAACAAACCATTCATGCAGGTAAACTACCCATGCACATAGAATTAAAAATAAACTTGACTACAGAAACTGGAGAGATGGCCTAGCCATTAAAGACAACTTCCTGCCCCTTGAAGAGAAGCTAGATTTGGTTACTAGTGACCAGATGGGAGCCCACAACTGTTCCAATTCCTGGGAACCCAACATCCATTTCTGGCCTCTGCTGGCACCAGGCACACACATAGTACACATACATGCATGCAGGCAAACACACATACACAAATAAGATCTTTAAAAAGGGGAGGGGGATGATCCCACCTACCAATTGAGCTACAAATAAACATTAAAAAAAATTGTCAGACTTTCCAAAACACTGAACTAATTTATAGCAACTGCTGCTGTCCCTCAGATTTTAGCAGTTTCTAAACACCTATATTATGAACAAAGGCTTCAACTAAGTGCAGAAAACAAGTAGTGGGAAAGGAATAAAACATAGCGCTCTTTACTATTCTTATGCATCTTACATACCCCAGCTCCAGTTAAAACTATTATCTTTTTGCATTCTTGTAGTAACTTCACAGCATCTTCAATTGTATTAACATCTTTTCTTTTTTTCCGTTTTGGTGGTTCTGAAAGAATATTAATAACAATCTGCCACAGTGTCATATCATCCAAATCAGGTGGAGGAATTGTTTCTGGCAGTAAATCTTTAAGAATTGTTCGAGGATCAGTACCAATCATGAGATGCTGCTGAACAAAAGTATACGGACCTATATTAAGGGAAGAAAGGCTTCAGTCAGTTCTACTTCTAATTAAAACCTCATTTATTTTGTCAAGTAAATAAGTTAGCAATATATAAAAATTTTATGCAAAGTTTAATTTAGTATTATTTTAAAAATACAATTTAGAGCCAGGTAGTGGACAGAGGCAGAGGTAGGTGGATCTCTGAATTAGAAGGTCAGCTTGGTCTGAGACAGTTCCAGGATAGCCAGGGCTATAGAGAAACTGTCTCCAAAAGCCCCCCCCCCCCAATAAAATAAAAACAGAAAAAAAAGTGCAATTTAAAGGTATTTCATGTCATATCCCAAACAAAATCTGATTGAACAAGAGCTTGCTTAGGTCTGAGGTTTTGTTTTTCAAGATAGGGTTTCTCTGTGTAGCCTTGGCTGTCCTGAATTTGCTTTGTAGACCAGGGTGGCCTCAAACTCAGAGATCTGCCTGCCTCTGCCTTCTGAATGGTGGGATTAAAGGTGCATGCCACCACTGCCTGGGAGGTCTAAGTAGTCTGATTATATTTTAAGGGTCAAATGGGTAGAAGATGAAGCAACTCAGGAATTAGCATGCAGGAAGCCAAGAAAAAACTTTACCAATACCTGAGAAACTAAATCTAAATGATAAAGGTGAGAAAATTTAAAGATGATACAAGAATAGCTTCGGGGAAGTCGCTACAGACGTTGGTGGCACATAACTATAATCTCCAGCATTTAAACACAAGGGAGTAGGGAGCTGAAGGCCAATGGGGGCTATACAGTGAGTTCAAGCCAGTTCTAGGCTACAAGAAAGTGATCCTGTCCCAACAAGAAAGCAGACACATTTTTAAAAATACTGGTACATATGGAGCAAAGGAGAAAAAAAAAAGGTCAACGGTATGAAAGAAAAAGAACAGGGATGAGGAACATCCTCAGACATAGGGACATGGTGTGGCACACCATTAATCCTAGCACTTGGGAGGAAGTTCAAGTTCAACATCATCCTTACATCCTAGACTCCATGAGTTTAAAGCCAGCTTGGGTACATGGAACTGTCAAAGAAATCAAGAAAGGGAAAAGAAAGAAGAGAGAAGAAAAGGTGTAAGGAAGAAAGAAAAAGACTGCACTGGTTATACTCCAGAGGCAAAAGACTGCAGAGCAATTTTGCTAGCCTGGGCTACAAAACACCTTGTCTCAAAAAAGAAGGAAGGAAAGGGCATTTATTCAAAGCTTACAGGTTCGAAGCATACCTATCCTCGGCCGTGGAGTCCAGTCACTAGAGCTTGCATGCGAAGTTCTATCGTCCTCATCACTCTCGCAGGAATGGAAGCCATTAGTGATGATTTCATCAGTGAACAGCAGGTTGTCTGTGAAAGAAAACAAACGCTACTGACAAAACCATCTTCATCTGGGGCTAGGGGTGCACACCTGCAGTCACGGGCACTTTAAGGCTAGTCTGAGCTACATGACAAGACTCAGGTTATTGAGACAAAAATCAAAACCCAGAAAGGTTTTACTTACAACATACATCTATGATTCCAGCACATGGGAGGCACAGAAGCTGAGAACACCCAACCTACACAAAACAGTGAAATCCGGACCAGCCTGGGCTAAAGTGGAACCCTAGCTCAAAAATCAAAAACGGGGCTGGGCAGTGGTGGTGCACACCTTTAACCTCAGCACTCAGGTCGATCTCTGTGAGTTCAAGGCCAGCCTAATTACAATGGATGCCCAGAGCTGTTACACAGATAAACCCTGTCTCAAAAGAAAAAAAGTTTTTTTTTTTTTTAAAGAAGCTTAAGGTGAAACATGCCTTCAAAAATAGGATCTGAGCTTCACATTAAGGGCTAAAACCTACAGCTTCATGAAATGCATCAAATAGAAATTACCACAAGCAGGACAGTGGTAGGTGACGCACGCCTCTAATCCCAGCACTAGGGGAGGCAGCCTGGTTCTACAATGAGTTCCAGGAGAGCCCCGACTGTTACAGTGAAACCCTGTCTCAGAAAAAGAAAAAAAAAAAAAAACCAAAAAACCTTAATCCTTAGCAGTGTCTGCCCCAGCCAGTCTTTCTGTAGCCCTCAAAGTAGAAAACTTCCTGCCTCAGCCTCAGCAAATTTACGCTTTAAAGAATATAAAACATGCTTCACACTGCACTATCCGTCCCCCTTTAATAGCTGAAATCCAGGGCTATTTACTATTCCAGTCCCTAGCACGCCGGTCCACAAATACTGACAGACTCCGATAAATTCTGGGCAAAAGAAGTTCAGATGACATTATTACATATACAACACCTTTGGTGTCAATGGCATACAGAAGTCGGTTTGTTTCAGAATATCAGATATGTTAGGAAACTAAAAAAATGTTATGAGCACATGATTTCAGAAGAAAAATAAGTACTGTAAAACTATTACTCTTCTATACCTAGGTGCTTAAATGCAATCTCAGGAAATTAATGTTTTTAGAACAGTCATTTCCTTACATTTTTAAGACGGTGCCTCACGAAACAGCTTTGGTCTATTAAAATTTCTAACTTCAAAAAAAAATATCGGTCCAAAAAGAAAAAAATACCACCATACAGGTGTCAGCTTGCAAACGCAATCGCAGAAGGTCGAACCACGGGACAGCCCAAAGCGAGCTGCCAGGAAAATGCAACTTTAATAAAGGCGCTAGGGTCAAAAGCATCCGAGGGAGGGAAAACTTCAACGACAACTACGAGAGCCCGGGTGACTGCGCGCAGCGCAAAGCGGCCCGGGCGAGCGGCGAGTCCGCGCGCGACTCCGCTGCAGGGCCGGCGAGCTCGGCGGCGCGCGGCCGAGCCAGGGCCGAGCTGCGCTGCCACTACCGCCGCCGCCGAGTCCGAGGAGCCCTCGGGGCCCTGGCCAGCCCGGGACCGGGTCACAGGCGGGGACGCGGAGGGACTCGACTGCGCGGTCCCGACCCCGAGCGCGCCACTCACCTCGGTAGCCGATCGCTGCCGCCGCCGCCGCCGCCTCGTCGTCCTCCTCGCCCTCGTCGTCGTCGAAGTCGTCGGCAGCCCTCGGCTCCCGCCGCAGGCCCGACCCATTGTCTCCGTCCCCGGCCGCGGCGGTCGCCGGGGCCTCCGGCTCCGCGCCCGCCGCCGCCGCCCCTACCGCCTCCCGCCACAGCGCCGCCGGGGCCGCGGCGCTCTCCGCCTCACACCCCGCCGCCGCCGCCGCTACCGCCGCGCTCGGCTCGCCCGGGCTGCGCCCGAGGCCAGGCCCGTCTCGGCGCGGCCTCTTGCGGAGCGGCTCCTCGGCGGCGGGCTGCGACGCGGCCTCCATGGCGGCCGCCGCGGAAGGGGAGCCGCCGGCCTGAAGGGCGAGCGCCGCCTCGTCCGCCATCTTCCAACTGCCTCTCTGGCCCTCCGCCCTCGCCTCCTCTGCTCCGCTCGACGCGCGGCACTGGCGCCCCCGCGGCTCGGCTGCGGGAGATTTAAACCCCGTCACGTGACCCGGCCCCTCGCCGCCCCCGCCCCCGCGCCGCTCCCGCCACCCACGCGGGCCGGACCACAACACGCCGGGTCACGTGTCCGGGCGCCGCCCGCGGCCTCGGCCCTCCCCGGCCCCACCCAAGGGCCCGGCTCCCCTCGGCGGCCTCTGCTCGCCTCCCTCCCGCTCGCTCGGCTCGGCTCGGCTTGCTCGGCTGCGGCTCAAGTTGGCGGCGGCGCCGCGAGTTCCCACCTGGGCCTCCCGCGTGCACCTTGCCCGGCTTCCCCTCGGTCGGCTTCTCCCTCAGGGGTTTTTAAAAGCCCTGGAGCGGCGAGCTGCCCGAACTGGCCGAGGCCGGCCTCCCTGAGAAGAGTTCCCCCACCTGCCTGGCGCTTTGTGACAGCTCTTCCTCAGTTTACCGCTGTAGTCTCCTCCGGAGCTTGCGCCGTCTCCCACCTTCCCTTATCTAGTGCAAAGGAATGTTAATCCCAGAGCCCGGGGGACCTGGGCCCCTCTGCTCTAAGGCCCCCAGCTCCGGTCTCTGGACCTCGCTTTTGTCATTTGTAAAATTTAATCCCTTGGCTCAGGTGGGGCGGCCAGAGCGAGCACCGGAGTGAGAGCGTTTGGTTCTTACGCACTCCTGTGAAGGAGTCAAATTTGGGGCCCGGCTCCTGTGACTTCAGCAGTTGAGTCTTTTCTGAACCCTTTTTAAATTTATTATTATTTGGGTTTTTTTGTTTTGGGTTTTATGTTTTGTTTTTCGGGACAGAGTTTCTCTGTGCAGCCCTGGCTGTCCTGGAACTTGATCGGCAGAGCAGGCTGGTCTCCAATTTAGAGATCCACCTGCTTCTGCCTCTCTAGTCCTGGGATTAAAGGTGTGCACCACCACCGCAAACCATCTAAATCTAATCTTTAATCATTTCTAAAGTGGCAAGACCAGGACTGAGGATGCACCTCAGGTGTAAAGTCATGCTATCCGAAGTGCATGAGGCTCTAGGGAGAGGGGCCCGGAGGTCATCTTCCAACTACATAGGAAGTTCACAGAAAAGGCCTGAAATACCCAAAACTTGTCTCGAAAATGAAATTTAAAAGTGACAGGCCATGTTTTTTGCAGTGCTCTGGTGAGAAATCAGCTGGCCAGGTGTAAAATAAATGGCTGAAACTAAATGTAAAAATCTTAGTTCTAGAATCGGAGAAGTGGCTCTCAGTGACTAAGAGCACTTGTTGCCCTTGCAAAGGCCCTGGGTTTGCCTCCCATCATCCACAGGGGGACTCACACCTGCAGATCTGACACCCTCTTTTGGCAAACACAGACATGCATGCAGCCAAAACACCCAGACACATAAAAAGACACTTTGTATGTTTGCTTTTCGAGACGGGGGTTTCTCTGTGTAGCCCTGGTTGTCCTGGAACTCCCTCTTGTAGATCAGGCTGCAGGATCTCGAACTCACAGAGATCCACCTGCCTCTGCCTCTCAAGTGCTGGGATTAAAGGCTTGAGCCACCATCACCTGGAATTTAAATAAATCTTTAAGTAATGTTTCTAAATCCTTATTTCCTCCCCAACTCGAAGCTCCTTCACTTTCCAGTTACCCTGAAATTCTGGGCCCCTCTATCCATTTGGGTCATTAGAACTCAATTACACATGGCTCAATTACAGCGAGACTGGTATGTAATCCCCTAATCCGATAACTCGGGAGTTAGTGGCAAGAGGATCAGGAATTTAAGGCATTTCACTATGTAGTGAATTTGAGCCCACACTGTCTCACAAACAAAACAATCGCCAGGTGTGGTGGCACACATCTTTAATACCAGTACGGGGGCTGCAGTGTGTGGGGGGGAGCAGGAGAATCTAGGCTAGCCTGGCCTACATATGGAGTTCAGGCTAGCCAGGGCTATTCAGACCCTGTCTTAAAGACTATGAAAAATGATTAAAAATTAAGGGGACAGAGAGATGGCTTAGCGGTTAGGAACACTGGCTTCTTTTCCAGAGGACCTGAGTTCAGTTCCCAGCACCCACATGGTAGCTCACAACTGTAACTCTAATTCCAGGGGATCTGGCATCCTCACCCAGACATAATAAATGCAGGCAAAACACCAGTATTAGTATTCAGGCATCTGTACGGGCCTGCCCTTAGGGTCCTGACAGGATAGTCCTCAGCTGCAAACTCTGTGAGCAGGGCAGTGGTGGCACACGCCTTTAATCCCAGTTCTCGGGAGGCAGAGCCGGCTGGTCTACAGAGCAAGTTCTAGGACAGGATCCAAAGCTACAGAGAAACCAAAATACCAACAAAATAAAGCAAGCACCCCGTGTGCGCATTATTTGCTACATCACCTTTTAAAAGCTGGGCCTTACCCACCTCCCTTCTCTCTCTGCCACTTTCGTGCCCAGGGCCATGTCTCTGCCCACCTTTCCCATGCCCCTCACTGCCCCCTTCTCTATCCCCTTTTCTGCCCCTTCTCTTTCCTCTTCCAATGAACCTCCTATGTGAGCCATGTTGTTTTTTTTAATATTTATTTATTATGTATACAATATTCTGTGTGTATGCCTGCTGGCCAGAAGAGGGCACCAGACCCCATTACAGATGGTTGTGGCCACCATGTGGTTGCTGGGAATTGAACTCAGGACCTTTGGAAGAGCAGGCAATGCTCTTAACCTCTGAGCCATCTCTCCAGCCCTGTGAGCCAGGGTTGTATGGCTTGACTTCTTACTGCCTTTTTTCCCCCCAGACTGCAACAAGCAAGGTTTATTGTTATTGTAAGCTAGCTAGCACTGAACTCATCCCCAGCACTTGCCCTCGTAGCGAGGTAGGGAGGAGTTAGAGTCCCTCTGTGGGGTTAGCTTTTTAAAGGTTAAAAACTACAAGCCCTTCAGGGCTGAGGTGCGGGGTTGGCACTGGTACAAGGTCTTTACTCTTTTCCATCCTGTTTCATCAGCTTGTTTTTTTTTTTTTTTTTTTGTCTTCAGAGCAAGGTCACCCTGTCCCTGAGTCAGGACATCTTTATCAGTCTCCACCTGGTGACTAGGGGGGCGGGCACTATCTTTTCTGGGAACATGAAGCTAGTCTGGGATTTTTGATTTTAAAACACTCTGCTGGGAAATTCCTGCTTGTTCCTTTGAGAATAAGGGATAAGGGTCTTGCATTCCCCTCTTCTCTTGGTCCTAAAGGGGGCTCAATCATGAGCCTGCTTGCTATGGCTCGTGTATTTCATCGGACCTACTGATACTATCATAATTTCAGCTGTATAAGGCCTGAGTGGAGTATACCCCTGTTGCACCATAAGTTGTATACTTCCCAACCTTTGTTTCATATATTGGAGTATTCTATTAATAATGTAGGGCCCAAAGGTGAGTATTAGGAGGAAGAGTAACAGAGGCCCTATTAGGGACGAAACGAGGGTGGTGAACCAAGAGGAGGATTTGGAATACCAGGCCTCAAACCAACTCTAGTTGGCTTCGTGTTCTCTTTTCCTTTTTGCTAGGCCTTCATGGACCTTTGCCATGGAATCTTTTACAGTTCCTGAGTGGTCCATATAGAAGCAGCATTCTTCTCCCAGAGCTGCGCATAGCCCCTTTTCTTTTAGGAACAGTAACTCTAGGCCCCTTCTGTTCTGTAGCACCACTTCTGCCGGTGAAGACAGAGACTCTTGCAGGTGGGAGATGGAGGTTCTATTATCTGAATGTCCTCATCTATTGACATGCGGAGATCCGCATAATAATGCTGTTGGGTGACTGGGAGGCTGCCCCTGTCCCCAATCCTGCTAAGCTGGTTCCCATCAGGATGCCAAGGGTAAGGACTGTGACCGGCTCTCTCTTATGTCTAAGAGCATACTGGGTAGCCTCACTAAGGCTTAACAGTTCCTCAGCGGCATGGTAGGTTACTCTGGGAACTAGATGTACAGGGACACAAAACCCCTTCGTTCGGTTCAGCACAGTCACATGGGCGCAGGGTGTTAGGCCAGAGGAACATGCCCACCAGGTATCGTTCGCTGGGACCAAATATCCTGATTGGTTTGTGAGGGGCATAGTGTGATTGCAGAGGGGTAAGTAGTGGTCAGGTATTGTCCCTGTACATAGTCCCTGACCTGAGACTTGTTCGAGGGTCAAGGAGGTATTTGACTGCCATCAGCAAGAACCTGAGGCCCCATTTTGTTCCCCTTACTGCTGTTTTTTAAATTATAACAACCCACGCAAATAAAAATAAATCCTCAAAAATAAAAATTAAGCCTGGGAGCTGGAGAAATAACTCCGTGGTTAGGCACATGAACTGCTCTTTGGGAGGATCTGAGTTCAGTTCCCAGCACCCACTTCAGGAGGCTCAAAAACATGTGTAACCCCAGCTCCAAGTAATACTGACCTCCACAGAGACTACCCTTGTGTACACATACATACATAAACATATTTAAAAAATAAAAATCTTCAGGCCCAAGGGTTGCAGTGGCACACACTTTCAACCTTAGCACTCAGGAGGTAGAGGCAGAAAGGGAATTTGAGGTCAGCCTGGTTTACACACAGCAAGTTCCAGGCTAGCCAGAGCTACACAGAGAGACCCTGTCTCAAAAACACAAATAGCATGCTGGGCAGTGGTAGCACACTCCTTTAATCCCAGCACTTGGGAGGCAGAGGCAGGCGGATCTCTGTGAGTTCCAGGCCAGCCTGGTCTACAGAGCTAGTTCCAGGACAGGCTCCAAAGCTATAGAGAAACCCTGTCTCGAAAAACAAAACAAAACAAAAAACAAAAACACAACTAATTCCTGCAAGTTGTCTTTCTGCTTCCACAAGCGACACCATAGCACTCCAGTGCACTTGTCCACACACACACACACACACACACACACACACACACACACACACACACACACAAAACAGCAGGACCCGGGAATGCCCAGGTTCTATCCCCAGCGCTGCCTAAGCCACGTGTGTGATAGTACCAGCACTGGTGAGGGGGAGCTAGGAAGACCAGAAGTTCATGATCATCCTCGGCTACATCATGACTTTGAGTTACAACAGCAAACAAGGAGAGACCCAAAGCGGGGGAAAGAACCTCACCGCTATGTTTTTGTTCTACCAACACTTGAAAAACATTGACCTGAATCTTGTCGTTCTCTGACCCTTCAAGTTCACATTCGGGTTGACAGTCCCCAGAACTGGCCTTACTGTTGTTCTCAGCATTTATGCACTCTAAACCGAGCTTTTCACATCGCAGAGCCCATCTTTCCAACACAAAAAACTCTTAACTTTTCTTTTTCTTTCTTTCTTTCTTTTTTTTTTTTTTCGAGACAGGGTTTCTCTGTGGCTTTGGAGCCTGTCCTGGAACTAGCTCTGTAGACCAGGCTGGCCTCGAACTCACAGAGATCCGCCTGCCTCTTTAACTTTTCATAAAGGAAGATCTCTGTGGCACACAGCACGGGAGGTAGGAGATGTGTGTAGCATCGGGCTATTTGTGCACATGTTGCACGATTGTTTGTTTGATTTGTTTTCAAGATAGGGTTTCTCTGTGTAGCCTTGGCTCTCCTGGAACTAGCTCTGTAGACCAGGCTTACCTTGAAGTTACAGAGATCCCCCTGCCTCTGACTTCCAAGTGCTGGAATTAAAGGCATGTGCCACCACCACCAGGCACATTGAAGGGTTTTT
This sequence comes from Neodon shergylaensis, assembly GCA_025134845.1. NCBI lineage: Eukaryota > Metazoa > Chordata > Mammalia > Rodentia > Cricetidae > Neodon > Neodon shergylaensis. Next base: position 2,016,773 of record JABTXL010006571.1, read on the forward strand.
ATGAACTAACCATGGAAGGGGCACTGTTTCTTACATCCAGCTTTCTAGAAGTTAGTCACGTGCCTATACACAAAGAAGACTGACAAAGCTGTATCTTCCAGGTTGGCAGAATGGAGTATTTCAGGAATCAGAAGCAAGGATCAAGGGCCTGGGGATGTTGGTAGAGAGCTTGCATAGCATGCACAAGGTTCTGAATTCAATCCTAGTACTGCCTAAGCCAGGCGTGGAGGTCCTTACCTTTTTTTTTTTAATTTTAAAATATTTATTTATTATGTATACAGTGTTAGTTTCCATGTCTGCCTACAGGCCAGAAAAGGGCACCAGATCTTGTTATAGATGGCTGTGAGCCACCATGTGGTTGCTGGGAATTGAACTCACGACCTCTGGAAGAACAGTCAGTGTTCTTAACCTCTGAACCATCTCTCCAGCCCGAGGTCCTTATCTTTCATCCAGACTTGGGAAGTGGAAGCAGGAGGATCAGAAGTTACAAATTACCAGATGGAGGCAGAGGCATGCAGATCTCAGTGAGTTCGAGGCCAGCATGGTCCACCAACCAAATTCCAGGACAGCCAGGACTGTTACACAGAGAAAGCCTGTCTCAACGCGCCCCCCCCCCAATAGTTACAAATCAACCTTTTTATGCTGGCTAGGTTTGTGCCAACTTGACACAAACTAGAGAAATTTTGTTAGAGGGACTCTAAATTGAGAAAATGCCCTCGCTAATATTGCCCTGTCAACAAATCAGTGGTACATTTTGTATTTTCTTGATTACTGATTGATGTGGGAGGGCCCAGCTCACTAGGGATGGTGGTGCCATCCCTGGTTCTGGGTGCTATAAGAAGGCTGAGCAAGCTAAGGAGTAAGCCAGTAATTGGCACTCCTTCATAGCCTCTGCATCAGGTTCCTGCCTCCACGTTCCTGCCTCGAGTTCCTGTCCTGAAGTCTCTCCAACCTGAGAGTTGGAAGCCGAAATAACCCCTTTCCTCCCCCAGTTGTTTACAGTCACAGTGTTTTACCACAGAAATAGAAACCCGGAGTAAGACACTTGTCCAAGCAGCAAGTTTAAGGTCAGACTGAACAACTTGAGATTCCGTCTTGGGTGGACGTAGGGTAAAGAGGGTGGGAAAGGGGGAGGCAGAAGGAGCAGGAGGAAGAGCAGAGGCAAAGGCTGGGAGGTTGCTGGGGGTTGCGGTGGTTGATTATGTTGGTGTTCTGAGTTCCTGGGAACGATCAAAGAAAGAGGATCACTTCAGGATGTAAGCAGGCTCTGGGGCAGCAGGGAGGAACAGTCTCTGAGTCTCTGATGGCCTGAACCCCAGACAGACCTGCGGAGGTTCATTTACTGTTTGTGACACACAGATTGTTTTCTTGGGTAAAGCAAGTTCCTCATACCAAAGCCCCTGATCTATCTATTTCATGAAGGGAAACGTCACGCCCCTGCATGTTTAGTCCTTGTTGTTGGGCACTGTTTGCAGTACTCGATAATGGAAGACGTTTCAGGTGTGCCAGGACCATCTCGTGACTAAAGTCAGGCAAAGGCCGTAAAGCCCTTCAGGAAAATACCTCGCTAAATCAAAGAGGCAGTCAGTTTTTCACACCGTTTTTTTTTTTTTACTTTTTAATGATTTATTTATTTTTAATTTATATACATTGGTGTTTTTCCTGCATGTCTGTGTGAGGGTGTTGGATATCCTGGAACTGGAGTTACAGTTTTGAGCTGTGGGTACTAGGGATTGAACCCAGGTCCTCTGGAAGAGCAGCCAGTGCTCTTAACCACTGAGCCATTTCTCCAGCCCCTACAGTGATTTCTTCAAGGTCTAAATACTCCCAGAACACAGCTATTTCTTTTTTTTTTAAATAAACTTTTTATTGATTCTTTGTGGGTTTCACATCATACACCCTATCCTATTCATCTCCCCATCCCTTTGAATCTGCCCTCTGCCCTTGCAACCTCCCTGACAAAATAAAATTTAAAACAAAAAAAAAAATTTCACCATGGAAACTGTAGTATGTCACAGTGAATCACAGTGTACCTTCAGGTCCTTATATCTTTACTTGTGTTCACTGCAATGAATCATTGGTCTGGTTCTACGCCTCTGGCTTCTGCTACGCTATCAATACTGGGACTCCTCCTGGACATCCTGTTGTTACCTTGTGTCATGAAGATCCTATAGATTTGGATCTGCAGGACCAGCCCCTTCACATACTTCGGCAGTTCACAGATGGGGTGGATGTTAGGGTGGGCCAACTCACTGCTGGTACTGGGCCTGGGTGGTAGCTGGGTAGAAAGCTATTATTTCTTGCTAGTGGACACGATGACTCTACTACATTCCCTACTATAGGATTACTTAGTATGCCCTGGGCTTGAGCCCCACCACAGAAAGAAAACGAAACAGGTATTGTAGCCATATGTGTTGTGCTTGTGTTGGCCACTGGATTGCCCACTGTCATGGTGGTGGAGGCGGCTGTTACTGAGTATTGTGAAGTTTAAGGAAACACACTGCCTGGAGGCGGTTGCGCAGGCTTTTAATCCCAGAGGCACGCTGATCTCTGTGACTTCGAGGCAAGCATGATCTATAGAGTGAGTTCCAGGGCAGTGAGGGCTACACAGAAAAACCTTGTCTCAAAAAAAAAAAAAAAAAAACCCGAAGGGGAAAAAGAAAAAAAAAGAGAGAAAGAAAGAAAAGAAAGAAAGAAAGATAACACACTGCCACTGAGGTACATCTCTAGTCTACCATTATAACTTTACATGCCATTCCCTGTCAGCCATTAACTTAGCAGCCACCTCTTTAATAATACCAAGGACAGAGTGCTTTTTGTGATATGTTCCAACCCCCAGAATGATAACACTGAGATGTAAGCCTTTCGGAAAGGGTTACGAAGGTGGCGTCTTCAGAATGGAATCGGGGCCCCTATAAAAGAGATTCCCTGCCAGGACAGGCTCCAAAAGCTACAGAGAAACCCTGTCTCGAAAAACCAAAAAAAAAAAAAAAAAAAGAGATTCCCACGCAATGCCCTCCTTTAATGTAAGCATTTGGAGACAGAGACAGGCAGCTCTCCGGGAGAGCAAGGTCACCTTGGCCGGCACTGGGAGTCCTAGGGCTTCCAGGTGCCATAGTCTCAGCCGTCCAACTTCAGAGCCTGAGAAATGAACTCTGATTGAGTGCCCAGCTGGTGGTTATAACAGCCAAGAGGAGGCAAATGACGTGTTTGTTTCTGTGTGGTTGGTGTGCAGGTGACCGACCATGGAGGACAGAAGTGGGTGTCAGATCACCTGAAGGCCATTGTGAACACCTGATAGACTACCAGCTAGAGGGTGCAGAGAACCAAACTCTCTGGTCCTCTGGAAGAGCAGCAAATGCTCTCTGCTGCTGAGCCATCTCTCCAGCTCCCCATTGTTTAGATAGGGTCTTCTACTTGTGGGCTCAAGAAATCCTTCTGCCTCAGCTTCCTGAGTAGATACACCACCAGCCCACAATTCACTCTGAAATCACTGGAGACTGTTGGAGATGCAGCTTCCGTAGCAATGAACATGCCTAGTGTGTGCCAGCCAGTAGGACTACAAAAAAAGAAAGAAAAAAAAATCATCTTTTCCCAAATAGTTTAGATATATGTAAATATTAATTATTGTTTGATTTCCATATCCATTAGATATGTGTACACATATACATATATGAACAGACATGCATTTAAGGAGTTTTGTTATAGTATCAAATTATTTCAAGTTCTGCCTCATGTTATGCTGAAAAATAAATCACCCAATTTTCTGTTTTCAAAAATATCTCCCCCCTCCCACCTCACTGCAGAGCCCAGTTGGCATGGAATTGAAACATAGTCCAGGCTCAGATCTGAAAGCTGAGCCTTCAGGTTTGTGCCCGGCACAAATATCATTTAATGACCTAATCGCTGAGAAATCGATTAGCTTCTTCGGTGGCTTGGAGAAGGCAAAAGACTGGAAACTACCTGACTTTCAGAAAGATTTGTCACTGAAGTCCTTCGGGGTATAATCTTGTGAGATGTTTGCTTAGATTCACAAACTAATCATAAACTACACTCCCTTTCCTTTTTGCTAGAGGCGCCTTTTAGAAAAGTTGGGGGAATACTGAGTGCCTCGGAGCCTACGGAGAATCTTGAATATGCTTTTCTCTAGAATGTGGAAGTTTTAGTCCATTCAGTGTATACAATGATGAAATTCAATACAGGTTCTTTGCTTGGAGCTGAGGTTTCTCAAAGCAACCCAAGCTGGCTCATCATTCTCCCCTCCCAGCCTTCCAAGTGTTGGGATTGTAGATGTGTGCCTCCGTGTGTAGATTTAGGTGTGCAATTTTCATTTTTCTTTTCTTCTTCTTCCTCTTCCTCGTCCTCGTCCTCTTCCTCTTCCTCTTCCTCTTCCTCTTCCTCTTCCTCTTCCTCTTCCTCTTCCTCTTCTTCTTCTTCTTCTTCTTCTTCTTCTTCTTCTTCTTCTTCTTCCTCCTCCTCCTCCTCCTCCTCCTCATTTCCCTTTTGAGACAAGGTTTTACTATGTATCCCTGGCTGGCTTAGAACTCACTGAGATCCAGAACTCACTGAGATCTGGAACTCACAGAGATCCTCCTGCCTCATCTCTTGAGTGCCAGGCTTAAAGGCATGGACCACCATGTCTTGGCCAATTTTCTTTATTTCCTTCCTTTTTTTATTTTTTTATATTTATTTATTTATTTATTTATTTATTTATTTATTTATTTATTTTTTGTTTTTCGAGACAGGGTTTCTCTGTGGTTTTGGAGCCTGTCCTGGAACTAGCTCTTGTAGACCAGGCTGGTCTCGAACTCACACTTCCTTTTTTTAAAACCAACCAACAAACAAAAAAACAACCACACAAAGGGGCTAGAGAGGTAGCTCAGTGGAGAAATAGTCAACTGGTGGTGATTCACACCTTTAATCCCAGCACCAGGGAGGTGGAGACAGGAAGTGATACGTCTGGGCAGAGAGGAATATAAGTGGGGGAGGAGACAGGTGCTCAGAACATTCAGTCTGAAGAGTCATAGGAACAGTTTGCCCTTTTGGTCTGAGGATCCGGCAGAGGTAAGAACTAGTGGCTGGCTGCTCTGCTTCTCTGATCTTTCAGCTTTTATCCCTGTATATGACTCAGGGTCTTTATTATTAAGATCAATTAGAATTCACACTACAGCTGAGTCACCTTGTGTCATGCTAAAGAAATGGGAGGAATAATTATCTCTTTAATGGAATAATGTACTTTTCCTTTCCAGAGCCCCCACCCGTGATGTAGTCTCCACAAGTGGCTGTGAGGCTCCATTAGATCCAGCCTAGGGAAGACAGAACGTTCCCTTTTTCTTTGTGTATGTCTGTGTGTCTGTGCCGCGTGTATGGAAGCCCCTGGAGGCCAGAGGAGGGCTTCAGCTCTCCCACGCCTGACACTGCAAGCTGCCCGAGGTAGGTCCTGAGAACTGGACTCTCCTCTGAAGAGCATCGAGTGCTGCAATGGCTGAGCCTTCTCTCCCAGCAGCTCCTCTTTCTTCAGGTTTCTCTCAGATGCTGACCAGAGGGTGAGTGTGCTTTCCCTGATAATTTGAGACTGGTTTTCACTTTCAGTGAGATGACCTCGGGTTTGCCATGTGTGACCCAAAAAGCAGTGGCTTTCCCTCTCCTTCAGGCAGCTGAGATACAGCTCATTTTCCAAGTGCTTTTTCTTTTCTTTTCTTTCTCCATATGTACCACCAATGCCTGACTTTTTTCTTTTCCTTTCTTTTTCTCCTCCCTCCCTTCCTTCCTTCCTTCCTTCCTCCCTCCCTCCCTTCCTTCCTTCCTTCCTCTTCCCAAGGCTTTTTTTTTTCTTTTAAACTAATAAAATTGTTCTCAAGCTTCCCTCTGAGTATGTTCTTAAATTCTTTTAATAATGAAACTAAGAGCCGGGCAGTGGTGGCGCACGCCTTTAATCCCAGCACTCGGGAGACAGAGGCAGGCGGATCTCTGGGAGTTCGAGGCCAGCCTGGTCTACAAGAGCTAGTTCCGAGACAGGCAGGCACCAAAGCTACAGAGAAACCCTGTCTCGAAAAACCAAAAAAAAAAAATAATGAAACTAAGAGCCTGGCAGTGATGACGCACGCCCTTAATGCCAGTACTTAGGGAGGCAGAGGCAGGTTGATCTCTGTGAGTTCAAGGGCAACCTGGTCTACAGAGTGAGTTCCAGGACAGCCAAGGCCACACAGAGAAACCCTGTCTCAAAAACTAAACCAAACCAAGCAACCAAACAAACCTAAGAGGGAACCTCAGTTTTCCTAGGGACTGAACTGTTGAAGGTTGGACCCTGGCCTTGCTCCTGGCCTCACGCTGCTCTGTGACCTGACCCTGGAGCCACTGTTCTCCACTTTCCCCACCTGTGGTGCACTGAACTTGCCAGAAACCCACGTTAAAACAAATCCTTCCTCCCTGCAGCTGCTTCTGTCAGATATTTTCGTCACAGTGACAAGCAAAGTGACAGAAAGAACTCTTCTCATGAGTGCTTTTGTGACCTGTCACCGCGGTGGGATGGCTGCTTCTCTGTTAGGTGATGCAGATGAGCCACTTGCAACTGTGGCTCAACCAACTGCAAACCAAAAGCATGGGTACACTTGAATGCATTGGCACAGGGAACCACTTCCTAAATATAACCCCAGCAGCACAGACACTGAGAGAAACAATTAATAAATGGGACCTCCTGAAACTGAAAAGCTTCTGTAAAGCAAAGAACATGGTCAACAAGACAAAACGACAGCCTACAGAATGGGAAAAGATCTTCACTAAGCCCACATCAGACAGTGGTCTGATCTCCAAAATATACAAAGAACTCAAGAAATTGGTCATCAAAAGAACACATAATCCAATAAAAAAAAATGGAGTACAGACCTAAACAGAGAACTCTCAACAGAAGAATCTAAAATCGCTGAAAGACACTAAAGGAAATGTTCAACATCCTTAGTCATCAGAGAAATGCAAATCAAAACAACTCTGAGATTCCATCTTAACACCTGTAAGATCAAAAACACTGATGACAACTTGTGCTGGAAAGGTTGTGGGGAAAAGGGAACACTTCTGCATTGCTGGTGGGAATGCAAGCTGGTACAACCCCTTTGGATGGCAGTGTGGCGATTTCTCAGAAAATTAGGAAACAACCTTCCTCAAGACCCAGTAAGACCCTTTGGTATATATCCAAAGGATGCTCAATCGTGCCACAAGGACATGTGCTCAACTATGTTCACAGCAGCTTTGTTTGACATAGCCAGAACCTGGAAACAACCTCAATGCCCCCTCGATCGAAGAATGTATAAGGAAAATGTGGTACATTTACACAATGGAGTACTACACAGCAGAAAAAAAATAACATTTTGAATTTTGCAGGAAAATGGATGGAACTAGAAAACATTATTTTGAATGAGGTAACCCTGACACAGAAAGACAATTATATGTACTCACTCGTAGGTGGTTTTTAAACATAAAACAAAGAAAACCAGCCTACAAACCACAATCCCAGAGAATTTAGACAACAATGAGGACACGAAGAGAGACTTACATAGATCTAATCTACATGGGAAGTAGAAAGTAGAAAAAGACAAGATCTCCTGAGTAAATTGGGAGCGTGGGGACCTTGGGGGAGGGCTAAAGGAAGGAGTGGAGAGGCAGGGGAGTAGAGAAAAATGTAGAGCTCAATAATAAAATAAAGAGTTTGGGTCATAAATGAAACCAAAACATTTTTCACTATAGTGGATTTTTTGTACCCCCCCCCCCCCCCCGTAAATTCCTTTTCCCAAGGCCTAGCATTTAGACTGAAGCCACCCTTGCCTCAGGGTTTGACAAAAGTTCCTCCTTGCTAAAAATGTAGTCAGCCTCCTAATCTCTGGAGAACTCAATCACCAAGTGGCTATTGCCTGCTAACTAGTCAAAAGTCAAAGCTAGCCTCACGATTTTCTCAACCCTGCCCACAAACCCCACCCCAGGTCATAAACTCGTTTTCTTCAAGTCCCATTAACCTGGAACTCTTTCCCTGGCTCTTTCCCTTGGTTTCCAGGAGGCAGCCTTAGCAGTTTGACATCTGTTTGGGATGGGGGTGTGAGACAAGTTTCTGCAGATAGCCCTGGTTTTCCTAGAGCTTGCTGTGTAGACCAGGCTGGCCTTGAACTCAGAGATCCACCTTTGACTCCTCAGAGTAGTAAGATTAAAGGCTTGTGCCACCACCTTCCAACCATGCTTTCTTTTTTCTTTGTGTTCCTGGTAATTTGCGAAGCAAAATAGAAAATGAATACAGATGGCTTGTAGTAAGGGAATAAATGGTTTTGATAGGACTTAATAAAACATGTTCCAGCTGCTATATTGAACCCACACATGTTTTAAAAGAAATTAGCCTCAATGTTTACCTACTTTTTTTATTTTATTTTATTTATTTATTTTTTTTTTTTGGTTTTTCGAGACAGGGTTTCTCTGTGGTTTTGGAGCCTGTCCTGGAACTAGCTCTGTAGACCAGGCTGGTCTCGAACTCACAGAGATCCGCCTGCCTCTGCCTCCCGAGTGCTGGGATTAAAGGCGTGCGCCACCACCGCCCGGCTACCTACTTTTTTTAAACCAGTTTCAAATTGTTTCTTGAGACAGGGTCTCACTATGTAGTTCTGTTTTGAAACTCATTCTGTAGACCAGGCTGGCCTCCCAAACTAGTTTTATTTAAAGAAATGAACTTTATGTTATGCTTGTGTCTCGGAATCCCTAGTGAAGCCAAGGAGCCGGTTTTCGATATAAATTCAAGAGGGTCTTTATTTAGCAAGCTTAAGCTCGAACCACAAATCTCCAGCACATCTATGTCGCAGGTGAGAAGAGAATTGCGGCCCTGAGGTCGAAAAAAGACGAGCTCTTAAAGGGGAAATGTTGCAAGTAAGCGGGTACATGTCTTGGTTTTGGCATTTTGGGACTGAGTAAAAAGGGTACAGAGTACGAGGATTTCTGAAACCATTGGTCAGTTTTTGGGCGTGAAACCCTAACAACCATAAATTACAAGGTATCTGTGAAGGCTGTCTTCAGAGACGTCTGGACCTCTCTGACTCTTAATGCCTCACTCCTTAATTGGCTGTCCATTTTAAATTTCTCTATCACACCAGTTGTCCTAAAAGAAGTCTCATCTTTTAAGATGGAGTCTATGAAGTAATATTTCAGTTAAATCTCAGGGTCACACAATATTTGTATACTGTGTCAGACATTCAGTTGGGCTCTTTTAGCGAATGACACATTTTTTTAGATTAGTATTGTCACCTAAGAGAATTTATTTATTGTTTAGGTGTGTGTGTGCAGAATGTGGGATGTATGCTGTGTACACACGTGTGTACATGGACACCAGGACACGTGGAGGTCAGAGGTCTGTATCTTCCACACTTTTCACTTGTTTTCTGCGACAGATCTCTCACTGAATCCAGACGTGAAAATGTCCTTGACTAGTTGTCCTGTCTCCATCTCCCCAGTGCTGCTACGACAACTGAACCTGGTCCTGACGCAGCTTGCGTTCCGGAGTCATAACTGTGGCTGACAAGGGAATGAAGGAAGGAAGGACAGACACATATACAGAAAAGCTGAGGTCTGGGCTCTGTGGTGAAGAAGCCTCAGCACCCTGGATGCTCAGTCTGCTGGTTTGAAAGAAAATGGTCCCCAAAGGGAGGGGTAATATGGGGGGGTGTGGCCTTGTTGGAGGAAGTGTCACTGTTGAGGGTGGCCTTTGAGGTCTCCTTTGCTCAAGCTATGCTCAGTGTGGCACATAGTTTACTTCCTGTGGCCTTTGGCTCAAGATGTAGAATTATCAACTCCTTCTCCAGCACCATGTCTGCCTGTACGCCACCACGTTACACCATGATGATAATGGACTAAACCTCTGAAACTGTAAGTGAGCCACCACAACGAAATATTTTCCTTTATGAGAGTTGCTATGGTCATGGTATCTCTTCACAGCAATAGAAACCTAAGACACTCAGTGTGCTTATTATATACATCTGAACAGGAAGGTGGGGTTATTGCACACAGATGAACAAGGAGGCAGGTTGAGGCCATCTTAGTAGGAGCAGTAGTTGTAAGAGACCAGTCTTCGGGTGGTAAACATCTGAGAAAAACACAGTGGTCATTTCCTGCAGAAATCACCAACATTCCTACACTCACCGAGAGGAAGACTTTGCCATCTCTCCCAGGCATGGTTTCTTTCATGAGGTTGAGACATTGAGTCCCTGACATGGCTGTTCCTGGGTCAACAACACATGTTTACTCAGAACTTTGCTTATTCCCTACAGATAAATGGGTTCTGGAGATCTGAACTCAGGTCCTCATGCTTAGAGGTCAAACACTTTATTGACTGAGCCATGACCCCAGCCCTCACCAAAGAGGATCTTGTAGCTTAAATTCATAATGAAGGCTACGCTTAGCTGTTGTGGAATATTATCTGTGTAAAGCTGTTTCCGCTGCCTTTGTTACCAATGCAAAGATGGGTTACATTTGTTTGATTGAATAAAATTAACCTGGAGTCGGGAAGCCGAGTCAGCACCTAGCTGACAGGAAGTGGTAGGGTGGAATCCCGCGTAGTGAGGTTTCTTTAGTAGGGGCTGAGAAGAAGGATGGCCCCTTTTTGGGGAGACCAGAGCAAAGAAAGTTAGCTACTAGAAGGATTTCACTTCAATCTTAGAGTTCTGAGGATTGTTGTTTGTTTATTTGAGTCAGGGTTTCTCTGTAGCAGGGTTTCCCGCCTCACTATGGTCAGAAGGCTGAACTGCTTCTGGTAACTGCTGGGTTGCAATTGTTGGTTGGGATAGCAGTTGCTTAAGGTGCAGCTCCCGTATTGTAAAGCAACACTTAGTTTTTGAATAACCCTTGTTGTTTGTTTGATTTATCTAAATAGAGTGTTTCCATGTTGCTCTGAATAATTGGATCATTTTCCATGTAACTGTACTTGTTCTCAACCTCCTGAGAGCTGGGGTTGCCAGCATAAACCAACACACCACATTCAATATTTCTTGTTAAACCTTTCTTAGCTTTCTTCAGACTTTCCTTCATAGGTGATAAACACATTAAGGTATCTATGGATTAAAAAAAAAAGGTGGTAGCACCATTGCTGTTCATGCTGGTTTAAGAACGTTCCAGTAACAACAGTATTTCCATCTACAAACACTGATATACCCTAAACAGAATTATACTGGGAAAAGGCAGCTTTGAGGGGGTTAGGTATCTCAGTTGCCTTGTTTTGTTTTCCATGGTTTCTCTGTGTTGCTCTGGCTATCCTAGAGCTCACTGTGTAGACCAGGCTGGCTTTGCACTCACAAAGATCTACCTGCCTCTGCTTCCTGAGTCCTGGGATTAAAGGTGTGTGCCACCACACCTGTCTCTGCCCAAATCCTTTTTTTTTTTTTGTTTTGTTTTTTGGTTTTTTGTTTTTTGTTTTTTCGAGACAGGGTTTCTCTGTGGCTTTGGAGCCTGTCCTGGAACTAGCTCTGTAGACCAGGCTGGTCTCAAACTCACAGAGATCCGCCTGCCTCTGCCTCCCGAGTGCTGGGATTAAAGCCGTGCGACACCATCGCTCGGCTCTGCCCAAATCCTTAACTAATTAATTCCTCCGTCCCTTCTTTTTTATTACAGATAGGCTCTTGTGTATTCAAGGCTAGCATCAAACTTGCTATATAGCCAAGAATGGGCATTAACTTTTTTGGGGGGTGGGGGATGGGTGAGACAGTGGTGGGATCCCAGCCACTGGGGAAAAGACACAGTCACCACCTGAGTTAGAATAAAAACCAAAGGCACTTCCTCTTTCTGTGTTGCTTCTCACAAGCATGCCATCTTGGTCAGCAGTAACGTTTGCTTGGTCCAGACACTTCTGTTGGAGTGGTGGTCACGTGGTGTGGAATATTCCTTTACACTGTGTGAACATGTGTCACTGTGATTGGTTTAATCAAAAGCTAAGGGGCCAATAGCTGGGCAGAAGACATAGTCAGGACTTCTGGACAGAGAGAACTCTGGAAAGAAGAAGAGTGGAGTCACCAGCTGGACACAGAGAGACCAACAGAGGAAATAAAAGCCACGAGCTATGACTAGAAATGGGTTAAGTTATAAGAGCTAGTTAGAAATTAGCCTAAGCTATAGGCCCAGCTGCTAGGGAAACCCATGGTTCTTTTTCATTGAGGGTGGGGGGTGCAGGTTTTGAGACAGGTTTCCTCTGTGGATCGCTGGCTGTCCTGGCACACATTCTGTAGACTAGGGTGGCCTCAAGCTCATAGATCCACCTGCCTCTGCCTCCTGAGTGCTAGGATTAAAGGTGTGCACCACCACCGCTTGGTTAAATCTGTGATTCTTGTCAGCAAAAGAACAAATAACCTAATAAAAAGTGGGGTACAGACCTAAACAGAGAACTCTCAACAGAGGAATCTAAAATGGCTGAAAGATACTTAAGGAAATGTTCAATATCCTTAGCCATCAGAGAAATGCAAACCAAAACAACTCTGAGATTCCATCTTACACCTGTAAGAATGGCCAAGATAGGTTGGCGGTGGTGCACACCTTTAATCCCAGCAGTTGGGAGGCAGAGACAGGCAGATCTCTGTGAGTCTAAGACCAGCCTGGTCTACAAGAGTTAGTTCCAGGACAGGTACCAAAACTATACAGAGAAACCCTGTCTCTAATAAACCAAAAAAAAAAAAAAAAAAACAAAAACAAAAACAAAACAAACAAAAAAATCACACACACACACAAAACAAAAAAAAACCCACTGATGACAGTTTATGCTGAGGAGGATGTGGGATAAGGAGAACACTGCTCCATTGCTGGTGGGAATGCAAACTTGTACAACCACTTTGGAAATCAGTATGGTAGTTTCTCAGAAAATTAGGAGTCAATCTACAAGACTCAACAATACTACTTTTGGGCATATACCCAAAGATGCTCAACCATACCACAAGGACATCAAGGACATTTGCTCAACTATGTTCATAATAGCATTATTCATAATAGCCAGAACCTGGAAACAGCCTAGATGCCCCTCAACTGAAAAATGGATAAAGAAAATGTGATACAGTTACACAACGGAGTACTACTCAATGGTAAAAAATAATAACATGTTGAAATTTGCAGGCAAATGAATGGAACTAGAAAAAAAAACATACTGAGTGAGGTAACACAGACCCAGAAAGACAAATATCACATGTACTCACTCATAAGTGGATATCAGACATAAAGCAAAGGATAACAAGCCTACAGTCCACAACCCCAGAGAACCTAGACAACAAAGAGGACCCCAAGACAGACAGACATGGATCCACCTAGGAAGGAGAAAAAGACAAGATCTGAGTAAACTAGAAGTGTGGGGGACAAGGGGAATGGTTAGTGGGGAGAGGGGATGAAGGAAGGGGAGTGGGAAAATGTATAGCTCAATAAAAACAATAAAAACAAACAAACAAAAACCACCGCAGCACATAGATGACAGTATTACCTGCCAAAATGAAAAAACGAAGATCTAATCAGTCAAAGTCCATAGTTCTGGGAAAATCTCTAATGTATTAACCTTGCATAGTGGCATTTCATTTGGATTTTAATAAATAAAGCTTGCCTGAGGATCAGAAAAGTAAAACAGCAACACTGGCCAGCCTTACAGGCCAGGCAGCAATGACATACCTTTAATCGCAGTAGCCACAGTGACACACACCTTTAATCCCAGTAGCCACAATGACACACACCTTTAATCCTAGTACCACACTAGTTTGCCATAGAAGTTAGATGGTGGTGCACACTCTTAATCCCAGAACTAGAGAGGATTATAAAAAAGAGAGGAGACGGCTCTCAGTCTCATTCTGAGGCTGCCTGGAGGCAGGATCACAATTTTCGGACTGAGGTCACAGTAAGAGCCAGTGGCTGGCCGCTTGCTTTTCTGATCTTCAGGTTGAACCCCAATATCTGTCTCTGATTTTTATTAATTGTGCTTCAACCTTGCTTTTTAACTTCTGTAGTTCTGATTCTGGCTAACTGTTCTTGTTAATTGAATATGTTTTATTGTGTTTGGAAGTTTACCCTGAGAACTCCCTGAACACCCAATACAGTCACCAGCTGGCTACCAAGACTTTCTATTGACTTAACCCCGTGTATGTGCAATCTTCTCTGGCGGAAACCCCACAACAAGAGGAAGGCAAGAAATAAGACTGGGGGCTGGAGAGATGGCTCAGCGGTGAAGAAAGAATACTAGCTGTTCTTCCAAAGGATCCAGGTTCAATTCCCAACTCCCACATGACAGCTCACAACTGTCTGTAACTCCAGTTCCAGGGGATCCAGCACCCTCACACAGATATACATGCAGGTGAAACACCAATGCACATAAGAAAAGGAAAAAATGGGCAGTTACTGTGCATGCCTTCGGTTCCAGTACTTGGGAGGCAAAGGCAGGCAGATCTCTGAGTTCGAGGCCAGCCTGATCTTCAAACTGAGTTTCAGGACAGCCAGAGCTGTTACACAAAGAAACCCTATCCTGAAAAACAAACAAACAAAAATCCACGCATTCAGGGATACATAGTGAGACCATCTCAATTTTTAAAAAAAGTTGTGTGTATGTGTGTGTGTGTTGTGGGTGTTGGTAGAAGCCTTGACCCGGTATGACAGGAGGTTGTGAGTAGCCTGATGTAGGTGCTGGGGGCCAAACTCAGGTCCTTTGTAAGAACAGTGCATGCTCTTAAGCTGAGCCACCTCTCCAGCCCCACTGAGATCTTCCAGCCTCAGCCTCCAGCCTTGACAATGCTGTGATTACAGATCCCCCAGATTTTCAACCAAGACAACGCATGAAAAGAATGCTGAAGGCTGAGTGAGAGGACTTGGTATGTAAAACACTCGCCATGAAGGCTGCCTTAGTCAGGGTTTCTATTGCTGTGGCAAAGGAAACACCGTGACCAAAGCTCAGGTTCTGGAGGGAAGGGTTTATTTGGCTTACACCTCCACACTGTAGTCCATCACTAAGGAAGCCAGGACAGGAACTCATGCAGGGCAGGAACGTGGGGGCAGGAGCTGGTGCAGAGGCCATGGAGGGCAACTGCTTACTGGTTTGTTCCCTATGGCTTGCTCAGCCTGTTTTCTTAGAACCCACAATCTGCTCAATGGTGGCCCCCCCACAATGGGCTGAGCCCACCCACATCAATCACTAATTAGGATAACGCCCCACAGGTTTGCCTATAGCCCAGTCTTACGAAGGCATTTTCTCAATAGGGGTACCATGCTCTAATGACTCTAGCTTGTGTCAAGCTGACATAAAACTACCCTGGACAAAAACCTAATAAGGGTCTGATATAGTTAAAGGAAAGAACTGATTTCTGCAAATTGTCTTCTGATTTGGGATGTCCTTCTATATATGTGTTGCTTTTATTGGTTAATGAATAAACCTGCTTTGACCTATGGCAGGGTAGAATATGGCCAGGCTGAGAGGGATATAGAGAGACAGTAGGAAGAGTCAAGGAGCTGCCCAAGAAGCAAGAGATAACAAATCATGAGCCTTGCAAAATATAAAATAATAGAAATGGGTTAATTTAAGATATAAGAGTTAGGCCGGGCGGTGGTGGCGCACTCCTTTAATCCCAGCACTTGGGAGGCAGAGGCAGGCAGATCTCTGTGAGTTCGAGGCCAGCCTGGTCTTCAAGAGCTAGTTCCAGGACAGGAACCAAAAGCTACAGAGAAACCCTGTCTCGAAAAATCCCCCCCCCAAAAAAACAAAAGATATAAGAGTTAGTTAACAAGAAGCTTGAGCTAATAAGCCAAACAGTGTTGTAATTAGTATAGTTTCTGTGTGATTATTTGGGTCTGGGCATCCAGGAAATGAACAGTCTCTGTTTACAGTCTTCTGATCTCCACATGGGCAATGTGGTACACTCACACACATATCTCATACACACACACACACGCATGCACTAACGCACACTCACACAGATCACACACACATACTCACACACAGCTGTCACACACACGCACACTCACACAGATCACACACACACATACTCACACACAGATCTCACCTACAGATCTCACACATGCACGCACACTCACGCACAAATCTCACACACACACGCAGGCACGCATGCACACTCACACACAGATCTCACATACACGCACGCACGCACACGCGCAGTGAGTTCAAAAAAAAGAAAAACATTTAAATTACTCAGAGTCCCTAACTACACTGGCTTATAGTGTGAGACCCTGTCTTGAAGAGGTGTCTCAACAGTTAGGAGCACCACCTGCTCTTCAGAGGACTCAGGTGCAAGGGTTCAATCCCCAGCACCTACTTAGCGGTTCACAAACATCTGTAAGTCCAGTTCCAGAGGATCTGATTGCCCTCTTCTGGTCTCTGCAGATAGTAGGCATGCACATGGTACGTAGCATACATGCAGGCAAAACACCCAAACACAGTAAAAGCCAATCGATCAATCAACCAACCAAACAAACAAACAAAAACCACCCCCAAAATAAAACAAAAGCAAAAATATCTGAGTGTGGACTGACAAGCCTGAGACCCGAGTTCTAAGCCTGGGGCCCACACAGCGGAAGGCGGGAACCAGCTGCTGCTCGGTATCCTTTGACTTCCACAAGCACAAAGGTGTATCCCAGGACTCATGCACCTCGAAAGAAACAAGTCATACCCCCGCCCCCAAGATCTGTTACCAGAGCAGGCTGCACGCACCTTTGCTGGCTGGACCATCTCATCAGCCTTTTTCTTTGCTTCATAGACAATGTCTTGCAATGTAGCTCAGGCGCGCTTTGACCACAGGACCACACTCTCCGCCTCTTGCTTCCGCGCCTGCGTGCCAGGCTTACGAACAGGAGCAGCGATGCCCTGTTAACAAATCTTACTTTCTGTTTGTTTCTGAGAAAGAGTCAGACTGTCAGATGGGGTACATGATGAGACCCTGTCTCAAAAATATATATATAAAATAAATGAAAGAAAAGGGGACGGGGTTAAAGAGAAGAGCATGCCTTAGTACAGACCTGTGCCTCAGAGCTTGCCAAATTCCTTGGTTTTAGTCCCTCTAGTGGTAATTCTGAGGTACTGTTGTTGATGACGGCAAAGCACAAAAATCCTCCAACAGCTAAAATAATCCGGAGCAGGAGTTGTAGCTCAGTGGCAGAGGGTAATATGTACAAGGACCTGACTTTCCAGTTCTGAAATCAGTAATAGCATGGTGCCACATGCCTCTAAGCCCAGCACTTGGGAGGGGGTGGCAAGAGGATTAGATCTTCAAAATTATCCCTGATTACACAGTGAGTTCCAGGCCAGCCTGGGCAAAGTCTGTCTCAAGGCAATGACACTTTCCACAACCCAAAACAAACAAACAACAAAAACCAACCCTCAAACCATCCTTTCCCAGCTAGCACTCCCATTTGACACATTGTGTAGATAAATGGTAAACTGAGGCACGAGGTCACACAGCTGGTGAGTTATCTGGGGTCCGAAGACCACATGCTAAATACCACTTTGTTGGTATTTAGGACAGGACCAAGGGCCTCCTGCATGCTACACAGTGTATCACCGCACCAGAAGCTCAGGATTTTATGAAAAAAATCTCCCAGTTTAAAAATGTTGCCAACAAATCCACAATTGCTTAGACTCACGGTTTGGTAGGTCTCATTTGACTGGCGAATAACGGATTCGGTCTGCTGGTTTATACACTCCTTGTTTTTGTGACAGTCTCCTGATGTAGCTCTAGCCAGCTTCAAACTCAGAGATCCACTCACCTCTGCCTCAGAGTACTGGGATTAAAGGCGTGAGCCATTTGGGTGTCCATTTCTTTTTTTAAAATTATTTATTATGGGGCTGGAGAGATGGCTCAGAGGTTAAGAGCACTGCCTGCTCTTCCAAAGGTCCTGAGTTCAATTCCCAGCAACCACATGGTGGCTCACAACCATCTGTAATGGGGTCTGGTGCCCTCTTCTGGCCTGCAGGCAGACATGCAGGGAGAACACTGTATACTTAATAAATAAATAAATATTAAAAAAAATAAATTATTTATTATGTATACAACATTCCTTCTATGTATACATGCATGCCAGAAGAGGGCACCAGATCTCATTATAGATGGCTGTGAGCCACCATGTGGTTGCTAGGAATTGAACTCAGGACCTCTGGAAGAGCAGTCAGTGCTCTTAACCTCTGAGCCATCTCTCCAAGCCCTGTCCATTTCTTTTATACCTCCACATTATTGAGCAGTTTCTGCAGAACCAGGAATGAGCTCGTGAATACTGTTCTCTGTTTCAGTTTGACTCTTACAGGCAAGCGTGAGCCCACACAGACTCATACAACACCTAAATTCTCTATCCCCGAATCTGATAACGGGATTTATGAGTGCAATGGAGGCTTTCCCTAGGTCTGGTGAGCTTGATCTGGACCATCAATGGTCACCTGAGCCACTTGAAGACAGAGGCTTCTAAACGGGGAAACCTAGACAAGGGAGGAGCAGGGTTAATGTAAGAAAAGTGAGGAAGAACTCCCAAGGGTGGGGAGGACTCTGAGGAAGAATGACACCATGTTGCCCTGCCTGGTGGGCTGTCACATTCTCTACAGTGTAAAAATGTATGGGTGTTTTGCCTGAATGCATGTATACCACTGTGCATGCCCTTAGAGGCTAAAAGAGGGTGTCAGATCTCCTGGACCTGGAGTTACAGATGGCTGTAAGCCTCCACGTTGGGGTCCTCTGGAAAAGCAGCAGCCAGTGCTCTTAACCATTGAGCCATCTCTCCAGCTACTGAGTGTGTGTGACACATATGGTGGAATTAGATGGAGACTGAGACAGTCTTCTTTTTTCTTTTGAGACCAGGTTTCTCTGTAACAGCTCCAGCTGTCCTAGAACTCACTTTTGAGTTCTGGCTGACCTCAAATTCACAGAGATCCCCCTGCCTCTGCCTCCTTGAGTGCTGGGATTAAAGGTGTGCACCACCACTGCCCGGCTAGAGTCTGAGGTAAACTTATCGAGACCGGTCATTTCTGGGCACGCAGTGGGGTCCAGCAGATGAGGAGTCCACACACCCTATTCGTGCTCCTGTGGGTCACCCGGAGAGTTCATTTGGGGGAGGGGCCGCGTGTGTTTTGTGACTAGCTCTGCCCTTCTGTGAACCCACCGTGACCACCTATGGGCATCTTAACTCCTGTCTCAAAAGCAATTCTGTGATGCCTGTTGGAGTCGGAGGCCCCGACCTTGGAAGTATTCATTAACATTTCCTACGCAGACGGTATCCCTGATTAGGAGACACACACTGCAGGCAGAACCACTGAGGGGAGCTTTAATCACGCTGGGCCCCGCCCCGAGATGCTTGCCTTAATTCATCTGGAGGAGAGCCCTGTCGTAGTTAAGTTTGTAAATAATCACACAGCTTTGAAGTCATTCCAAGTGCTGACAAAGGGCTGGCGTGTAGGTCAGAGTGAGGCGCTGGCTTAGCCAGGCACGCACGGGGCTTAATTCCCATCCTCGGGGAGAAAGGAAACAAACCAACAAATGCTTACCCACTCACATAGTCTGCTGCGGTAAGAAGGACAGGGTATGTTCTCCCCGCGCACACGCCGTCTTCGTGGAGATTAGTCACCCCTTGTCAGACCACGTTTTAAGTCTCAACTACCAACTTGTGTTCTAGCAACTGCATCGGGTGGTTTACAAACACCTTTAGCTCCAGTTCCGGGGAACTGAACGTACTTTTCTGGTCTGCATGTACATGGTGAGCACACGTATTCATTCACACACACATGCAATCTATGGACTTGGACATGCTATGCAAGTACAATATTTTTTTTCCCCCAAGACAGGGTTTCTCTGTGTAACAGCCCAGGCTGTTCAGGAACTAGCTTTGCAGACCAGACTGGCCTCAGACTCAGAGATTCACCTGCCTCTGCCTCCCGAGTGCTGAAACTAAAGACGTGCTGCCACCACCCAGTGCAAGTGTTATAAATTTAACTGAAACCCAGTTTCAGGGCAAGCCAGACTTCTAGGTGACCAAGTGCACTTTTGAATCTGAGAATCACACTATCCTGGCCCAATACCCCTCTTCATGAATCAAGGAAGCACTGCTCAGCTGTACTGGAACTCACCCTGTAGACCAGGCTGGTCTCGAACTCACAGAGATCCACTTGCCTCTATCTCCCGAGAGTTGGGATTAAAGGCATGCGCCACCACATCTTAGTGCCATCACTGCCTTGTGCCTCAGGTCTTTTTATCCTTTTGTGCTTTCCTGCTGTCTCTGTGTCTGGTTAGCTGATGGCCCCTGGCTTCTGGCTCCAGGTGTGTCCCTCAATCTCTCCTCCTTCTCTCTCTTGTTCTTCCTTCTCATTCCTAGTTATTTTCTTCCTATGTATTCCCTCTTTCTGCTAGGCCCGCTTATCCTTTCTCTGCCGATTGGCCGTTCAGCTCTTTATTAGATCAATCAGGTGCCTTAGGCAGGCAAGGTGAAACAAATGTAACACATCTTTACATAATGAAACAAACACAGCATGAACAAAAGTAACACATCTTTACATAGTTAACGTAATATTCTGTAGCATAAACAAATGTCACACATCTTTGCCTAGTTAAAATAATATTCCACAACAATTCAGGCCAGAGAGTTTGATGTAGAAATGTCCTACGCATTTTCTCCACTCTGAGTTTGGAAGTCAGACATAGCAGGGCTGACATTGTAGCTTTGCCTGAGGCACACAGTAGGGCCACAGTAATGGTGTATTAGGTGAAATTTATAAGAGACTGGGGATGTAGTTCAATTCAAAGTGCTTACCTGTAATGCTTGAAGCCCTGGGTTTGATCCCTAGTATCACATAAACCAGATACTAGGGATTATATGGTGGGATTAGCCCTGTAATCCCAACACTTAGGAGGCAGAGGCAAGATTAGAAACTCAAGGTCCTTCTTGACTACGTGGTGAGTTTGAAACTAGCCTAGGATACATCCAACGCTGCCTAAAAAGGGAGGGGCAAGATGGAGAGATGGCTCAGAGGTTAAAAGCATTGGCTCCTCTTACAGAGGACCCAGGTTTAATTTCTAAGCATCCACATCATGACTCACAAGCATCAACTCCAGTTCCAGGGGTTCCTTTATCTTCTGGCCTCTGTGGGCACTGCACGCAGATGGTGCAGTGGCATACAGACAACTCATCCATACAAATAAAACTAAATAAGTCTTAAAAATATTGTGGGAAGCCGGGCAGTGGTGGTGCACACCTTTAATCCCAGCGCTGGGGTGGCAGAGGCAGGTGAATCCCTGAGTTCAAGGCCAGCCTCATTGACAGAAGAAGTTCCAGGACAGCCAGGGCTACGCAGAGTAACCCTGTCTTCAAAATCCAAGGGGAGGGTGAGAAAAGAAAACATCAAACACAAGCAGCTTTCTTCATTTATCTGTAGACAGGGTCTCAAATAGCTTGTAGCCTGACTCACTGAGTTCTACAGGCCTCTGCCTCCCCAGTGTTGGGAGTAAAGGTGTGTGCCAAGCCCAGCCAAAAGGAGCTGGGCTTTGGAATAAACTCCTTCAAGTTCTGTCTCTTCTCACTTCAACTGTTTTCTGTGAACTTGCTGCTGAGCTCATCAGAACTTAGCTGAGCAATAACTGAGAATGAATTTTTGAATTACAAACAAAAGCCAATTAATATCTTTAAATTCTCTTTCAATCTTCTCTCTTAAATTGGTTATTGGAATTCTCAATTTAATATTTAAATTTTTTACTTTTTGTTGCTTTTGTTGTGTTTGAGACAGGGTTTCTCTGTGTATCCCTGGCTATCCCGGAACTCACTCTGTAGACCAGGCTGGCCTCAAACTCAGAGGTCCACCTGCCTCTGCCTCCGGAGTAACTTCAGATGGGGGAATCCCATAATCTCTTTTGACTTCTGCAGGCAAAACACTTAATATGCATAAAAGAATAAAATAAAACAAAAAGAAAACTGGGCGTGGGGTGCACTTCAGTCACGGAGCACTGTGGGATGGCTGAGGTCAGGGCTTCGCATCCTTTCCCACCGAATGTTTGAGAGCAGTTTAGGGTTCGTTTATCTCCTGCCTTTGCATAAGTATCGCTGTTTCCATCCTGTTCATCAATACCTAACAGGGGCATCAGCAGCACCCACCGTCTCCGTGGTTATAATTGCTCTGGCAGCCTCTGGAGATGGGGTTGGAACATGGTTGGTAGCGTAACGCCCGGGTTCCAAACCTAGCGTAACCCCAGTACCAGGGAGATGGAGGCAGGAGGATCAAAACCATTCTGTATTACATACTCCTCCTACAGTGAACTCTAGGCCAGCCTCGATTGTGGAAGAAAGACACGGTCCCCAAATCAAACAAAGAAAAAACCCAACAAAACAGCTCTGAAGAATTACATAATTTTGTTTTGTTTCGTTTGTATATTTCCGAGACAGGGTTTCTCTGTGTAACAGCCCTAGCTGTGAGGCCCACCTGTGGCGCTCAGAGCTTCTGGGGATTGTAGCCTCTTGTTTCTAGGCTCAAATACGAATCTCACATAAAGACATAACTCGCAGCCGCGTGTTGTGGCCCATGCCTACAATCACAGCACTTGGGATGCTGAGACAGAGGATTGCCTGAAGCTAGAGAACAGCCTGGGCTAGCAGAGTTAACACTGGCCTGGTATACAGACGCAAAACCTGGCGGCATTTGATGTACTCGACTCTCGGAGGCCGCAAGTTCTGACACATTCCCTAACGTCTCTTTTGCGTAGTAGCGCTATGCCTTATGGGAGTTGAAGTCCCAGAGTGAGCCGTGCTTCTGGATGGGAGGAGTCTGCACGGTTTTGGACGCCACCCAGTCCGGAGGATGGCTGAGACTTTTTTTTTTTTAATTTACTTTTATTTTCACATTATGTGCACGAATGTTTTGCCTTACATGTGTGTATGTGTACCACATGTGTGGTCCCTTGTGAGACTTTCTGCATCTTGATATCAAAGCGCTTTCAACTCTTTTCTGTGAGTTTTACTTCTACTTTGAGATACTGCGTTAAGTGTTTTGTTGTTTTGAGGCAGGTTCTTCTAGCCCCAGTCCGACCTGGAACTTGCAACAGTCCTCCTGCCTCAGCTTCACAAAAAGTAGGTGTTACAGGTATGAGCAACTTCGTTAGGTTTTATTATCTGCTTTTAAAAAGGTCTGTCCCTAAAGGGCCAGCAAGATAGCTCAGCTTTAGGTGCTTACTGTCATACCTGAGTTTGATCTCCATTACCCACAAAGAGGAACTTCAGATGGTTCTCTGACCCCAACATTTGTGCACCCACCCACATAAATAATAAAATATAATAAAAAAGGGTCAGCTGGGCGATGGTAGTGCACGCCTTTAGTTCCAGCACTTGGGAGGCAGAGGGAGGTGGATCTCAGTGAGTTCGAGGCCAGGCTGGTCAACAAAGGGAGTGCCAGGACAGCGGGGACTGATACACATGTAAACCCTTTCTCCAAAACCAAAACTATATGTGTGTGTGTGTGTGTGTCTACACAGCAAGAAAGAGTACTTGCAGTTGTACATAGCTATGCAAACGAGATCATGTTTTGCGCCCCCCCCCATTTCATTTGGACATTCAGTTTATAAAGGGTTTTACACTTGCTCAGAGAGCACTGGCAACTCCCCCCTTTGTATTTAATTAGAAATTTGTGTGCATGTGCTCGCGTCCTCGTGTGTGCACAGGTGCTCAGGAAAGCTGGAGAGATTTGGTGTCTTCCTCTATAGAGCTCCATCATTAGTTTATTTTTGAGGTAGAATCTCACTATGTAGCCCTCGCTGGCCTGGTACTCCTTATCTAGACCAGGCTGGCCTCAAATTCAGAGATCTAGGTGTCCTCTGCCTCCCCGTTCCTGGTGTTAAAGCACGGGCCACCCAGCTTCTCCTATTTTTAGATAGTCTCTTGCTGAACTTAGAGCTGACCACTTTGGCTCGCCTGGCTAGTCCAGGGATTTACGTGTCTGCACACCCCAGTGCTGAGTTTATAGACAGCTGCAGCCACGGGCAACGTTATCACAGACTCTGGAATCCAGAATCAGCTGAGAGATGGGTCTCTACCGTGCCCATGATTAAGGTTATCTTGATTATGCTAACCTAGGTGGGAAAACCGACCAGCCCACTTGCTGTGGACTGAACAAATGGAGAGCACCAGCTAAGAAGCACCACGTGTGCTTTTCCGGCTTCCTTCTGATTAGCTGCTTGGTCTGCTGCCGACACCGTGGCTTCCCTGCCGTGATGGACTGTGCCCAGTGACACATGGGTTGTTCATGAATTTCCCAAAGGCACAAGGCAGAAGTAGTCTGTTAGAGACACCGTGGTACTGATGCAGTGGGCGGGACAGTAGAAGAAACTGTCTGCAGACAGGCATTCTAGAAGCCGTTTTCAGGGTGTTAGGCAGTGTTCCAGGGTCACATGGCCTGGGATAATTGCTGTCGGGGCTCGTCATGGCTTGTCGCGGTCATCCTTTTTCTCTGAATTAGGAACGGCTTGACAGGACCATCCCTCCTTAACTGGCATCCACATTTTGTGGGTCTTGTTGGGATTTGTAAGGGTCCTCCTGAGTCAGCCACGACCTTGCTCTGAGACCAGCTTGTGCTGGGACAAAAGCAGCCATGTTCAGCGGTATCACTCTGACATTTGTCCCAGAACTGTGTCCATAACATAGATTCACATTGATTTTCTTCTTGTTTTTTTCAAGATAGGGTTTCTCTGTGTAGCCCTGGCTATCCTGGAATCCAACCTGTAGACCAGGCTGGCCTTGAACTCAGAGATCTTCCTGCCTCTGCCTTCAAGTGCTGGGATTAAAGGTGTGCACCACTATAGTTGTATCCCAGACTTTTCTCAAATCTTAGACTGGCTATGTTGGCAAGGTTGACCTTTGAACTTCTCATATCCTGACCATCTGATGTGCTGAGATAGGATTCCAGCTATCTCAAGTACCATTATACTTGACTGCTTAATTTGTTTAATTTTTATTATTTTTACTTACGTGTAGCTGTGTATGTCTGCATGTGGGTGTGTGCATATAAGTGCAGGGGTCCTTGGAAATAAGATGCGGATCTTTGGGATCTGGGGTTAACATGGTACTGGGCACTGGGCACTGGACACTGGACACTAAATTCAGGCTCTCTGGAAGTGCAGCAAGTGTTCTTATCTGCCAGCTGTCTCTCCAGCCTCTGTTTCCAAAATGTATGATCTCAGGCCTTGTGGTGGTGGCGCACGCCTTTAATCCCAGCACTTGGGAGGCAGGGGCAGGCAGATCTGTGAGTTCAAGACCAGCCTGGTCTACAGAGTGAGTTCCAGGACAGCCAAGGCTACACAAAGAAACCAAAAACAACAACAAAGCAGAACAGGACAAAACAAAAAACCCAAAATGTATGCTCTCTTCTTAATCTCCTCCTCCAACTTCTCCCTCTCTCTTCTCTCTTCTTGGGCCTGGCTGGTGGCCGTCAAGCTCTGGCCACAGGGCTATGTCTACACCACCGAAAATTACAAGTTATTTTAAACACTTGAAAAAATACCCACTATTTTGATTGACCAAATCTTAAAACTTAGTTCACAGTTTCTTTTGTCTCTTAGAAAAATATGAAATATCTTGATAAGGGAGCAATGATAAAGTGGGGAGTTTTTAAAAATACACACTATATCGTGGGAAAAAATCATCACCACGTCAGAACTCAAACTACACCGATATACATACGAACTCACAGAGACCGTGGCAGCGTTAACAGGTCTGCCAAGGTTCAACCCAGATGGGGCTTTTATTATTGTTTTTTGTTTGTTTGCTTGTTTTCTAAAGAGAGAAGAAAAAATTGGGTATGGAGTCGGGTGGGTGGGGACATTGTAAGCATCTGGAAAGAGTTGGGAGAGGGAAAGCTGTAATCAGAATATATTGTATGAAAAATTGATTTTCAATGTAAGCAAAGCAAAACAACACAACGCAACAACCTCCCCCTCCCCCAAACTACAGATCCCAGCAGCCCTGCTGGGAAGGTGCTCTCCTGGGCAAACAGCCAATGAGAAGCTGTGTTTGCAAAGGGCTGGGCTGGGAAGTGCTGCTGAAATGTCAAGAGCTTTGTGGTCACTGTGTCTGGTCTGTGGCGCTGGAGAGGACCGGCTCAGTCTCTGTAAATGGATGCGATACTGAATTACAGGCCGGAGGGCAGCGAGGATTACTACGCCCTACTCGGATGCGATGAGCTCTCCTCGGTAAGCAGGATTGCACGTGCTCACCAGGTCGGCTTTGAGATTCTAGTCGCATCTCCTGGAACTCCAGCCCCGAACCATTTTAAAGGAGTTTCGGTGTAGAGACAATGAAGGATTTAAATGCTGGCTGGCTAATTTGAGGACAGTGCTGTGAACTTCAAAGTGTTAGGCGGGAGAGGGATCATATACAGACCGTTTTATTTACTTTAGGGACGCATATCAGATATTTACGTTACGATTCCAAAAAGTAGCAAAATTACAGTTCTGAAGTAGCAACTAAATTTTATGGTTGTGGGTCATCACAACACGAGGAATTGTATGAAAGGGTCTCAGCATTAGGAAGGTTGAGAATCACTGGTTTAGAGAGACAATAAAGGCTATGATTTAGAACTCAGGAGGCGGAGTCATCTGCCTGGAGTTGCCCTGTTCAGCGAAAGTCTCATGAACTTTGGGGAATAATATTTCTCACCATCAGAGTGCCTACACGTACCGAAGTGAATTCTGAAGGACGCAGTAGAGCTGATACCAGCTACACGTTCGTTTACGATTACAAGGTGTTTTGCTCAAAGTACATTGGGGTTCTGATAGCTGTTATGGAAAACGTTATTATAGACAATATTAAAATGTATGTATGTGCTGTATAAGATATACTAGCATGACGGATGAGGACTCCAAGTACTTTTATAACTTCACTTAAATCAAGTTATATGTTATATGTAATATCTGACAGGAGACTTTTTCTTTTAAAAAAGTTAATTGTGACAAATGATTATTTTTTAAAGATTTATTTATTATTTCTGTTTTTGGTGCATATGTGAGTGCATACATGTATGTATGTATGTACGTATGTGTGTATGTATGTTTGGGTTCTGTTTGACTGCATAGGGATACTCCGTACTTGGAATTTTGTAAACTTATTCTTATAGCCTGCATTACATTTAAAAATATTCATCTAGTATTTATGTATGTATGTATGTATGTATGTATGTATGTATGTATTTTTAGACAGAGTGTCCCTATGTAGTCCTGGAACTATGTAGATCAGGCTGGTCTCGAACTCACAGACATCACCTTGCCTCTTCCTCACGTGATGGGATTAAAGGCATGTGCCACCATGCCTAGCCATATGGCGATTTATTTACTTGTTTATTATGTATACAACATTCTGCCTTCATTTATGCTTGCAAACCAGAAGGAGGCACCCGATCTCATTATAGATGACTGTGAGCTACCGCATGGTTGTTGGGAATTGAACTCTGGAAGAATAACCAGTGCCCTTAATCTCTGAGCCATCTCTCTAGCCCCATAAGACACATTTTTTTAATATCTATAGTTATAACTTTTTTTTTTGTTTTTTCGAGAAAGGGTTTCTCTGTAGCTTTGGAGCCTGTCCTGGATCTAGCTCTTGTAGACCAGGCTGGCCTCAAACTCATAAAGATCTGCCTGCCTCTGCCTCCCAAGTGCTGGGATTAAAGGCCTGCGTCACCAACGCCCGGCAGTTATAACTAGTTTAAATAAATATACTATTATATATACATACATTTTATTTCATTTTGTTTTCACTGAACCTTTGTATGTCTCTTGGAGACAGCAGTTCATACTCTGAAGAAAGCCTTACCATTTGGCTGCATCATGGCTCTGATGGTTTGTTTCTCTCACTAAGCCACACATTGTAAAACTAAATTCTTGTCCCATTTCAGATTTTCTCTCTAGATGAATTTTTAGAACTAGAATTGTTGGATCAAAGAGTAAGAATATATATACACACATGTACATGCATACATATATATGCACATATAATACATACACATATAACATGTACATAATATATTCATTGCATATACACATTATATATGTACTTTAGTTCAGTTTTAGAGATGTGCACTTTCTTAAGGATCAGGAGAGCCTTGGTGTCCATGTCTTTGAACCTCCAGGGACACTGGCAGTGGTCCTTCACCCTCTCGATGTCTCGGTTTATTTGATGGTGAGCAAAGTTAAACATGGCTTCTGTTTACTGCCAGCAGGATAGGCAGCTATGCAGACAGATGACAGATATCGTGGGAGGAAGGCAGGGCCGAGTGGACCCTGACGTAAAGGGCTTTGTCTGTCTACAGCTGCTTTTGACGCTGGGCATGTGGGACAGCAGGAGAGAGGACGTGCTGGAAACAAACCAGCCTGCTTTACTGGTTGACTCAGGATCAGCCCCCCAGCAGGTGTGTGTTTAACTCTGAAGTAATAAAAGAGAGAGATATGAGCTATTTTCTTAAATTAAATTGGCAAAGCTAAAAATAATCTGAAGAAGGAAGTAGCAATGACGTATTAGCACTGTTGGGAAGTTACAATTGTTTCCATAGACTGGTACCATAATATTTAAAATGTATTTTTACATGTGTGTTTGTATATATGTATGTATGGACGCTTGTATGCCACATCATGCAGAGGTCAGAGGGCAAGTTGTGGGAGTTGGCTCTTTATACCATATGGGTCTGGAAATTGCTTTTATATACCCAGCCATCTCATTGTCCCCAGATAATTTCTGTTTTTCCTCTCTCTCACTTTTTCTCTTCTTTCCTTTTGAAACAGGGTCTCTCCACATAACCTTGGCTGTCTTGGAACTCACTCTGTAGCCCAGGCTGGTCCCAAATTTACAGAGATCTGCTTGCCTCTGCCTCTCAAGTACTAGGATTAAAGGCATGCACCGCAACTTGGCCCCCAGGATGTTGCATGGGTGAGGGCCTGCTTGTTCATCCCAGCCGCCCGGCTAGCTTACACCCAAAATAACCACACAGAATTGTATTAATTAAAACATTGTTTGTCCCATTAGTTCTAACTTCTTATTGGATAACTCTTACATTTCAGTTTAACTCATTTCTCTTAATATGTATATCGCCACATGGCAGTGGCTTACCCGGTAAAATTCCCAGCATCTGTCTCTGGTGGCTCCATGGTGTATCTCTTCTACTCTGCTTTCTTCCTCCCAGCATTCAGTTCTGTTTTCCCCACCTACCTAAGTTCTGCCCTATCAACTAGGCTAAGGCAGTTTCTTTATTCATTAACCAATGAAAGCAACACATAAACAGAAGGAACTCCTACACCACCAGGATGCTTTCTTCTTTTTAACTTTTATTTTATGTGCATTGATGTTTTGCTTGCATGTATGCCTGTGTGAGGTTTTCAGGTCCCCTGGAACTTTAGATATAAACAGTTGTGAGCTGCTATGTGGCTGCTGGGAATTGAACCTGGGTCCTTTAGAAGAGCAGCCAGTGCTCTTAACAGCTGAGCCATCTCTCCAGCCCCTGCCACCCCCAGGATGCTTTCTAATGTGATATAAATTAAAAACAAAAACAAAAAACAGAACAGCAACAACAATAAAACCCCAACCATCTTTGCCAGACAGGTATAATTTTATCCATTTGTATTATTTAAAATTTCCAGAATATAGACATAAATATGGA
This sequence comes from Neodon shergylaensis, assembly GCA_025134845.1. NCBI lineage: Eukaryota > Metazoa > Chordata > Mammalia > Rodentia > Cricetidae > Neodon > Neodon shergylaensis. Next base: position 2,046,402 of record JABTXL010006571.1, read on the forward strand.
TAAAACGTATTTTGACAGGGTAAAAAGAAAAAAAAAGGCCCTTTGCTTTCTGTTCTGTACTGATAGAAATCTTATTCAAGGAGGGCTTGGGGGTTTTATAGACTGTTAATTTAAAAATGTTTACTAGGTGGGGGCAGGAGAGTTGGCTCAGTGGTTAAGAGTCCTGGCTGCCCTGGTAGAGTGGAGAGAGTGGCTCGCCATCTGTAACTCCACCTTCTGGAATGTGGTACCCTCTTCTGATTCCCACGCGCACCAGGCACACACATTGTGCACAGACACACACAGGCAAAACATTCATACATGTAAGATAAACAAATGCATCTTAAAAAATGTTTACTGCTGGGCAATGGTGGTGCACGCCTTTAATCCCAGCACTCGGGAGGCAGAGGCAGAGGCAGGCGGATCTCTGTGAGTTTGAGACCAGCCTGGTCTACAGAGCTAGTTCCAGGACAGGCTCCAAAGCCACAGAGAAACCCTGTCTCGAAAAGCCAAAAAAAAAAAATGTTTACTGGCTGGGCATCGTGGTACATGCTTTTAATCCCAGCACTCAGGAGGCAGAGGCAGGCGGATCTCTTTGAGTCTGAAACTAGCCTGGCTACATAATGAATTCCAGGCCAGCCAGGGCTACAAGTGTAACCTTGTTGCACACACATACAAAGTTTACTGTTACACTCCCTATTTAGGCAAGGCTGACCTTGAACATTCGGTCCCCTACTCTCTGCTTCCTCAGAGTGCTGAAATTGTAGGCGTGGCTCTCAGACACTTGGAGACCTTTGATTCTCTTATAATGTACATGTGTGGTTGATGTTGGTGTCTTCCAATTGCTTTTCACCTTATTTTTTTTTATTTTTTATTTTTTTTGAGACAGGGTTTCTCGATAACTATGGAGCCTTTCCTGCTTTCCTGGAACTAGTTCTTGTAGACCAGGCTTGGCCTCGAACTCACAGAGATCCACATGACTCTGCCTCCCGAGTGCTGGGATTAAAGGCATGCGTCAAATTCAGCTCACTAGCTGGTTACTGAGCCCCAGATTCTCCCATCGGCACTCCTCCACTGGGATTTCAGGGGAGGGTCTGCAGGCTTGATTTTTACATGGGTGCTAGGCATTGAATTCAAGTCCATCTCCTGGTTTTGCATGACAAAGCCAGCGGTTCTCAACCTGTAGGTCATGACCTCTTGGATCACATATCAGATATTTATATTATATACATTTACAGTAGCAAAATTACAGTTCTGAAGTAGCAGTGAAAATAATGTTGCGGTTGGGTTTACCACAACGGTGAGGAGGTGTCCTAAAGGATCGCAGCGTCAGGAAAGGTTGAGGACCAATTTCCTCGGTCTATCCTTGTTATTTGAAACATTGATTTTTGTTTTAGGTTGAGCAAATCTTGGCAGAATTTAAGGTCAGAGCTCTGGAATGCCACCCTGACAAGCATCCAGAAAACTCCAAAGCTGGTAAGAATTTACTAATGGTTGTTTCTTAAGAGGATGAGAGGAAGATCTAGGAAAGAGATCTCTTGATTGGAGGAGCCATTATGGGGTGAATGAGAAACCTGGCACTGGGGAAATTCTCAGGACTCCACAAGGATGACCCCAGCTAAGAACCTAAGCGATAGTAGAGAGGATGCCTTAGCTGGCCTTCCCCTGTAATTGGATGGAGGGCTACCTTAACTGACATCATAGAACACTCATCCAGAAAGTGATGGAAGCAGATCCAAAGACCCACAACGAACCACTGGGCCTAGCTCCTGGAGTACAATCCAAGGGAGGGAGGGGCCATAACATGAACAAAGGGGTCAAGACCATGATGGGACAACCCACAGAGTCCGCTGACCCGAGCTAGTGGGAGCTCACTGACTGTGAACTGACAATTGGGGAACCTGCATAGGACTGAACCACGCCCCCTGAATGCAGGTGGCAGTGGTGTGGCTTGGGCAGTCTGTGGGGCCATGGGCAGTGGGACCAGGATCTAACCTCAGTGCATGATCTGACTTTGTGGAGCCCATTCCCTACGGAGAGACACCTTGCTCAGTGTAGGCACAGGGCATGGGGTGGGGGGAGAGGGCCTTGGTCCTACCTCAGTGAAAAGATGGGACAGACTCCAGTGGATCTCTGTAAATTCGAGACTAACCTGGTTATGTAGTGAGTTCTAGTCCAGCCAGGGCTACATAGTGAGGTCCTGCATAAACAAGCAAACAAACAAGCCTGTTACTTGGTCATCTGGTCCTGGTGGATTTTCTTAACATTTAAAAATATTTCTCACCATGGGTGCTTGCATAAAAAATAAAATAAATCTTGGAAAAATGTTTCTTTACACAAGACTCTTATATTTGGGTCAGTTTTTTAGATATGATTTAATAGGCATCAAAGTCATTCATTCATTCTCTACTTTTTTATTTTTTATTTTGAAACAGGGCTTCTTTATGGAGCCCTGGCTCACCTGGAACTCTTCATTCTGCCAGGTTGGCCTCGAACTCAGAGATCTTCCTGTGTATGTCTCCTTAATGCTGGAATTAGAGGTGTGTGCCACCATGCCCAGTGTTACATTTTGTAAAAAGTTAGCATATAAAATAGTGAGTTTCCTGGTGGCATTTTCTTGTGTGTGTGAGAGATCATGCTTTATTCTAGCTCAGCCCCCAGTTTATTCTCTTATGTGTGGAAATCTAGTTATATAGCCCCTTGCTGAAAAGGCTGTCTTTCTCCACAGTTGAAGTGTCTTGGCACTCTTGTCAAAAAAGAAAAAAAAACAAAAAACAAAAAACAAAAAAACCCCAAAACCAAAAGAAAACAACAACAACAACAACAACAAAACAAAACAAAACAAAAAACCCTGAATATAAATGTTAGTGTTGAGTTCAGGATCCTTCTTTCTTTGCCCACTGCATAGCCCCGTGGACCTTCACCCACTGCATAGCCCTGTGGACAACCCGACCAGGGAGACTGGCCCAAAGTCTCACAGTGCGAGGCCGAGTCAAGATTCTAGTGAGATCTGGTGCATGGTTTTGGAGTTTAATTCTCTCAGGGAGCAGTGTTCAGCTCTTGTCTTGTTTTCCAGTGGAAACGTTTCAGAAGTTACAGAGGGCCAAGGAGGTTCTGACCAATGCAGAGACCCGTGCCCGCTACGACCATTGGCGGAGGAGCCAGATGTCCATGCCGTTCGAGCAGTGGGACGCTTTGGCCGACTCCGTGAAAACCGTGAGTTTTCCTCTGGGGATTAGGAGCTTTCGCGGTCAGGCTGCTCATGGGTTAGCCTCATGACTTAGCCTAAAGAACAGGAGGGGAAGGACCAAGGAATTGGTGCTAAGTCATTGCTTACAAAACTCTGTGAGGAGAAATTCAGAGAGGCCCCTCGAATCAGCCGTCGAAGGGCCCATGTGTAATTGTTTCTTTGGCTGTTTATTTCAATCCCTGTAACCATCTATCCCTCATTCTAAGATCTTCCATAATTGCGCCTGTCACATTGCTTTTGTAACTGAATTTTGGGCAGTTGAAATTTTTTCCCTTGAATCTTGAAAAAAAGAAAAAAGTCTTCTTAAGATATATTTTTGGGCCGGGCAGTGGTGGCGCACGCCTTTAATCCCAGCACGTGGGAGGCAGAGGCAGGCGGATCTTTGTGAGTTCGAGGCCAGCCTGGTAGTTCCAGGACAGGAACCAAAAAAAGCTACGGAGAAACCCTGTCTCGAAAAAAAAAAAAGATATATTTTTGGTCTGTGTTTTTATCTCTGTGTATATGCCACGTGTGTGTTCCCATGAAGAGGGCTCTGCATGCATGGAGCTGGAGTTATGTGGGTTCTGGGAACCAAACTTCGTTCTCTGCAGAAGCAGGGAGCGCTCTACTTCAGAGCAGTCTCTTACTCTTTCTCTTTTTGTTGTTGTTGTTTGAGCTTATTTATTTAACAAGGCTTGGGTATCTATAACAAAACAGAATCCATTATTCCATTATTCCATATATGGGGGTAAAGAGTTACTACTCTTAGGAAGTATTGTGTTGTTTCTTTTTATTTTGCGAGCATTAGTGTTCTGACTGCATGTGTGTCTGTGTAAGAGTGTTGAGCCCC
>JABTXL010006571.1:2050469-2079802 GCA_025134845.1 Neodon shergylaensis
CAGTTGATCTGTGACTCATGGGAGCCATTGTTTCATTTTTTTTTCAACATTAAATGGCATGTAGATTAAAAGATAGTATTTGCTAGTATTGATCAAAGTCCAGATGTGTGATTATTACTTCCAAAAGGAAAAAAAAAAGGTCCACGAAGGGAAGCTGGTAAACAAGTTAATTGTGAGTGGAAAATACCAGGAGCCTGACCACACACACACGAGGTTTCATGGCCTTTGCTCGGTGACATTTGCTGACTCTCTGCCTCGGGCACCTCAGACACTGTTTCCCTCTCCTCCCCTTAGTCTCTGGTCCATCATTGGCTATTTCTACTGATGATCTTTCTTTCTTTTCTTTTCTTTTTGAGCCTCAGTTGTTCTAGAATTCTGTTTGTAGACCAGGCTGGCCTCAAATTCCCAGCGATCCCCCTGCCTCTGCACCATCACCTGACTTTTTTTATTTTTTATTTTTTTGAGTCAGGGTCTCGTATATACGCCAGTCTGGCCTCAAACTTAGTATGTAGTTAAGAATGGATGACCTTGAACTCCTACTCCTCCTGCCTTCACCTCCTGAGTGTTGTGATCACTGGCATGCTCTGTCATATGCAGTTCTGTAGTGTGGGATCCATTATGTGCATTGTGGGATCTAGGCAGGTGCTGCATTGATTGACTGCAGTGCATGGGAGGGAGGTACCTGCATATGAGGTTATGTACAGTTTGGATTTTTCTTCTGATTCTTTCTGTAATTGGAATCAGTGGAGACAAGAGTCTGATGATGAAACCTTTGATTTTGATTTATTCATATGGGGGATCGTTAATCAAGACTCCTATCTCAGAGCATGTTTTCTCTGAGGGCTTTCGTGGAAGCCTGAAGCTGAGTGTCACAGGGCCGTTCATCCTTGGTACCTGTCTAGGCAGACTGCAGACACTTTGATTTTGAGAAAGAAGCACATTTCTGATTTTCTGAGCTCAGATTTTTGCTTGTTTGTTTTGAGACAAGATCTCATTATGTAGCTCTGACTGGCCTGGGACTAGCTATGTAGACCAGGCTAGCCTCATATTTAGAGATTCACCTGCCTTTGCCTCTGTCTCTGGAGTGTCTGAGTGCCACCATGCCTAGCCTTTTTTTCTTCTTTAGTTCTTGTTTCTTCCTTTTTGGTAGCCCTCATCCCCCACTTTTGTGGTCGACAATTGAATCCAGGGTCTTTCAGGGGCTGAGCAAGCACTCTACCACCGAACCATCCCCAGTCTTTCAGGAGGAAGATGCTCTTTTATCCCCTTCTCTGTCCAGCCATTTCTATCCTGTACTCTACATTATAACAAAGCATCATAACAAGAGGCCCTGAGCAAACGAAAGCTCAGTGGCTGGAGTCTAGCCTGGGCTACTGGGGTGGTTTGAAAGAAAATGGCTCCCAAAGGGAGTGGCACTATCAGGAGGCGTGGCCTTGTTGGAATGGGTGTGGCTTTGTCAGAGGAAGTCTGTCACTATGCAGGGAGGCGGGCTTTGAGGTCTCCTGTGCTCAAACCACGCTCAGTGTCTCAGACTACTTCCTGTTGCCTGCAAAAAAAGATGTAAGACACCCAGCTACTTCTGCCTACGTGCTCCCATGTTGTACCATGATGACAATGGGCTAAACCTTTGAAAATGTAAAGCACCACAATTAAATATTTTCTCTTTGTAAGAGTTGCCGTGATCATAGTGTCTCTTTACAGCAATAAAAACCCTAACTAAGAAAGACAACCACATATGAAGAAAAAAAAAAGACCAGGGCTGGTGAGATGTCTCAGTGTGCAAAGATGCTTCCAGAAAAGCCTGGTGGCCTGTGTGTGATCCTCAGAATGCTCCTGGGGGAAGGAGAGAAGAGGCTCCTGAAAGTTGCACCCCACCAAGTAATAACCGAATGTAAGAACCAAATCCCAAATGGTATTTATGTGTCTGTTCTTATTTAATCTAGTCAATGCACTGGGCTGTCAGAAGTAAGAAAGATTTGATGCTGGAAGGAGCTGACCAGACTTCTACCAACACTGTTCAAAACAAGGAATGGGATGAACAGAGAGAAACAAAGAAAGGAGAGCCAGGTTCAACCCCAGAGGGAATGAAGCCAAAGGCACCTGGGTCCCCAGAGGAGGCCATCTCCCCACAAAACTCAGGCTCTCCAGGTAAGTTATGTCACCTAGCTTTTCACAAGGGAAGACTGGAAGTCAGAGAGCATGGGTTATATTACAGCTATCCTCAGCCTGTTCTGGTGTGCACAGCAATGCCGGCCTAAGAACTGGTTTAGCATCTTGAACAATCATTTCAGACAGCATCTCATTAACTATGTAGACTAGACTGACTCATAGAGATCTGCTGGCATCTGCCATACCTGAATTACTTTTTCTTTCTTTTTTTAAAAATATTTATTTATTTATTTATTTATTTATTTATTATACAATATTCTGTTTGTGTGTATGTCTGCAGGCCAGAAGAGGGCACAAGACCTCATTACAGATGGTTGTGAGCCACCATGTGGTTGCCGGGAATTGAACTCAGGACCTTTGGAAGAGGAGGCAATGCTCTTAACCACTGAGCCATCTCTCCAGCCCCTACTTTTTTTTTTCTAAAACAGGGTTTCCCTGTAGCCCCAGCTGTCCTGAACTCACTCTGTAGACCAGGCTGGCCTCAAACTCACTGAGATCCACCTGTCTCTGCCTCCTGAGTGCTGAGATTAAAGGTGTGTGCCACCATGACCCGGCTGGGTCACATTTTAAGGAGGACATGAAGTAAGCAGGTAAGGAATGGGCCTGGGAGAAGCCAGGGAGAGGAGTAAAAGGGTTCATATGATCAAAGTATTCTGTATGAAATCTCAAAGAATTAGTAAAAATATTCTAAAAACTTCCCGCCTTGGGAGAGGATGATTATTAAGCATGTGAGGTCCTTGTAAATGTAAACTGTAATTTCTTTTCACAAGAATCCCCAAGTATGGTTAAAGTGAGGTAGTCTGTTTCTATAAAATAGGAATGATTTGCTGGGTGTGGTGGCACACGACTTTATTCTCAGTACTCAGAAGTCAGAGGCAGGAGGGTCTCTGTAAGTTCCAGGCCAGCCTGGCTTTTATAGTGCATTCCCAGGTTAGTCAGAACTACATAGTGAGACCTTGTCTTTAAAAAAGAAAAAGACTAATTCACACTGGAGGCTCACTCCACTGGTTGTGGTGAGATCTGTCCCCAAGCTGTTTTCCTACAGTAGTTTGGCTTTTCTTCCACTACCTCTTATTTGGTGTGTTTCTCTTCCCTCTTCTGAAGGTCTCTCAGATTTGAACTACAGCCGCCTTCGTTTCCGCTGGTCTGGCGACGCTCCCTCGGAACTCCTGCGGAAGTTCAGAAACTACGAAATCTGAAGTGTTGCTGCTCTGTGAGAGGGGCCAGGCAGCTGACTTTGCTGCCCCCTGTGCAGTTTCTGTTCACGGCTTAAAAATGTGTGTGTGAGTGGCTCAGGATGGTCATTCTCGGGCGCGCTTTGTTTTACTTTGGGCTTGGGATTGAACCCAGGACCTCCTGCACACTCTGTGCCATCAGCTCTTGCCTCCCGCCCCTCAACATGTTAAGTGAGGAAATTGTTCTAAATCTAGTTTCTTTCAATATTTCAGTAAACTAAGGCTCTTAGAGCCACGTAGTTTGTATCACATGTGTTTTCCTGTGATTGTTATTTGTAGAGATATGTTAAAATATCATTCCCTGCTAGACACACAAAAATGTCTTCTGGATTTTGACTTAAAATGAAATGTAGAATCACTTGTCTAAATTTCGTAGACCAAAATAAAGAATTTTCACAAAGTTCATAAATGCAACTGTATTTGTTCATTTATTTGTTCATTCCTTTATGTGGAATTTTGGGTAGAGTCTCACCATGTAGCACAGGCTGGCCCTGAAGTCTCTATTTAGTTATCCTCGAATCTTCCTGCCTCTTTCTTTGTTTTCTATGGCCTGGCAGGATGGTTCAGCAGGTAGGGGTACTTGATACCAAGACTGACATCCTGATTTCTGTCCTCAGGACCGCTTGGTGGAAGGACCAACTCTGGAAAGTTGTCCTCTGACTTCCACACATGCAGTGTGGCATGAACACACCCACATCCACAATAAACGGATAAACACATGTAATTTAGAAAATAGGTTTCCTTGCCTGATGTAGTGACTCACACCTGTCGTCTCAGCAACTGGGAGTGGGAGCAGAAGCCCAGGAGTTCAAGGCCAGCTGTGTCTACAAAGTGGAGAGCGTCTTCAGGGCTCTGTGTCAAAGGCCAGGCTTGAGCTAGGTGAGGCATCCGGGCTTAGGGACAGCTTCCAGATAGTCAGGCCTCAGGGTTTAGGGACACTATCCAGATAGGGAGGGAGTCCGGCAGGAAAGGGAGCCCCCTATTTGGCATCTGGACATGGTGGATTACAACTTTAAATGCAGAGTACTCTGATGTGGCAAGGTCATTTGTCAATCTGTTGTTTCATTGGTTAATCAGTAAAGAAAACTGCTTGGCCTGATAGGTCAGAAAATTAGGTAGGTGGAGTAGACAGAACAGAATACTGGGAAGAAGGGAAGTGAGCCAGATGCCATGCCTCTCCTCTCCAGGGCAGACGCCATGAAGCTCCAGCCCAAGATGGGCATACGCTAGAATCTTCCTGGTAAACCACCACCTCGTGGTGCTACACAGATTATTAGATATGGGTTAGTCAAGATGTGAGAGTTAGCCAAGAAGAGGCTAGATATAATGGGCCAGGCAGTGTTTAAAAGAATACAGTTTCCGTGTTGTTATTTCGGGGCATAAGCTAGCCAGGGAGCCAGGAGCCGGGCGGAGGGAAGCGGCCTGCAGCTCCTTCTATAGTACTCCAACACATCTGTGTCCTATACAGTTATGACCACTGGTGTTCCTTTCCTTGTGTCAAGGACAGCACACTACATCCACAGCTGCAGGGTCCTCATGTACTCAAAGTGCAGAGTGAGTCTAACCGCTCGAGTGGGGAGAGACCCAAGCCTCCACTCATTCACTTGCCACATCTTGGAGAGTTTCCTAAAGCAGGTGCTATTTGATTCTTCGTAACTGATGGCAAGAAGTTCATGTCTGCCAGGCAGTGGTGGCTCAGGCCTTTAATCCCAGCATTTGGGAAGCAGAGGCAGGTGGATCTCTGAATCTGAGGACAGCCTGGTCTACAGAGCGAGTTCCAGGACAGACAGAGCTGTTACATGGAGAAACCCCACCTTAAAAAAACGAACTGACAAAAAATTCCACGTCTAAGTGACTATACCTGTTATTTATTTATTGTAAAGGACAGGGTTTTGTTAAGCAGCCCAGGCTGGCCTCACTCAGCACGCCTGCCTCTGCCTCTTGGGGTTACAAGCAGGCCGTACTATGTCCGGTTTGAGTCCTAAATTATTTCACTTGTACTTTATTGATTTCTGTTCAGACGGTTTATCTTTCATCTATCTATTTATTTATTTTGGCTTTTCGAGACAGAGTTTCTCTGTGTAGCCTTGAAGTCTGTTCTGGAACTCACTTTGTAGACCAGGCTGGCCTCCAACTCATAGGCTGCCTCTGACCCCCAAGTCCTGGAGATTAAAGGCACGTGCCTCCACCGCCCGGCCGTTCTTTATATTTTTGAGGCAGGGTTTCACCATGTTGCACAGCTGACCTTGGTCTCATGGTCTTTATGTCTCTCCTCAGTGCTGATATCACAGGCTTGTGCTGCCAGGCCTGGGTACTCCTTGTCTTTTTTCAATTTTGTAATCACAAGTAACATTGTAATGAATACTCTTGTATGTCAAGCACACCTGTGGGATAAATACCCGGTTATGGAATTTTTGTGTCGATGAGAATGGGTGAGTATTTGGAATTTGGTTACTATACCCTGAAAAAAAGAGAGTTATGTCAGTACCTGCAGAGGCCAGAAGAGGGCATCAGACACCCCCCAGTCCCCTGGAGCTAGCGTTGTGGGCAGTTGTGAGCCACCCCAAGTGGGTGTTAGAAACTGAACTTGGTAGAGCTCTCCTCCTCAGCCTCAAACTCACAGACATCTTGCCCACCTCTGCCTCCTAAGTACTGGGATCAGGGTGCCTGCCGCCACGCCTGGCTCGTTACTGCGTTCTTTGAGGAAACAGTAAAGAAGGATGCCTGGTTTTCACAGATAAGGGCCACGGGGTTGAAAAACACCAGGAAAGAGTGTTTGCTCTCCGGGATTCTGGCCTTCTGGGTTTTCTACTCTAGCCAGGGCTTTGTTGCATCAGGAGCGCTGTGTGGACAGATCAGTTTAGCAATCATCTCCCGCCACGCCCCTGAGGGGAAGCAGTGCCCAAGAGATGAAGCAACGGGAAAGCCAGAGTACACATTTCTTCTGGTACTTTCCACAGAGAGGGGATAACAGGGCCTTTCTCATCTATGCCGTGGTGGTCCCTTGTCTTCTGCGTGTCCTGAGAGGTTGAAATGTAATCCCGAGTCCTTCCATTCTTTTTAAAGGGAGAGCGACTCAATGGAGCGGCTTCGGAACACCAAGGCAGCGTTCGCTGTTTCTTTTAAAAGCCATTTAGTTTCCGGAGCCCCTTGGACATATTCCCGGCTACCAGAAACAGCCCCTTGATGAGAACACTAGAAATGCAAAAAAAAAAAAAAAAAAAAGATGAGAGACAGACAGATAGAGGAAGAGAGACAGACACAGGGAGACACAGTGAGAGAGAGAGAGAGAGAGAGAGAGAGAGAGAGAGAGAGAGAGAGAGAGAGAGAGAGAGGAAGAGAGACGGAGACAGATACAGAGAAAGAGAAAGAGGGGGGGGGGCGGAGATAAGGAGGCGATTGCGTTCTTGCTTATGAATTTTCATATCTTTTCCTTGCCAGGATCTTAGGGGTTACAAGATGGGTCACAGCAGCCAGTGTGGATGACTAATGCGGTTATTGAGAGGGACTTTTAATTTCCTGGAAGGCAAAAACCATTACCCACCCACTCCCACTTCGAAGACAGGCGATGCAGGGGCTTCTGGGGGCGTGATGGGAGGGGCTTCTGGGAGCGCGATGGGAGGAATTATAAACTGACGAAGTATTGAGAAAAGGATGAAACGCTGGGCAAGGAGATTTCAGTCCCCTTCCACTTCAGGTTCTGCGGGAGCCTGGCCTGTCGTTGCTTCTGGGCTTCGTGTCTCTCTGCTAGAGGTGGGGACACTTGGTATCAGGCCGCTCTTCCCATCCTTTCTCCTTGCAGTGGTTTCTTTTATTTCTCCTCATACTTTAGGATTATAGAGAGCTGAATATTTTTCTGGCTGTGACCTAATGTGGGACTTAGGACAAATTACTTTAGCTCTGATCTGGCTTCTTCTACCTGTCAGTGGGTTTTAAAAAAACCAAACAGCCTCCTCTTTGGAGACCGTAAGAACTCAACTGAGGCCCTGGCTTAGGGTAGGAGAGTGTGATGACTTAATATTGGTTGTCAACTTGACCCACAAAGGAAGAAAGAACTCAATAGAGAAAGCGCCTCATGGCATAGCCCTGTGGGCATGTTGATTGGAGCTGTTCTTAATTGCTAATTGATTAGGACTGCCCAGACTACTGTGGGCGGTGCCATCCTTGGGCAGATGGTCCTGGCTACATGAGGACGGTAGCTGAACACACCATGGGGAGGGAGGCAGGAAGCCGTGCTCTTCCGTGCTCTCTGCTTGGCTGCCAGTCTCCAGGTTCCTACCCCAATTTACTTCAGTGATGGCCGTGGTTCGTCTGATCAGCATTTCCTTGCAGCAACAGAAAGCAAACTAGGCATGGGGACTGGGGAGTGTAAGCTACAAAGTAAAGGAAAGAATTAGCAAGGACAGAGAAATCACAGGGAGAGCATGTGTCTTTGTCGTTCTTTTCTGATTAACTTTGGCCAGCTCTGGTTATTTTAGTTTAAAAATAATTATGATTATTATCTTGTCTTTTGAAACAGGGTCACAAACCCTGTAGCCAGGCTGACCTGGGACCACTATACATAAATTCATCTATAAGCTATAATCATAGTTTAGCCTGGCCGTGAAATCCAGTTCTCCCACCTTACCCTCCCAAAGTGCTTAGTGGCACAGGTCTGTCCTCCCAGCTACTCTGGATGCTGAGGCAAAAGAGTCACAACAATGAAGGCCTGCTGGGTTACAGAGAAAATCCAATGCAGCTGAGCAATTTAGTAAGACTCTGTCATTAAAAAAAAGAGGGAGAACACCTGCTTAGCACGCGCGAGCACCTATGTTAAATCCCTTAAATCACACACACCCACACACACAGTTTTTTTTTCAAAAAGTTGTTTTGCCTGCATGTACATTTGTGCAACACTTTTGTGCGTCCATGTAGGCCAGAGAAGACATTGGATTCTTCGCACCTGGAGTTGCAGATGGTTGTGGGTGCTGAGAACCAAACCCAGTCTTCTAGAAGAGCAACAAGCACGCTTATTTACGGAGTCATCTTCCCAGCTCCTCCCTCTCTTAGTAAATAAACTTGTTCTCTGACACGCACACACCAATAATACTAAGTAAAAAAATTTAAAAAAGGATGTTGAAAATCGAATCCCTCAGACTGCTCATGTTTATTTAAGCGTACCAGTCGAATACTCCTTCACACTGTGAAAATTCGTCACTCTGAATGGTTTAATAAAAAGCTAAACGACCAATAGCTAGGAAGGATTTTCAGGGCCAGAGAGAATGATGGGAAGAAGAAGGTGGAGTCACCAGTGGATGTAGAGGGGGCAGACCTGCAGGAGAAAAGGTAAAAGCCACCAGTCATGTAGCCGACTAGAAATGGGCTAATTTAAGTTATAAGAGCTAGTGGGACAAGCTAAGCTATATTATGAAAGCTGAGCTTTCATAATTAATAATAAATCTCCATGTCATTATTTGGGAGCTGGTGGTCCCGAAGAAAAACCTGCCTTCGGTCCACCCCCAAGTGACACACGCCCTCCAATGTAGCACACCACGCCCGTCTGCATCTATGTGCTACCATACAGTTTGTGAACTGGGCAAGGGGCTGGAGAGTGAAACACACAAAAACACACAGACAGAGACACGGGTCATCCTTGAAACAGGAATGCCTCAAGAATGCCCCCTTTATTGTGTCCAGGGGCAGCTTATATAGGGATAGCCACGTCCTGGCCAAACCCATCAGAAACCACTCCCCTGCCATCAGGAACTCTTGAGGGTCTCGTGCTCAGAGCAGCTGCTGGCTTTCTCAGAGCAGAGGAAAACAAGTTGTTTACAAGAAATTCAGGATCTGGGGGTTCACAGCTCCCAACACTCCAAAAAGGCCACACCTTCTCCAGCAAGGCCACACCTCCTAATCCTTCCAAGTAGGTGTCACTCCCTGATAACTAAGCTTTCAAATACATGAGCCCGTGGAGGCCATTCTTATTCAAACTACCACAAGGGAGAACACAGACTAAAACTCAAAAGCTTGGGGTTGAAGAGGAAAGAGGGGAGGATCTGGTTACAAGATAAGTGTGTAAACACCGACTCACACATGTGCACAGCCTCCTGTGTGCACATGTGCACAGCCTCCTGTGCCTCTTGCATTCCTCTGTAAGCTCCACTCTCCTGAGCTGTTGTTTATTTCTCTGGGGGCCAGGAGACCTGGTGTTTGGTTCTAACTGTCAAGAGATGCTTGGGCAAGCTATTCACACACGAAGGACTTACTTTTTCATAGTAGAGTGAGCGGGTTGGGTCCTACCCAGAACCCTTCCTTGCTTCAGGCTCCGGTGGTCCTAGAATCAACCTGTACCCTCCGGGATGGGCATTGCATGATCTTGTCCATCACTATAGCAAGCGTGCCAGCTCCTCAGGGGAGGGCCGGTCTTGTTCATCTTTGGATCCCCTTTCAGAACACCTACCTGGTTGTTGGGGAATATTTTAAGGTGTCTTATTTTTGTTTATGCTGCATTTGATTAGCTGTGAAGCCTGTCTAAAACACCTGATGGTCTAATAAAGAGCTGAATGGCCGATAGCGAGGCAGGAGCAAGGATAGGTGGGGCTGGCAGGCAGAGAGGAGAAATAAATGGAAAGAATGAGGAGAGGAGGAAATTAGGGACCAGCTACCCAGCCAGCCACCACCCAGTCAGCCACGGAGAAAGAAGGAAAGTAAGCTATACAGAATTAAGAAAGATAAAAGCCCAGAGGGAAAAGGTAGACAGGTTGATTTAAGAAAAGCTGACAAGAAACAAGCTAAGCTAAGGATGGCTTTCATAATGAAGAACAAGCCTCTGTGTGATTTATTTGGGAGCTGGGTGGCAGGCCTCTTCCAAAAGGAGCCCAAAAGAGTAAAACTTCGCACAACACCTGGCTCTTGTGAATAGCAGACATTCAACAAAAGTAGCTCCATTACCACAACACTGCAGTCGTGGTAAGTTGGTGCAAACATGGTAAAAATCCCTCCTCAGAGGGCTAGGCAAGAAGCCAGTTAACTGTGTCATTTGTTCTAACTCAGTTCTGGGTTCTGTCAGGAGCTGCACTGGGCACTGGTCTCCGAGGGGCCCACCTCCCCCGCTCTGGCATGAAGGCTTCTGTCTTCTGTGCTATGCACCGATCACAGGTTTGGTACAAGGCCCAGATGAAACTGAAGACAACTTGTCCAGAGAAGACCTGTGTGCTTATCAGAAAGTGTGCTTTGCCATGGTGAGGGTTAATTTTTATGGCTGGTTTCAGAGAAGGTAAAAGGGAAGTGGCATGGTACTACACCTGCGTAACAAGGAATTGGGGAATCTGGGAGATGGTGGCGCACGCCTTTAAGCCCAGCACTCGGGAGGCAGAGGCAGGCTGATCTCTGTGAGTTTGAGGCCAGCCTGGTCTACAAAGTGAGTTCTAGGACAGCCAGGGTTACACAGAGAAAGCTTGTCTTGAAAACCAAAGCAAAACAAACAAACAAAAAAATAATTCCGGTCGTCTTTTCTTCTAATAGCCACAAGATGGTGGCATTGGACTACCAGTAGCAGAAGGTTCCACCCAGAAAGCCTTTGGTCTTGTCTGGGAATGCACAAGAAGTCCTGATCTGGTTGCTGCGCTGCCTCTCCACCTCTGCAATGGGGTCTGACGTGGACTTTGTCCACTGTAGGTATTTCATGTATAAAGCCTAAGACTGGGAAGAATCTTTTTTTTTTTTAAAGGCTTTTGTGTCCCGCCGGATCTGCCTCCTGATGCTGCCACCAAATGTAGTTTTTTAACTAAATCTCTATCGTTCTATTCATCAATAAGACTCGGTAGAGGTTGAGGAACAACTAGCTGAACTTCCCTCTACGCCAGTATCTCACAAAGAGTTTCCTTCTGCTCCACCAAACCAAAAATGGCCTCCACACTGAAAGTCCCTCCCTACTACTTCCTGTGCATCCTTCTCGCCCCACCTTCCGGACTCCCTCTGACTGTCATTACTTTCTGTCCACTCGCTGCTGACTCCGCCTCCTCACCCAAGGTTGAGTTTATGGTGCAAACTCGGGGTTCACAGTTTGATGGATACATCTTAGGGTGTGAAATATTAAAGGAGGAGACTGTTTCTTCAGTGGCGCTGCGGGTAAATGGGGTATGGCGAGTTCCCACTCCACCTTTGCCTGTCCTGCAGAGCTGCTCGCTTCATAGTTCTGGTTGGCCTCAAACCCATGATGGTCTTCTGGCCTCGTTTTTCTCACTGCTGGCATCACAGGAGTGGGCTGGTGGTGTTTCTGTTTTGTTGACTACTGTGTCACTAGCGTATACAAAGTTGCCACATGCTGACCGACCAGTCACACTTCTGGAGAATCAGCTCGGGGGAGCTATTTCTAGCTAACTCACTTCCTAGCCCCATTTTTAGCCCTCCTCGAAGATTTCCTCCCTGCTTGCTTTAATCTTAATTTGTTTATTTTTCTCTCCTTTCCCTCTGCTTGCTTCTTTCTTCCCTTATTTTTCTTTCCTTCCCAAAATATGTGATGTATTTTTTTTAAAACATGTTTTTTGTTGGTGTGGTGGTTTGAACGAAACTGGTCCCCAAGATTAGGGAGAGGCATTATCGGAGGTGTGGCCTTGTTGGAGGAAGTCTGTGTGTGGGGGGAATTGAGGTTTCAAATGCTCAAGTCAGGCTCAATGGCTCACTCTCTTTTCTTGCTGCCTGAGGATCCAGATACTAAGATCTAAGCTAATTCTCTAGCACCATGTCTGGTTGTGAGCTGCTATGTTGTCTGTTGTGATGATAATGGACTAAATGTCTAAACTGTAAGCCAGTTCCAATTAAATGTTTTCTTCTATGAGAGTTGCTATGGCCATGGCATCTGTTCACAGCAATGAAACACTGAGACAGTTGGCAAACAAACCAATGGATATATTACTTACTTTTCTGTTGCTGTAATAAAAACACTATAACCCAAAGCAACTTATGAAAGAAAGAATTTATTTTGGTTTAAGCAGAAACAAAGGTTTCTACCATGGTGAGGAAGCAGTGGCAGGCCCGGCAGTAGGAGCAGGAAACTGAACTGGAAGTTGGGCAAAGCTTTTAATCTCAAAACTTATAGTGGATGGGTGGTGGTGACGCACACCTTTAATCCCAGCACTTGGGAGGCAGAGGCAGGCGGATCTCTGTGAGTTCAAGTCCAGCCTGGTCTACAGAGTGAGTTCCACAACAGCCAGGACTGTTTCATGGAGAAATCCTGTTTTTCAAAAACCAGAAAAACAAAAATAAAAACCAACCCCCCCCAAAACCCAACAACTCATAATGATACACTTCTATCGAGATCACACCTGCCACACTTCCCCAAACAGCATCACCAGCCAGGAGCCAGGTGTTCAAATACCTGTGGGACCTGTGGGGGATATTTCTCATCTAAACCATCACAATTGGCTTCTTTATCTTTTCTTTCTAATTTTTTTTTGAGAGAGGATTTCTCTTTGTAACCCTGACTGTCCTGGAATTCACTCTGTAGACCAGGGTGGCCTCAAACTCAGGATCCCCCTGCCTCTGCCTCCTGAGTGCACTATCACTGCCTAGCATAAGATAATTTTAATGAAAAATATATGGTGTTGTTTTCTGTTCAACTTTGCATCCTTAAGATTGTCAATAAATTTTAATAGTTAAATTTTAACTTAAGCCGGGTGATGGTGGCGCATGCCTTTAATCCCAGCACTCGGGAGGCAGAGGCAGGTGGATCTCTGTGATTTCGAGACCAGCCTGGTCTACAGAGCTAGTTCCAGGACAGGCTCCAAAGCTACAGAGAAACCCTGTCTCGAAAAACCAAAAAAAAAAAAAAAAATTTTAAAGTATATATTAGTTTTTTTTTTTGGTGTGTATTGTTAGGATTAAACCCAGAGCCCTGTGCATCATAGTAGACATCGTACTATGAACGATAGCTCAGTTAAAACTGTTTTAAATTGATACATAGTAATTATACCCCTTATGGGGTATGCATATTAAACTCTGTGAATTGAGGCACTGAAAAAATATTTGTCTCTCCAGAACTAGTCTGTGTCTTGTTCTCACCTATAGGGGTGGATTTCCTTGGCCAGTGGGGAGACCTAAACAGAGAGCAGAGGGAGAGACGAGAGAGGAGGTGTATGCATTCTTATCTTTATATCCATAGATCAGTGAGTCTCTCAGACCTCGCTGGAGAGGCTGCTTCTTGCAGTAGATAGTGATTATCACAGAGACTGCTCACCAAGCAGAGAATAAGAGACTGTGTGTGTTCAGTCTGAAGCGGGACATCGAGATAACACATGCCCTCTCCCGAAGGCTCAGGGAGCCTCTCGGAAGAGGTGGGAGTACAGATTTTAAAGAAGCAGAGGTAGCAGATGTTGACCACACCAAAGCAGTGTTTTGAGAAAACAACAGGCTACTCCCTCCCATTGATATCATTTTGCACTAGCTGGAAGGGGTGGGTGGGGAAGAGGAGAGAGAGAGAGAGGAAGTGAGAGAGAGAGGGAGAGAGAAAGTGAAAGAGAGAGAGAATGAATCTTTTCCCCTTAGTTCTAGCTCAAACTGTAACTAGAATCAATTTTTCCCCACAAATTCCTGACTCCTGGCTCCTGGTTTTGGTTAGACCATTGAGCATTGAACCTATCATGGCCAGAAAGTATATTATTAGATTTGCCAGGGAGTTCTTGCTGAAAAGATGAAAAATGTATTTTCCCAGTAGCCAATCCTTTCCACAGTAAGCAATCTTCAAACACTGTAGTAAGAATAATAGGCCATGTAAAAAGGGGTAACTGAGAAGCTCAAATGTGAACGCACAGCCTAGCCAGTAGCAGAGTAGATGTATTATAGAGATAAACTTGAGAAACGTGGCCAAAGACTTGCTTCTCTCTCTCTCTCTCCTTATCTATCTGTGAAGGTTAAGGTGCAGTGGGGAAAACAAGGACAGAAAGACTTCGCTACTTGAAGAAGATGGAGGCATATCAATCCGTGTGAGAGTTGAGCGCCTCAGGAAGCATCTGTCGGCCCAAGAGCGGTTATTTGTCAAGCCTAGATGGATGCAAGCCAAGATCAAACTGTCACGAGTAGATCTGAACGACGCATTGGCTAATTTTCCCGCGGTGAAAAGCAGGGACAGGAAAAGCAATCGATAACAGCATCTGTGAGTCTCTTCACCTGCGTTTTAGAAGTAAATTAGCTTCTAAAATAACCTCCTCTCAAGCCAGTTTTCTAAGACTGCATCTTCATGTACACCTTTTTCCCAAGTAGGGACTGGGGGAAAAGTTCTTCTTGTTATCCATCTTATTATGCCTGGAAGGTTGCAGGCAGAAGCAGGGGCACACTGGTCTCAGGGACATTCCTCCCTTCAGTGCCTTGCTTTAGTGATGACTTGCTGCACTCTGCTGGGAAGGCTTTGGATCTGCGTCCTTTGTCAAGCAACCTTTTGCATTCCTTTAGGGAGCCAGAGGCGACACTTGCAGGGCAGCAGATGGGTGAGATCACAGAAATGATTGCTGGGGCATATTGAATTATTAATAAAAATAGAAAAAGTCATTTATAAATGTGTAAATGTCATGATTTTTTGATCCTCCCACATTGTTTTTGTTTGTTTGTTGTAGATCAAAAGACTGGAATCAACTTTTATAGTCATCAATAGGGATGTAGTTGAATAAATTATATTCTGTTCATTGTGACTCAGTGCGCTCTACCTGCCCAGCACAGCCACTTCTAATGAGAAAACCCTTTCCAACAGAATCTTAACGATTCCCTTAACTTCACGCTAACATCTGGTATACTGGCTAAGCTGGCCAACTTGTGAATGCTCTCAGGGGTGCCTAAAGAATACAGGGAGAGCTGGATGCGGTGGAGGCACACACCCTTAATCCCAACACTTGGGAGGTAGAGGCGGGTGGATTTCTGTCAGTTTGAGGCCAGCCTGGTCTACACAGTGAGTTCCAGAACACCAGAGCTGTATAACAGAGAGACTGTTTACAACAACCAAAAATATAAACAAAACAAAACAAAATACATTGAGGAACTAGAGAGCACTTGCTGTTCTTTGACAGGACCCAGGTTCAGTTCCCAGAGCCCAAATGGTGGGTAGCAGCTATCTGGAACTCTGGTTCAAAAGGATTTGATATTCTCTTCTGGCCTTTGTGGATACTTGCAGGCATGTTGTACATAGACATACATGCAGGAAAAACACATAACAATGCAATAATTTAAAATAAAAAACAAAATAAAAAACCCCATGGAAAATTGAGAAACATACCCGGTGTCCTCCAGGAAGGGACCCTTGGTGGCATGAGAAGGTGAGAGGGAGCCACTGTATATGTGACTCTGTTGTCATCTCTCCACTAAGATCATTTAATGGAAAAAAAATTCTGGTTTGCCTTGCTGTAAAATAAGATTTCTAGCAGGGCATGGTGCCATAGTCCTAGCTACACAGGAGACTGAGGCAGGAAGATTATTTGAGCCAACAAACTCTGTCAACTTAGTGTATAGCAAGACTCTCTTTTAAAAAACAGTGTGTGTTTGTGTACCTTTGTGTGTGTACCTCCATGTGTGTGTAATACTCATTAGTTAAATAAGATTCCTGATATCCCTGTAAGCTTTCTTCAGTGTTTCTTGAAAACGTGACAGGAAGGAAGGAACATAAATTGTTTTTTGCTTATAAGAACACATTCTAAACCTATTTGTATGCGTGCTCTTAAATCTATTGTACATGTGTGTGTTTGTCCTTCTGTTTATGTCTGTACATGCATGTTGGTGGGCATGCATGTTTCAAATCAACCATTAAGGACAGAAAAAAGTTTCTTAAACTTTTTTCAAAAGACTTATTTATGTGTATGAGTGTTTTGTCTGTTAGGTATATAGCACTATATTTACGCCTGGTGCTCCGAGAGATCAGATCTTCTGGAATTGGAGTTTTAATCAGTTGTGAGCCACCAAATCGATGCTGGGAACTAAATCTGGGTCTTGCAAAATTAACAAAGTACACTTAGCTGTTGAGCATCTCTCCAGTCCCAGAGAGAAGTGTCTAGCCAAGGGTGCCAATGTAATTGTGAGGTATTAACGTCTAACTCCCTCTATGGGTCACATGGGGAGTAGGCAGAGCATTGAGTAGAGATCAGGGATGAATTATGAATGCATAAAGTTAGGGAGTTTGGTTTTTACTGTGTTAGCCATGGGAATCTATGGAGGAGGTGATGGTGTGTGCTTCTTTGAGCAGGCAAGAGAGGCAGGCAGAAGAATGTCCATACAGGGGTGATGACATCATCTTGGATAGATTTGGAAAAGAGCCCAGGAGACAAATATCCCTCAAATCAGGGTTTCTTCCTAGGACTAGTTTTTCTCATAGTTGGGGATTACTGACACATACCATATGGTTTAGATGTATGTATGTATGTATGATTATTATTATTTTATTTTATTTTTGAGACAGGCTGTCATGTAGTTCAGACTGGCCTCACACTCACTTTGTAGGTGTATTTTAATTAGAGCGAGCCAGAACTGGGAGGAGAACTGTAGTACAAACTGAAGAGAATTGTATTTCTAAAGGCGGACATGAAAGCCAGGCGAGGTGGGACATGCCTGCCTTCCCTGCACCTGGGAGGCAGAGGCAGGAGACCGCTGCTAGTTCAAGGCCAGGCTGGTCTATGTAAGGAGTTTTAGGTCAGTCAGGGTTACATAGCAAGACTGCCTCAGAAAACTGTGTGTGTGGGGTTAGTGATGGGGAAGCGGGACCCAAGATGTAGTTTTGCTGGTAGAGCGCTTGCTAACTCACAAGGCTTGGGTCTGAACCCCAGGACTGCACGAGCCAGGGCCACACATTGAGGTGCTAAAATAATCTAAGTCCTTGGTGTCTTTGGGAGCACGTCCCAAGGAAGCAGAATCAACTGCTCTTCTAGGAGCTTGGGTGAACGTCATAGATCATCCTTAGGCAGACTGGGAACCTAAACCTTGGAACGAGAGCTGAGTTTTTCAGTTTTTTTCTAGCGCTTCAGCCAGACAGGCTGACCATTTCCCCCGAGGGTTCCAGGCGCAGAGCTCACTTTCTTTTGCTCCCTGCTGCCACTGAAGCATAGGTGATGCCATTGCTCCTTGCACTAGAATACACAGAGACAGCCTGAAACCAGTTGTCTCCAAGGGGACGGGTGGGAACCCGGAGCAGCACGATCTTTAGAAGGGAGCACCCCTCTGGTGGTGCTAAGAACATACAGACTGTGCTCATGGCCCAGGGCAGTCCTGCCTCCCATTCCTCTTTCCCCAGCCATAAGGCACCTCAATGGCTCCTTTGATGGAAGCTCCAGCGATGAAGACCCTTTAAATCCTGAACGTGCTGGGTTCAAACAAACTCTCAGCTTTATAAATCATGTTAAACAGCGCTGCAACACACCTAGTGGTTCCGCTAGTGTGTAGTCCGGACACACGCATCTTCAGGAAGGGATTGCTTTGTCCCGCAAAGCAGGAGTCAGTTTCCTTCCCTCATCAAACAATTCGTCTCCCTTCTGTTCCAGGGCCTGAGACTTTTTGCTTTCTGATCTTCACAGTCACAAAATTTACTCCACTAAATCTAAAATCTAGATTGTAGAAGTTATACACCCACACCCCCCCACCCACCGCCCCCCCCCCCCCCCCGAGAGAGAGAGAGAGAGAGAGAAATCACGTTAAGCGGGAAGGAGACCTAACCCATTGGTGAGGAGCATGACCTGGGAAGACACGTAAAATTCCTAGGTGTTTTTTTTTTTCTCTTAATTCCTCACAATAGGGGTCAGAGTTCAATTGCTTTGGCGTAAAGCGCAGCGTCTGCTCTACGCGCTACCTCATGGTACGATCCCGCTTGTAGTGTGGCACCTGCACTACAAGACGGTTTGCTCGCGAGTCTCGGGCAAGGGCCTTGAGATTTAAACACACAAAGACAGACAGACTGGTTACCCCTGAAACAAGAATGCCAACTTTATTGAGCTCAGGGGCAGCTTATATGGGGCTCTGGCCACGCCCCAGCTCTCGGGATCTTTCAGCTGCAGACTCATCAGAACCCACGCCCCTGCCATCAGGGTCTCGTGCTCAGAGCAGCTGCAGCTGCTCAGAGCGGAGGAAAACAAGTTGTTTACAGAAAATTCAGGGTCTGGTGGTCTTTAGTCTCCAACACTGTGGTGTGAATGTCCAAACCACAACTGAGGCAAATGGGTGTGGAAATGAAATGTTACTTTTAGTTTAACTTTAATTATTATTTTTTTTTAAAACCAAGTCTCCCATGCATCGCTGACTTCTCAAACTCAAGATCGTTTTGGTACTGGGAATACAGGCATGTGTCACGATGCCCGCCCTGACCTTTGCCATGAAGGAATTTCAAAAGGGGCCGCAGTCTTAAGAGATTACAGCAATGCTTGATCCAGCAGGTGATGCTTGGAAAACAGAATTTGAGTTTTTTTTCCAGCCAACTGACAGTGGGGTAAAGAGAGAACTCATATGTGGTGTTTGGAAAGAAAGAAGGGGCATGACTTAAATAGACCTTTACTGGAAGAGTATGGAATAGCTTCCGATATCCCAGGAAGCCTTCAAAGTCAGCTTTTGGAAAATGAAGCAGGAGTAGGTATAGGCAGGATCTAGGACAGCAGAACAATGCCACAAGGTCAGCCTAGTGCCCAGGCCACTGTCCCGCGGCTGCACAGTCTCACTCTGAGATTCCTGGAGGCAGGATCGCCATTTTCCGACTGAGGTCGAAGAGCCAGTCGCCGGCTGCTTTGCTTTTCGGGTTTTCAGGTTGAACGCCAGTTTCTCTCCCTGAGTTTTTATTAATCGTGCATCACTGCCTGCTCTTCCAAAGGTCCTGAGTTCAATACCCAGAAATCACATGGTGGCTCACAGCCATCTGTAATGGGATCTGGTGCCCTCTAGAGGAAGAGACCTGATCAGTCCTCATCAACTTAGACATCGAAACCCAATATAGATAAGTTCAACAGAACCGCCATATATGGACTGCCCATGCATGCTTCAGCATTGCCAGGGCAAAAAAATAAATAAATAAATAAATAAAAATAAAAAATAAACAAAACAAAAACATCCGAGTGGCTGGGTCAATCTGTAGGAGAGGCTGGGAAAGCGAGAATGTGGCTCTTCCACCGTCTCTGTGTTGAGTAGAGATGGATTGCCTCTTCACATTGAGATTCAAAATGAGAACAGATAGGACTGGAGAGATGGCTCAGCGGTTAGGAGTACTTGCTATTTTCTCAGATGAACCAGGCTTGTTCCCCAGAACCCATGAGCAGTGTTTCACAATCCTTTTCATATGAAAAGTATATGGGTATAAGTATACATACATACATAAATGCACACACACACTAAACAGCTGGTCACAGTGGCACAGACCTTTAATCCCTGCACTCAGGAAACCCTGGTGGGTGGATTTCTGTGTATTTGAGGCCAGCCTGTTCTATAAGTGACATCCAGGACAGTCAGAGCTACATGGAAAAATCCAAACTTAAAAATGAATAATTATATAAAATAATATATATATTTACAAGAGATTAAGTCCTTTAAAGAGGGTAGCCTTATCTCTCAATGAAGGAACAAAAGTGAAGGCCAGAGAAGAAAGAGGTTTTAGTCACATGTGACCATACAGAGAACAACCAAAGACAGGGGCTAGCACATGATGCTGGGAGGCCTGTCAATAACTCAAAAGAAAAAAAGAGTATGCCTTGCAGGTAAGTAGGGGACCTGTCATGAAAGTCCCGTTGGTCATCTTGATTTTCTCGTTAAAGGAGTGTGGCAGAAACAACCGATTACCAATTCAGCAAGCCCCAGCTTTCTTCCTTACCAATAAGTTCCCGCCTCGAATTGAATAGAAATGCATTCAGCCACACCTGCTCCCCAGAGTTTCTGATCCTGTGCCGAGATGAACCAGACTCTAAGTCCATACATCTCAGTGAACTTCTAGACAGTTAAAACAGCCATTCCGAAGCTGCCGTGTTTCATGTTGGAGTTTACATTTTTACTACTGGGAAAAATTCTTTGTTTTCTGAGACGGGGTCTCACCATGTAACTCTGGCTGGCCTGGAACTCAGCTATGTAGATGAGGCTGGCTCAAACTCTACATTTTTTTTCTTTTGAGTCAGGGTCACACACACTATGGAGTATATTTTTATCAGTGAAAACTGAAAAAAATCCATGGAACGTTAGAATTAGAGTAACCACAAGCTGCATAGCCTCTTTCATGACTCAAGCGTCCATTACCTGAATTGAGTCCCTCCCTGTCATCTAACATTTGCTCTTTCTTCTTCTCTTTCCTAAGTGTTAGACTGTACCCATGTGCACAATTGCTTATATACTTGTATGTGGTACAGACTAGGATCCACACACGAGGGAGAATATATAATTTATCTCTTCCTGAGAATGTGTGACCTCTTCTTCTATTATATATCCTAAGTCCATCCAGTTTCCCGAAAATTCCATAATTTCATCTTTCTTTAGAGCTAGATAGTATTCCATGTTTCATGTATACAATATTTTTATAACCTATTAATTTGTTGCTGGGCAACTAGGGGTTCACATCTCCTTGCTATAGCACATAAAACAGCAACAAACATAAGGATGCTAATATCTCTATGGCAGGGTATGGTGTTCTCTAGGGATGTATCCAGGAATGGGATAGTTTGGCCATATGATAGTTCTATTTTCAATTTTTTTTTTGAGACAAGGTCTTGCTATGTAACCTTGGCTGAACTGGAACGCCTCCCCCAACCTCACAGAGATCTGCCTGCCACTGCTTCTTGAGTGCTGGCAGTACCCTCTTTCTTTTAATATCCTCACTAACAGGCCGGTATTCCCTTTTCTTGAGGTCATGGACTAGGCCCTGGCCTCCACACTATCAAGTGGCCCCCTACACTCCCTTTTCTTTAGATACCGCCTCTTTGCCTATTCCAATCCTGTATTTTCAGCTGCTTACTTATACAAACCAGTCTCCTGGTGTTTTCCACGTAACTAAATCATTCGCTAATAACGCCCGCAAGCATTTTAGCCTGTTTCTTTTCGGCCTCCGTTCATTCTCTATTGCTTTCTCTTTCTTGTCCATTTCCTCTACATAGATGGGCACAAAAACGAATATGTTTAGCAAAAATGTAATCATAACTATTCCATGACTTTTCTTGGAGGGACATGGGGTGGGTGTGGGGGAGTCTCTTCATCCTGGATCCGTCCCAGGGAACAGGGACCCTGGGCTCAGACCAGAGAAAGGATTACTAGTCAAAGCCTGCTTGGTGAACTATTACGTTTATTGTATCACTTACAGGAACATGAGTGAGAAATCACTGCGAAGAACACGAGTGACTCATGTCGCTGTCTCTGAAAAGCCGACCTTAGGAAAGAGGGATTCTTGGCGCTCCTTGCTCCACTGCAGACAACTCCACCAGAGTCCTCCCTCTCCAACTGTTGCTCCTCCTGGGCTTTGGAACTTTCCCTAGCTCCCCGCTTCTTGAGTCTGCCTCCTGCCTTCAGGAGACGATGCTTCAGCAGGGAGGAAAAAACAGCTACCCGACTTCAAGGAGTGTTTCTAACTTGTTCCGAGTTTTGCACTTGGCAGTGCAGGACACCATTAATATGGTTTTCACCGCGACCCACGTCTGGGTACCGCTGCGCCTCTCTGGGCAATCAGTGCCTTGGAAGAACACTGGGCAGATCATCTGAGCCTAGGAATTTGGGATTTAACTAGGCAAATACTGTGAGACCTGTACAGTCAAAAGCAGAATACGCACGACGGCTACATGCGGTCCACGATGTGGACTTTAACTAGCGCACATTATAAGTGGAATTATTTTTAAAAGGTTTCCCACTGCACAGCACTTCGGGGTTTTTCAGGGGAAGGGGAAGATGGCAATAATAGCTTGCCATCCTGGGAAAGTCAGTAATTCTATCGTTCTTATGTCTATTATCGAGTCTGCCCTTCGTGCTAACATCAAGATTCTAAAACTGCTTTCTCGCCTTTTATGGGAGCTTTCTTCCTACGTTATAAACTGGGAACTTGGCAGTACTGACAGGTCCTTCCTGGTCTTAGGGTACACTAGAGCATTCCGTAGATTTGCAGATACAGAAGATTAAGCGTTTTGTAGTTTCCGTAAAAAGTTGAAAAACTGAAGCACCCGCTTCCGCAGCGAGCAGGGTTCGAACCTGCGCGGGGAGACCCCATTGGATTTCAAGTCCAACGCCTTAACCACTCGGCCATCGCTGCTACAGAGACAGTAGGAAGGCGGAGACACTTTAGTGTAACAACCGCGGCACTCGCGCCAGGGCCGGGAGCAGGCGGGGCTTGCAACTGCTTTCGGCTCTTTGGGCGGCTGCGGCAATGAGTGACTGGACCTTCCGCGTGGATGCGGAGAACGAAAAAAAAAAAAAAAAAAAAAAAAGGTCCGTCCAGGTCCTCGATCCGTCCTTCGCTGAGTTCGGGGAGTCACAACCTAACCTGGTTTCTGGGGGCGGACCTGACTTTTGCCTTCCCGCTTTCCCCTTGGCGCTACGAGATCGCTGTGAAACATAGGATCGTTTCGCTGCTCGTTGTGGGCCCGCCCGCCCGGAAGTTCCTTCGCGGGCTTTCGTCCCGCTGCCCCGTCGGCGGTTCCCTCATCGTGGAGGCCGAGCGCACGCGCGAACGTGGGGCCGCCCTCCGTGCCTTTTTGTTTTTGTGGGACCTTGTGGGCGCTCTCACACCCTAAGGGCACCCACGCACGCTCCGTGCTCCCCTCCCGACGGCAGCGCGGCGGCTCGCGGTTGGGCGCCCGTCCCCAGCGCGCATGCGCCACGCCCACCCGTGCCCGCTCCCCCCTCCCCACCTTTGAATTTCCCGCCGGGACGCGAAGCGCGCGTTTCTCCGGAGGAGGCCAGAAGCCGAGGGGTTGAGCGACTTCTGGATAGGTGTGTGACGTCCCCGAGTCGTTTCTCTTTCCTAATGTACGCTGTCACACCGTGTTCTGGGCGAGGGCAACCCAAGGGTGGTTATTTGGGGTACAGGAGGGGCCCCCGACTGCATGGGAACGATGATTCCTGACTCTCCCAGGCATCCCTTTTATCCCGTCTGTGACAGTCACTGATTTTTTTTTTGTCACAGTTAACCTTGCTAAGAATAATAGGGTTTTCCTCATCTTGTTCTCCAGCTCCACATTTGTGCCCACCTAGAATACAATCTTGCCCATTTTTCCTCTCTCTCTCTCTCTCTCTCTCTCTCTCTCTCTCTCTCTCTCTCTCTTTCTCTCTCTCTCTGTATCTTGACCATTCTTGTATTTTTATCTGATTAAGTTAATATTTATTTTTCTGTCTCACACACTTGGTCCTGAGGAAAAAGGGACAAGCAACCCTGTCTCTTGTGACCGTCACTGTTTGCCCTTGCTCTTGAGTGGGGCGGTTCACACGTTCCGGGGAAGAAGCCTTGACTTTGGCCTGGGCTCTGAGAAGTGCTGGGTAGGTGGGGAGCAGGGGAGAGACATCTCTCTAGGTAGCCTGGGGCCAGGCCCTGATGCTTCAGCCTCAGGAGATCTGGTCACCCGTGATGAAGGTCGACCGTGTCCGTGTTCTGGGACAGCAGGGTTTCAAGGCTTTAGGTGCCCAGGCCGGACCTTCACATGGCCATGCTCACCGTCCTCACTGGGCGTAGATGAGGGTGCCGTGTTAGCAGCGACATCCTAGCAGCGACATTCTCCAGTCATCACCCACCTTGGCCCCCAGCGCGGGCCTCCTTACCTCTTAAAAGATGTCTTTGCTGCCCATATTCCCCCTTTAAGATTGCCTTTCGCTTTAGATTGATAATGATGAGAATTAGTAAGGTTGAGAGGAGGACTGAGTGCTGAAGGCCAGCCTGAGCTACATAGTGATGAGCGCTGAAGGCTAGCCCATGCTACATAGGGATGAGTGCTGAAGGCAGGCCTGAGCTACATAGTGAGACCCTACCTTGAAGTAATTTTTTTCCCTAGAGATTTGTGGTTTGCTTTTATTTTTGAACAGTGGTTCCCAGCCTGTGGGTTGTGACCCTTGGGGTTGAATGACCCTTCCACAGAGGTCACATATCAAGCATCCTGCCTATCAAATATTTACATTATGATTCATAACAAAATTACAGTTATGAAGTAGTCAAAATAATTTTATGGTCAGGAGTCACCACATCGTGAGGGACTGTATTAAAGGGCCACTGTTTTAGAAGGAGCCAAGCTCACAGAATAGAAGATCCTATTCTAAAACTAATATGTAGTGGAGAACAATTGAGGGAATTTTCTCTGTAACGCTTAAAAAATACCAGTTGCTGGAGGGATGGCTCGGTGATTAACAACACGCAGACTATGCTTCCTGAGGGCCTGGGTTCGATACCCACCGCCCACCTGGTGGCTCCTAACTGATGGTCTCTTCTGACCTCAGAGGGCATACCTAGTTTTCTCTGAACTTTGTGATGCTCTTTTCAGAGGCAGACTTGAGGGGAGGGATAGAGAGTGCTAGGTGTCACACGGGCTGAATTAGCATTTCTTTTCAGGCATCCTCCAAATTACAAAGAAAGGAGCAAAACAACATCCCGACCTTTTGTTAGGTTAGCACAGCCTGTCTGGAAGGTTATGAGCACTTCAGATACTGATATGGCTTTAGAGCTTGGCTGCCATACCATATAGAAATACGGCCTACAAACAAGGCGGGTTATATGGGAGTGCTGGGGAAGGGGATGGGGAAAATCATGTAATTATAATCTCAAAAACAAAGTACAGAATAGTAAAAACTCCCACAAGTTTATAGTTTTTGAATGTTAGGAGTGTGTGGGTCATGTGTGGACGAGGCCCTCTCTCTGGTAAAAGATATAAGGCCATTAACTTCTGCTCCCAATGACTGGAGAGATGACAGATGAGTCACAGAACACAGACTCAGGCAAAAGCTTTAATGAAAGTGGGTCAAGGAGAAGGGGACAGTACTGATTACGAGAGATGGAAGTTGTTCCAAATCAGAGGAAGAAATAGTCACTTTTATCAGGGCTGTCAAGTACTTTTCATTTGGTAATTTTCCACTAGGCACGAGGATGATACTTATTTAAAAAAAAAAGGGGGGGGGACTTTTTGGGACTGGGAGATGGCTTAGCCATTAAGAATGTGTACTGCCCTCACAGAGGACCAGGAGTCCTTTCCCAGCACCCACGCTGGGTGGCTCAGAACGCCTTGTAATTTCATCATCTGACACCCTCTCGTAGACTTTGAGGGCAGCTGCACTTGTGTGTGCATTCGTGTGCATGTGCACGCACACAACCAAACACATAATTAAAAAACAACTTTATTTCTCATGTAAGATTTTTTGGTCATATTTAGATACAGATCAATAGCCAGTTCAGTTTTGGAAACATCGAAGCATTGTCCTTGTGATAAGTATAGAAGGACAAGGGAGGGCACATCTCATATGCTATTGATGAGGGAAGGGACATTTTACGTCCATAGAGTATTAATTAAAAATCAAGAATCTGTTTTTTTCTCTCCTTGAGGTTCTTCATCTACTTCATTCTCCCCCTACTTTCCGTTCAAATTTAACTAGGGAGTGAGGTTTTAGTTCCTTTATCTTATATAGTGGTTCAAGTTGATGCAGTAATGTTCACTCTACTTACCTTTGAACTTTATAGAAATCGCTTTTATTTATTTATTTATTTGGTTCTTCGAGACAGGTTTTTCTGTCTGTCCTGGAGCTCCCTCTATACACCAGGCTGACCTCAAACTCATGAAGATCTGGCTTCCTCTGCCTCCCAAGTGCTGGGATATAAAGGCATGTACCACCATGCCCAACTATAAATCTCTTAATGTTTGATTCAATGGGGAGAAGATTGAAGGTATAGGTGCTTGGTCTAAGATGGATTGAGAAACCAGTAGTGAACATCATGTTGACCTGGAACTGCTTACATCTGGAAGATACAAATGCTATGAGCATATTGAACAAGAAGGGGCCAAATATTAAAAGTAGGAATTGGCTGTGGTAGCCTGTGCGCACTCAGGAGATGGAGAGAAGAGTATCAGAGTTCAAGGTCAGAAACACAAGCAAAGTAATGGTAGGGCTGGAGAGATGGCTCAGTGGTTCAGATCACTGGATGGTTGTGCAGAGGACCCAGGTTTGATTTCCAATACCTACACGGTAGCTCTCAACATCTGGAACTCTAATTCCTGTAACAGGTCTTTCTTTGGACCAGCAGTTCCTGATTAATGACACTGAGACTTTGTATTAATCATGAAAGCTTGGCCTTAGCTTAGGCTTGTTCCCAATTAGTTATTGAAAACTTAAATTAGCCTGTTTATATTAATCTATGTCTGCCATACGGTTTGTCACCCCACCTCAGCACCGTATGTCCAACTTACCCCACATCTGGCTGGCTAACGTCCTGCCTCAGATTTTTTTCCCAGAGTTCCTATCTCTTCCTGGAAGTCCTGCCTATCTTCTCCTGCCTAGCTATTGGTCATTTAGCTCTTTATTAAACCAATCAGAAGGTGCCTTAGGCAGGTGAGGAAGGACAGAGACACATCTTCACATAGTGTACAAAAAGATTATCCCCCCAAATTCCAGGGAATCCATTACTTTCTTTTGACCTTTGTGGGCACCAGGTGTGTACACCATGCACATACATAAAATAAATCTCAAAGAAAAGGTAGAAAAATGGAATGGTCACCAAAATAATAAAAGTGAAAATTTACATTGTTGACATATATCCCTTTTGGTTATGTTTATGTGGCAAGACATAGTTGGCTTCAGTGGTCAGTCACCTGGGAAGAGGAACCTCCAAGGAGGAGCTGTAGCCATCAGATTGGTCTGTGAGCATGTCTGTCAGGGCATTTTCTTAACTGCTAGTTGATGGAGGAGGGCCCGATCACTGTGAACAACAATATTCTTAGGCAGGTGGGCCTGGGCTGTATAAAAAGGTAGTTGTGGGTGAGTCTGTGAGCAAGCCAGTAGGTAGCATTCTTTTGTGGTTTCTGCTTCAAGCTCCTCCCTTGAGTTCCCACCTTGGCTCTTTGCCACCATGCCTAGTTTTCATATTTTTACTGCAACACTGGCTAATGAATTAATTTAGAGTGGTAGGCCAGGCAGTACAATCTATTGTATTCTTTACATCCTTTAAAAACAGTGCTTTAGTTAAAGCTTTTTAGTATTTTTCTTAATGAAACTCATCCCAACGAGTAAGGAATGTGACTGTTTTTCCAGATGGCTTCTATAAGAATCAGTCCCTTCAAAGGCGTAGCTTGAGGTGAGTACAGCTAATTTTGGTCTTGGAACTAGATTGATTGTCTTTTATTTTATTGTTTTGCTTTTTTTGAGTTGGACTCTCTCTCTGTTTAGCCCTGGCTGGCCAGATAGTCTTTTAAAAGCCCATAGGCTCCTTGTTTTATGTCTTCACAGGATTTATGTAAAAACAACAGTTCCTAGAATCTAGCAACTGGATGTCTATACTTTCCTCACTTAAAGCAGGAGAAACAGAAGTTCAGGGTCTTTTTGGGCTGTACAGTAACTTTAAGACCCTGTCTCAAACAAACAATAAAGCAAACCGAACTCCAAACTAAATCCCAAGCCAACCAACAAAAACAACAAACTCAGAGCCAGCCAGGAGCCAGCCAGGAGCCAGCCAGCTCAAAACAAGTCAGACCTTTAATCCTAGTGTCAGAAGAATTGAAAATTGCAGAGAAAGGGCTGGGGACATAGCATAGAAGATAGAGTGTTTAGCTAGCATGGGGGAGGCCCTGGGTTTGATCCTCAGCACCTCATAAAACTGGGCAAGATTGTCTTGGCCTACATAGAGAGTTGGAGGGCCTCAATCCCCGAGGCCAGTTTGTAGCAGACATTTTCATGCAACGTTTATTAAAAGTAGGATTGGACCTACATCCTGCAGACCTATTGATTTTTTATTAATTGCTGCCTAACATACAAAGCTGGTTAGTAATTAGAATGTTGTAGATGGATGCTATAAAGTATAGTCTCACACTGGCTCAGAACTGAGCATAATAAAGGGTTCTTAATTTAGGGGTAGACTCAGATCACATTCCTCTGCATGAGTGGGGAACAGGAACCAAATCCAGCAGCTGAGAGATGGAGAGAACATGCGTGCAAGCACAGTCTTTTATGGCTGCATTTATAGTGTAAGAGACCACACCCAAGTGGGCTGGTATCTTAAAGACTATTGGCTGAAGGAGTTCCCACAGCAGAATGCATACTTTTAAAATTTGTTTTCATTATTTTTAGTAGACTATTTACATTGATGTTTTCATTCTGTAAGCCAATGGTTCTCAACCTATGGGTCACAATCTTTTTGACGTCACATATCAAATATTTACATTATGATTCATAACATTAACAAAATTAGAGTTATGGAGTTGCAACGAGAATAATTTTGTGGTTGGGGCCACCAGAACATGAGGGACTGTGTTAAAGAATCACAGCCTTAGAAAGGTTGAGAGCCATTGCATATAAGAATTTAAATTTATTGTTTTTGGAAGATGGGTTTATTCAGCCCAGTATACTCTTGAACTTACAATTCTCCTGCCTCAGCTTCTGGAGTGCTAGGATTATAAGTATGATCAGCCCAAGAAGATAATCTTTGTCAGAGGGATTTTCAAACATACATCAAAATAACGATGGTAATCAGTCAAAGAAGGTTTAAGAGTGCATTTCTGGAAGCCACTGGGACTAGGAACTGGACTGTGGGTTAGGATATTATGAGCATATCTTCTCATGGCTGTGGGTCAGGACACATGAATAGATCTTCTCATGACTGCGTTACGACACCATGAAAAGGCTTTCTCATGACTGTGAGTTAGGACACCATGAACAGGCCTTCTCATGACTGAGTCAGGACACATGAACAGGTCTTCTCATGGCTGTGGGTCAGGACACATGAACAGGCCTTCTCATGGCTGTGGTTAGGACACATGAACAGGCCTTCTCATGACTGTGGTCAGGACACCATGAACAGGC
>JABTXL010006571.1:2082404-2107679 GCA_025134845.1 Neodon shergylaensis
TCTCTCTCTCTCTCTCTCTCTCTCTCTCTCTCTCTCTCTCTCTCTCTTTCTGAACTCTTGGCTCCTTCTCCAGCACCACATCTGCCTTCATACTGCCATGCCATGATGATAATGGAATAACCCTCCGTACCTGTAAGCCAGCTGAATGAAGTGTTTTCCTCTATAAGAGTTGCCATGGTCATGGTGTCTCTTCAGAGAAATTGAAGCCCTAACTAAGCCCATGCTTGGAGCCATGAGTTCAACCCCCAGCCACACATAAACAGATCCCAGTATTTGGAGGGAAAGACATGAGGTTCAGAAGTCCAAGGTCATCTTCAACTACACAGGAGTCTGAGGGATGAGATCTACAATAGATCTTGTCTCAAAGGAAAAAAGCATTTAGTTTTAAAAGGATTTACCTAGCTGTTGCTAAGTTGCTGTATAGATAAATTTTCCGAGTTGACATTAATAGCAGAAACATTACAGCATCTCTGTGCATACAGTCCTGGATTTCTTATGCTATCATGATTTTAAACCTTTGGCAACAAGCAAGATGTAGTATCTTCATTATTTCAATTAGTTATTCAACTTGTGTTAATTAAAAAATTATTCTTTTTTATGTTCAATGGTGTTTTACTGGTATGTATTTCTGTGGGAGGGTGTCAAAATCCTGGAACTGGAGTTACAGACAGGTGTGAGCTGTCATGTGTGTGCTGGGATTTGAACCAGGTCCTCTGGAAGAGCAGGCAGTATTCTTAACCACTGATCCATCTCTCCAAACCTCATGCTATTATCTTTTTATATAATAGGCAATCTTTTTCATACTATTTCCCTTTTCTGGGAAAGAGTTGGACTTAGTAAGAAAAGCTTTGACTATATATTTAAGCACAGGCCTAGGATAGAGGCACTCGAGGAAAGGCCAGGATACACCATGGGTGGGTGTGGGTAGAAGGGAAAATGCTGCACAATTAATTGTCTTAGCCATAGCCCACTGTATGATTTTTGGTGGCTTCTGAAGTTATATTGCTCAAAGGGTTTCTACAAAACATCGTTCTTGGACTGTAGTGATGGCTCAGTGGGTAAGAACACTTGTCACTCTTACAGAGAACGTGGGTTCAAGTCCCAGCACCCACATGGCAGCTCACAAGTCTGCGAGTCCAGTCCCAGGAATTCTGGTGCCACCTTGTGCCCTCGGTGGGCACCTGTACAAAGAGGGTGTACAAACATCTATACACATGAAAAAACAAAACAAACCAATGCAGAAACATTGTTTCTTTATTTTAGGAAATGAGATCATAAGGATGGTTTCTGAGGAGCACCAGCAGGAGTATAGGCTGATAAGAGACAAAACTTAGGTCAGGATGAAGAAACCAAGGCAAGGTTTGACTGTAAGCAAGGTTTATAATCTTGTTTGTGAGATTCTCAGCAAGATACAGAGTTAGCACTGGGAAAAGAGTAAGATTAAATGTAAGACTTTGGCCTTATTGTTTTTAACATTCTTATTTGGAATATGCCTATAAGAAAGGAATATTATACTAAGTAGTGGCTCAGTCAATACAGTGCTTGCCAAGCAAGCATGAGAACCTGATTTGGGGTCTTCAGTACATACATAAAGTCAGGGTCACCAACGTGCGACTGTAACCCCAGCATTGGGGAAGTCGCTGGGGCCTTCTGCCCAGCCCGTCTAGAGACCTGGTGAGCCTCAGGTTCGGTAAGAGACCCCATCTCTAAATATAGGATGGGCAGCAGGAGAGGAAGACGCCTGCCCAGGGTTGGCCCCCGACTGCCACATGTACCTTCACACAGGCACACACAGACTGACATGTATACCTGGTGAACACAAATGAATAAATAAAAAACCCTGAATTTGAAAAAAGGGTGGGGGTCATCTTTGTGTAGGCAATTTACATAGAGACTCTAGTCATTTCTGAGTTCTTGGTGCCCAGTGGGTGAGAGACTAGGAAGACTTGGTAAGGGACTGTCCTTTCCCATCCTGGGTACCCAAGTTTCCCCTGTCATTCTACTCTACCTCTGAGACTTTCATCCCTTAATCTTAAGGATTGATACAGCTGAATATCATTTTCTGAAAACTTTTTACTGCTGAGCAGGGACATAGACTCTTTCTATCCGGGGATCAAGAGTCTCGACCTGCCTCCTCTAAGGAGATAAGAGCTTTGAACTTGGAGATCAGAGGGTTATCACACGATGCTTGTTTGTCGATACTCAGGATATCAAAGCACACAAATAAACCCACCAGGTTCACCAGGCGTCTCGCTCCCCAAAGTACTTAAGCAGATGAGCGGCAGCCTGGGAGGAGCAGAGCCCAGCTGAACTGCCTAGAGGAAACAGACCTGTCAAATGATTGGACAAGGCTCAGTCCCACTGAGCCACCCCAACCCTTTGAGCTGCCTGCACTCCATGACGTGACACACATACACGTGATACACAGGCAAAACACCCACGCACACAAGAGAAGGACCTCAGAAACTGTTTGATTTATGTGTATGTGTGTGTTGTCTGTGTGCTAGTATGCATATGTGTGGGTGACTGCAGAGGTCCCCTGGGACTGGAGTTACAGATGGTTGTGAGCCACCATGAGGGTGCTGGAAATGTAGTCCTCTGTAAGAGCGGCCAGTGCTTTTCACTTCCAAGCCATCTCTTCAGCTCCAAGTGTTAATATTTTCATATACCTCGTTGCTTTAGATGCTTTCTGAGAACCAATTTCTTGCTTACACCATGATATATTCATATTCTTTTGTTTGATAATATTAATTCTTTTTTAAAAAGTAAAACATTAAACTCTTATGTTAAAAGGTTAGTGTATCCAAACAAGGATCTTTTATATCCAGTTGCTTCTTAATTGTTGACATATGATATTGTGTATTGTGATGGGTTCATGAAAACCTTTTTATTTAAGCACATCAGGGACTTTGGTCATATCCACCCCTGCATCTTTTCCCTTTCTCAGTCCTTTCTCCCTCTGGTCCCCTTCTACCCCCAGCTTCACTTCTCCTTTCGTGTCAGACGTATGACATGGCATTTGTAAATTATTTTATATTTTTAAGGAAATATTTTTATTTTATTATTTTGAAATTATATGTATCTTTGTGTGGATATGTGCATTCGTGTACAAGTGCCCATGGAGGCCAGAGGTGTCAGATCCTCCTGGAGCCAGAGTTATAGGCACTTGTAAGCCACCAGAGTAATGCTGTTGGGAATGAAACTCAGGTCCCCTGCAAGGACAGGTATGTGCTTTTAACCCCCGAGTCACCATGAGTCTCGTGGTCTATATAAAATGTAGGGTCTACAAATGAGAGACGCATGCAGTATTTATCTGTCTGGGTCTGGGTTAATTTCCTTGATAGAATGCTCTCCAGTTGATGACCTTACTTTATGTAGGTTGGTCTCAAACTTCTGCAAATCCAGGCTCTTTGTAGTGAAGCTTCTGCTTTCCCGGCTGTTTGTCATTGGTTATATGATAAGGTACCACACAGCTCAGGCCATCACAAGCATTCAGGGAGACCACTGGAGAAGTGTAAACTTGCACTGTGTAAAGAGTGCTTATCCCAACCCATTCCATCTGCACAGACAGTAGTGCCTTCTGTAATACTAACCCTCAGCCAGGCGCAACTCCAGTCACCCTACCTTCTGGATGGAATCTCAAGGCTTAGTTCCAGGTCTGGCCTTTGGCCGCAGCCTTCTTTCTGACTATTATGTTGCAGCTTAGGTGAATGTTTCTGTTCAGTGCACTTTGCTAGGGCTCTAATCTCTTGTCTAATTCTTGCCAATTTGCAGATAAATTCTAAAAAAAAAGGCATTGCTGTAGCCCTCCATGGAGTAACATTTTATTGCTGTAGTGCCAACTCACCTAGACTTTGGATTCTTGGGCAATATAAGGTCTTAACCAAATACAAGTTTGTTACAGCATCTGAACCCCCAGGTATTGGCTGATATTTAAGCATCTTGGGAGTTCAGTCTCATAATTTGATGAGTTCTAGGGTTTTTTTTTTTTGTCTGTTTTTTAAAAGGCAGGGTCTCTTTGTGTAGACCAGGCTGGCCTCAGGCTCACGGAGATCAACCTGCCTCTGCTTCTCAAGTGCTAGGATCAAAGGTGTGCACCACCATACCTGGCTGAATTGTAGTTTTTTTTCTTACTTGACATCCTAATGTTATGCGGTCCCATCTCTTTCGTGTAGTTTCTCACTGTTATAATTGGTGTGGGGCTTGCTTAAGATGTAACATGAGCTATTGCTATTTACTGGTAGTTAACACGATTAAAAGCAGCCTCTGCTTATTGAAGATTTAACTGTACAGTTCAAATGCCTAAGACTAAGCACCTTGTTTATAAAGTAAGGTCGCAGAGCTGGGGATGTAGTTCAGCTGATAGAATGTTTGTCTAGCATGCAGGAAGCCCAGGGTTCAATTCCCAGCTCTGTATAGAACTGGGCATGGTGGTGCTTGCCTGTAACTCTAACACCAGGGTAGAGGATCAGAAATTCAAGGTCATCCTTGGCTACATAGTGAGAAACTGTATATATATATATATATATATATATATGATGTATACATATCATATATATGATAATATGAATTAATTTTAGTAAATAAAGCATTAAACTTTTGTGTAAAAGGTTAGTATATCCAAATAAGGGTCATTCATATCCAGTTGCTTTTTATGTTTTAAAACATTTTGACATATATTGTATATTGTGATGGATTCATCATTTAAGCATACTTTGATCATACTCACCTCTGTGTCTTTCTCAGTCCTCAGTGTCTGTGTGTATGTATATATACATGTACACACATACATACACGTGCAATACATATATATGCATATATGATATACATATATGACACACATACCATATCGTATCATATCATATATGACACACATATCATATCATATAACATGCCACAATACCATATATATACTATATATCATATATACACTCTTATACATATTACATACACATACACTATATACTCAATATATTTACACATATATACATATATAAACAGCTTCTTACAGGGTTTATTGGCTATTTCTGAGGAACTAGCCAATCTGTGCTCAGGATGAGGTCCATCATATTTGCTGATGTGGACACCTTGTCCTGCTGCTGCATCACTGTTTACTCTTTGTTTCTAGACTATATTATCTCATAGTACCCAGGGCAACGGGTCTTTCCTTTAGTTTTCTACAACATAACTTTCCTTCGGGGTTACAGGTGTGCACCTCTATGTCCAGCAGTCATGGTAGAGCATTTTAGTTAGAGTTTACACAAAGAGACTGAATATAGAAAAGGTATCACAGGTAGAAATTTGCAGCAGTCACTGTAGATTCTGGTCCAAATTTTGGGCTGTTTTCAAGACATCATTGAGAAGTATTCCTCACAGGGCATGGTGGAGCACATGTTTAACCCCAGTATTCAGGAGGCAAGAGGATCTCTGTGAGCTGGAGGCCAGCTGGTCTACAGAGCGAGTTCTAGGGCAGCCAGGGCCATATAGAGAAACTCTGTCTCAAAAAACCAAAAACCTCTCCCCAAAAGTATTCCTGGAGTTCCTCTCCATCAGCTGCTGTTAAGAGCACGTGGTCATCATTTATCAGTTGCATGTTGTCTTATTGTGACTAGCCAGAAGCAAAGCTGCTTTGCATTAAAATGCATGCAGAACTCTCCCGGGAAAGTATTTAATCCTCCATTGCAATGGAGCCGCTTGCACATCACATTCTTTCCTTTTTCCTTTAGTGATGCTCCAACAGCTTCCTCCTCCTCCTCCTCCTCCTCCTCCTCCTCCTCCTCGTCCTCCTCCACATCACATCCTTGTCACAGAGCATTTGGATTACAGGATCTTTGATTTACACCATTTAAAAGTACTCTGGGGTCAAATTCTCTCTCTTTTTTAAGTGTTGTCGGGGCCCAGAACCAGCCTGCACCATAAATTATTTCTCGAACCAGAGGGGAGGCATGGGAATAATTGAGACAACTCACATCATTTTACCCGGAGGGAGTTTTCAGGGATCCCTCATGAAATCCTGAGTTTACATCCTGAAAATTCACCTGTGCTTATTCTCCAAACAGCTTTTATACCAAAAGGCAAACTGAGGGGGAAGTTCATTAGCTTTCTATTTCTGGGGTAGTGGGACTTAGGTCAGGTCCGCAACTATGGCTGCTCTGTCCCATAGACTGAATTAACATCTCTTATCTCCCAGAATTACAAAGAAGGAGCAGAGCGATATTAGCATATCCTGATCCTTTGTTTAGGATGGCATCAGTTTGTCTGCAAAGGCCAGGTGACCCCTTTCTGTGTGGCAAAGTGCAAACTGGTCTGAAAGTCTGGCCGCCATACAATGTAGAAATGTGGGCCCATATAAGGCCCTACAAAGTGTTACATTAAAACTCTGACCACCTGAGGGATTCTTTAAGATTATTCCCTAAAGGCAGGGAGGGGGGAAGTTGAGCCATATGCCTTTTATTTTTTATGGCTTCAAGTTTCCAACGTGATAGAAAATGGAAACCACTTTGGCATCTGCAGTCCATTGTCCCGGCAGGTTTCCAGTGTCACTTCTGTCCTATTCACGTTGTGTGTCACACTCACGCTTGCGCTACCTTTCTGCTTCGACCCCGAGCAAACCGAAAAATGTAAAATACTTTTTTTAAGGAAAGCATTTGTGTCTATACGACAGCTTGAATTTACATCATGTCTATAGATCACCTTGAAGTATTATTTCATACTGAAAAGAAGAAAAATATGTTGATAACTATAGATGTCATTAAGAAGGTGTTATTTCTAGTTCTGAACTAAAAAGCAGTTGGATGAACGAAATCCAAAACTGTACATCGTAGCAGCAGTTTTAAGTCTTATTTTTTACCGTTTCTATACTTGGAGGCTGTTACGCAGATGATCTTCCTCCTTGACGTTTTCAGATAAACTTGAATTTCTAGAGCAGACTGTTAACTTTCAAAATTCCTTTTTGTCACTGAAATAGCAGTACCGGGCTTCCTTGTGAATGAATATTCCTATTTTTAAGTACCAAGTTTGCAATCCAGGGTGGAGCCAGGTGTGAATAGCTGAAGATAATAGCGTGCTGGTTGTATAGGCAGTGCCATGGGAATGAACCGTGTGTATACATACTTCTGGGAAGAACGGAATGAAGCGTCTCTTCTAAAGCACTAGTCACAATGGTGCACCTTCTGGCTCTCTACTGAGTTTCATATGCAGCATACATGCTTTAATATTTTAATGTTTGTGTATTAATAGCTTCAGTTTAACCACTTTGCTGCTAAGATTTTGTCATCCAATCCCGTGGGGCTCTTTATAAACATGTAGTGTGTCACATAGAAGTGGTCTCAGGTCTGTTTCTCCCTCTGCACCTTGGAGCACTTTGGTTTGTCATTCATCAGGGTACACTCGGCATTACTGACTGTGTATGTCTCAGGGAAAAAGAATTATCTTTCTTCTCTTTTCTTTTCTTTCTTTTTTTTTTTGTCAGTATTTCTCTGTGTAGTTGTACTGGAACTTAATTATGTAATCAGATCAGGTTGACCTCACACTCACTGAGATCTGCCTTTCTCTGCCCGCCAAGGGCTGCGGCTAAAGGAGTGCACTACCATGCATGTCCGGCTCAATAATATTTCTTTTTAAAAAATATTTATTTATTTATTATGTATACAATATTCTGTCTGTGTGTATGCCTGCAGGCCAGAAGAGGGCACCAGGCCCCATTACAGATGGTTGTGAGCCACCATGTGGTTGCTGGGAATTGAACTCAGGACCTTTGGAAGAGCAAGCAATGCTCTTAACCTCTGAGCCATCCCTCCAGCTTCTCAATAATATTTCTTAAGGCACGCTAAAGAAGGCTTTATGTTGGAGCATCACCACAGGTGTGGGGACCACTGTAAAGGGGTATTATGTAGGAAGAGAAACGTAGCTGACCTTCTAATGTCTCAAGGGCACATGTAAATTTATAGCCCCAGAACAAGGTGAGGGGCAGTGGATGGAAAATTACAGAAGGAAAGTGTCATAGTTTTGTCAGCTTGACGCAAACCTAGATATACCTGGGCAGAGGGAATCTCAACAGAAGAACTGTTTCCATCAGAGGGGCCTGTGAGCGTATCTGTGAAGCCTTTTCTCAACTGTCCATTGATGTGCAAGAGCCCAGCCCAATGTAGGTGGTGCTGACCTGGGTAGATGGGCCAGGGAAGCAAACCAGTGAGGAGTGTCCTGGCTATTTACGTCAGCTTGACACAAGCTAAAGTCAATGGAGAGGAGAGAATCTCAATTAGGAAAATGCTTCGTGAGGTGGGTCTGTAAGCAAACCTGTAGGGCATTTTCTTAACTAGTGACTGATGGAGAGGGCTCAGCCCATTTGGGTGGGGCCATCCCTGGGTTGGTGGTCCTGGGTTCTATCAGAAAGCAGGCTGAACAAGCCGTGGAGAGCAAGCCAGTAAGCAGGTCCCCCTCTATTGCCTCTATGTTTGAGGAATGTTCTTGCTAGACTGGCTTTATTTTAAGGCTATTTGCTGACACCGAAATTTATGGGAAAGTTATACCCAGTTGGAGTGAGGAGAAGGTACAGAAACCTGGCCATAGTTGGACCAATCAAAGAATCTGTCAGGCTAATACAGCTTAGAAGATTTGACAAGTGTGAAATTCTCTGCCAACAAAGATGGAGAATTTTGCACATCCCATGCAGCCTTCAAAGAGCTCGGTGGATATTTTCATATGCCTCATTTGTGGTTTTGTAAATCTAGAAATTAAATCTGATTTTTGTTAAAAGCACAAACTATTATTATTTTTTCCTCACTCTTCTAGGGCTGCAGCTGCTCGAGGATATACGAAGATTGTTCTTGGTTTTTATTCTCTAGTGTATCAAAAATTGTTCACCCTTTCAGAAATATTACATAATTTTTTTAATGCTGCTTACAATATTTGAATTGATGGCACAACACATCCTTATCAATTAGTCTGCATCTGTAGCTGACTTTTGGTGTATAAATATTGTTACACATAAAAGACATATACAGGATATAGTTTATTTATTTATTTTAAATATATTGTTTGTGTGTGTGTGAGTGTGTATGTGTCATAGTTTGTGTGTGGAGGTCACGTATGGAGCCAGTTCTCTTTTTATA
This sequence comes from Neodon shergylaensis, assembly GCA_025134845.1. NCBI lineage: Eukaryota > Metazoa > Chordata > Mammalia > Rodentia > Cricetidae > Neodon > Neodon shergylaensis. The sequence goes on from JABTXL010006571.1 coordinate 2,091,518, forward strand.
CTTGTACGTAGATTTCAGGGATTGAACTTAGGATGACAGCCTTGTGAAGCAAGTGTTTTATCTCCTGAGCCATCTTGCCAGGCCTTGGATAGATTTTTAATGACCCAGTACAGATATTTAGTTTGTTTCAGCAAGCTAAGAGGAGCCACTGAAAAATGGTTTATAAAATGGATGGAAGTTCTCATGGGTTGAAGAACATGCAAATTCATTAGGAAACCACTTCCTAAGTATAACCCCAGTAGCACAGACACTGAGAGAAACAGTTAATAAATGGGACCTCCTGAAACTGAGACGCTTCTGTAAAGCAAAGGACATGGTCACCAAGACAAAATGACAGCCTACCGAATGGGAAAAGATCTTCACCAGCTACACAGTGGACAGAGGACTGATGTCCAAAATATACAAAGAGCCGGGTGGTGGTGGCGCACGCCTTTAATCCCAGCACTCGGGAGGCAGAGGCAGGTGGATCTCTGTGAATTCGAGACCAGCCTGGTCTACAAGAGCTAGTTCCAGGACAGGCTCCAAAACCACAGAGAAACCCTGTCTCGAAAAACCAAAAAAAAAAAAATATACAAAGAACTCAAGAAACTTGACATCAAAAGAACAAATAATCCAATAAAAAAATGGGGTACAGATCAAAACAGAGAACTCTCAACAGATGAGTCTAAAATGGCTGAAAGACACTTAAGGAAATGCTCAACTTCCTTACTATCAGAGAAATGCAAATCAAAACAACTCTGAGATTTCATTTTACACCTGTAAGAATGGCCAAGATTAAAAAAAAAACCCACTGATGACAGCTTATGCTGGAGAGGATGTCGGGTAAAGGGAACATTCCTTCATTGCTGGTGGGAGTGCAAACTTGTACAGCCGCTTTGGAAATCAATATGGGAATTTCTCAGAAAATTAGGAAGCAACCTACCTTAAGACTCAGCAATACAACTTTTGGGTATATATCCAAAGGATGCTCAAGCATACCACAAGTACATGTGCTCAGCTAAGTTCATAGCAGCATTGTTTGTCTTAGCCAGATCCTGAAAACAACCTAGATGCTCCTCAACTGAAGAATGGATAAAGAAAATGTGGTACATTTACACAATGGAGTATAACACAGTGGTTAAAAAAAATAATGACATCTTGAAATTTGCAGGCAAATGGATAAACCTAGGGGAAAAAAACATACTGAGAGAGGTAACCCAGACCCAGAAAGACAAATATTAAACGTACTCACTCATAAGTGGCATAAAGCAAAGAAAAACCAGCCTACATTTCACAATCCCAGAGAACCTAGACAACAAAGAGACATACACGGAACTACATAGGAAAGAGAAAAAGACAAGATCTCCTGAGTAAATTGGAAGAATGGGGACCATGGGAGAGGGTAGAAGGGGAGAAGAGAGGAAGGAAGGGGAGTGGACAAAAATGTACAGCTCAATAAAAACAAAACAGAAAAAAGAATGTGCAAATTCATACAAAGAAAAAAACAATTTCTTTAAGAAGCAAAACTGAAAAGAAAACATGTTAGAGTATTTCTCTGAGAATTATTTTTTTGAATTTTATTTATTTATTTATTTATTTATTTATTTATTTATTTATTTATTTATTAAAGATTTCTGTCTCTTCCCCACCGCCGCCTCCCCTTTCCCTCCCCCAATTAAGTCCCCCTCCCTCGTCAGCCCAAAGAGCAATCAGGGTTCCCTGCCCTGTGGGAAGTCCAAGGACCACCCACCTCCATCCAGGTCTAGTAAGGTGAGCATCCAAACTGCCTAGGCTCCCACAAAGCCAATACGTGCAGTAGGATCAAAACCCATTGCCATTGTTCTTGAGTTCTCAGTAGTCCTCATTGTCTGCTATGTTCAGCGAGTCTGGTTTTATCCCAGGCTTTTTCATACCCAGGCCAGCTGGCCTTGGTGAGTTCCCGATAGAACATCCCCATTGTCTCAGTGTGTGGGTGCACCCCTCGCGGTCCTGAGTTCCTTGCTCCTGCTCTCTCTCTTTCTGCTCCTGATTTGGACCTTGAGATTTCAGTCTGGTGCTCCAATGTGGGTCTCTGTCTCTGACTGAGAATTATTTATAGTCATTGTTTTCATAGTTCAGGAGAGATTTACTTTACATTTGAACAGCTAGAAAGTTCTCTGTTTTCTCAGGAGAGGTAAGACTTGAAATTAGGATCACAAAACAACCTCATGTTTTATAACTTCATGCTGTATAAAGCTAAGTATTTGAGTCCATTAGAATTAGTGTTATACTTTCCTGTTCAAATAATTTGAAATACTGTGGCTGGAAGATGGCTCAGTGGTTAAGAGCACTGGCTGCTCTTCCAGAAGACCTGGGTTCAGTTCCCAGCACCCATAACTGTCTATAACTCCAGTTCCAGTGGATCTGATGACCCCTTTTGACCTCTGTGGGCACCAGGCACTCACATGATACATAGACATACATGTGGGCAAAACCTCTGTACTCATAAAAGTAAAAATTAAAAATAATAAAAATTGAAATAAGTTTCAATGATAATAGTAGTAAATTCCATCTTGGGTGTTCCGTGTCTCTGAAAATGACTGTGAGCTTCAAAGTCCACAAGCAGGTTGTTTTTAGAAGCACCAATGCAAGATGTTCTAGATTATTAATATAATTAATATAGTATAGGGCTTTGATGGGGTGGTTGATAAATAAAAATACCATTTGAAAGGTGCATGCTGGCAATTTTTATTTTATTCTTTTGGTTTTTTGAGACAGGATTTCTCAGTGTAACAGCCCTGTTACACTGTCCTGGAACTCTGTAGACCAGGCTGGCCTCGAGCTCACAGAGATCCACCTGCCTCTGCCTCCGAAGTGCTGGGATTAAAAGTGTGTGCCACCGCCTGGTGGGAATTTTCATTTTCAAAATGAAATATAACAAAGCCAATGAACTGGAGCAGATATGACTGATTATAATTACTATATTTGTCGAGGTTATTGACTAATAGATGGTTCACCAGAGTTTCCTACAGAACCTTGAGAGAACTAAATGAGCAAAAGAGTCATTTTAATCCTGCTGAGTTCTTTGTTCTGAAATAAAGTAAAATGTAAAGATTTTGCAACTACATATAGCCTGATTTGCTTCTAGATGACATATTTGTGTTTATATTGTATTAGAAGAAATTAACTGGAAATATAATACATAAAATAAGCAAGACACAGGAATAGTTTATACCAGAGTAGTAACTGTAAAGACAGAGATTGAGCATGGATTTGACGACTGCGTGGATTAGCTCCTGTAGCCCAGGCTGGCCCCAAACTCATGTCTATTTTACCTGGTGCTAGGGATCCACCCCAGGAATTCATGTGTGGTAGGTAACAACTCTACCAGCTGAGTTACATGCCCCAGTTTTCTTCCTATTATCTTTTGAGATGGAATCTTCCCGTGTAGCTCAGGCTGGCCTTTGACTTGCATTTCCCTTTCTTTACCCTCTCAACTGCTGGGCTTATGGGTGCCACCACACATGCCTGGGGATTCTTTTTTTTTTTTTTTTGGTTTTTCGAGACAGGGTTTCTCTGTGGTTTTGGAGCCCGTCCTGGAACTAGCTCTTGTAGACCAGGCTGGTCTCGAACTCACAAGGATCCGCCTGCCTCTGCCTCCCGAGTGCTGGGATTAAAGGCGTGCGCCACCACCGCCCGGCTATGCCTGGGGATTCTTGATGCTCGTAAGATAACGAATGGATGATGACTCCTAAGTTTTTGTTTAAGCAGTTGGGTCATAGTACCAATTACTACACTATGATTTGCATGGTAGAGGGAAACAAATTTGATAGGCAAAATGAAAGGCTCTTTTCGTGCCTGTGTGGGGAGATATACTCAATATGAAAGATCTATTAGCTGTGGAGAAGGCAGTTGGATGTTAGTCTTCAAATGCTGGAAACTCTGTAGCACGTTAGTCTGTGGAGATGACTTGACTTCTTTCATTTTGAGCCTTAGTTATCAATTCTGTCTGGGCAACAGGAAGATTCTTACTCAACATCGTATTATGCTGATTATGACACTGAATGAAATTCCTGAAGATGACTTTTTGGGGGACTGGCGAGATGGCTCCCTGGGTAAAGGCATCTACTACCAAGCCTGGCTAGTTGAGTTCCATTCCTGAGACCCACATGGGTCTTTCGAGCTGTCTTCTGACCTCCCCATGCATGCTATTGCACACACACACACACACACACACGAATTAAAAATGTAACAAGAAAATGACTGTATAGATTTGACCACATGGAGATCATTGGTAAACTTACTGACCCTTATAGAAGTGAATAGGTAAAAAATCACAATGGATGTGTTGTTGGCTACATGAAAACAGAGCAACAGTGGCTTGCAGTTGTACCTAGAGGGAAAGGTAGGGTGCAGGTGTGTTACTGCTTGCTTGCTGGGTTTCTTTTATTTTTTAACTTTGGTACTGATGCTTGAATCCAAGGTATGTCCTAAGCATGTGCTCTCTCACTGAGCTGTACCCTCAGGTCCTATTTGATACTTTCTTCAGGCAAACGTGCTGCTTATGCTCCGATCGCTAGAGAGATGGTGATGGCACAGGAAATGAAATGACAATACCAAGCAGATTCATTGAGGAGGTGGGGCCAGAAGGTTGGTGGGATCCAGAGAGGCGAGTTTAGCTTCAACAAAGCATTGGGATAGGCAGGAGGAAGTGGGTGGGTGGGGTTTATGGCTTATGGTTTTGTTGATTTAATGATGGGAAATTGTGGGGCATTTTCTTGAATGAATTTAGTTTTCCTCAACGAGGCAGGAGAGTGGGTTGAAGTAAATCCTAGGATGGGCGAGAAACATCTTTCTGCTATACTACATCTTTGAAACAAGAGAAGATACGTTAGGTTTATTTTTATTGTTGTGTTTTTTATTTTATTTTTTTATATTTATGGTTGTGTATGAGGAGCATGTGTGGAGGCCAGAGACAACCTTTGTGAGTCGGTTTTCTCCTTTTACCGTTTGTCCTTCCACCAAGTGTTCCTGGGATTGAACGAAAGTGTTCAGGTTTGCATAGCAAGTGCTTTTCCCCGCTGAGATACCTTGCTGGTCCGAAATAATAAACTTGTAAAAAGCCCTAACCAAACCGCCAACACTTGGAGGTATCTCATACACAATAAATAGACTCATGACTTATGCAAGAGCTATTTTCGTTTTTAAGAGTTGAATGACACAAAGAAGCATTTTTCCATTCTGAGCACAGAACCGATTGTGTGTTGGAAGGCTTATTTTCCAGGAGGGACTTCTGATTTGGGATGCAATTATCTTCTTTTCGGAACTTCCTTCCTTGCCTTTAAACTTCTAGCTGGCTCAGAATCTCCACAACAAGAGCTTCTCAGAATACTCAATCCAGTGACTTTTTTTTATGGGGGCGGGGCTAGCCCCAATACTCAAAATCAAACCCATGCTCTTGATCGCCTCAGGAGGATTACTGCTAACGGCCCCGATTTATTTTCTCTTTTTTATCCTCTCCTCTGCCCCCAAGCTTTGTCTGTTTGTCAGTGGAACGTGAGCCAAAATTTTCAAGTTTGAAAAGTATAAAGAAAGGAAAGAAACGAAGAGGGAAGGAACATAAATACTGAGGGAAACTGGGTGAGGTGACAGGCAGGAATTACTGCGGCCCGTTTGGAAGGGGGCCAGGATGCAAAACGCAGGGCTGTGTAGTTTACAGGAACTATTTAGTGTTCAGCATGCTTCAGCGACCACACAGACCAAATCGCTCTGGTTTTATCTGCTGCCTGATAGTTAGCTATGGAAATTTGACATTAGGTGATGTGTGTTTTCTGTCGGCAAACGGATATAAATATAGAGGCCTGTGGGGGCTGTGGTTTGACTTGCTAGAGAGGACCCCTTGTGGCGAGAGTACTGAACGTCAAGCCTAACTTCAAGGCTGGGTATTTGAATAAGGAAACAACAAACTAAGCAAGTCAACAAACCCCCCAAATACTCCGCAAAGCTCTTTAAAAAATCACACTTCAGATACTAAGAGTATTTAGTTGTTGTTTGTTTATTTGTTTGTTTTTTTTTGATAACACCAAACCCTGCAATGTGGTTCTGTGTACATTATATCTTTGAGTTCAATATATTTTAAACACTCCAGTTTTATCAATTTAAATCACATAACTACTGAAAAGCAGAGACTAGGGGTTTTCATGTCTATTTTGTAGAAGTACGGGGGGGGGGTGCGGCTAGAGAGCAGTGGGGGAAGGTGTAGTGGTTTTCCCGCTAGGCAGGCTAAGTTTACAATAGAACCTGGGTACCTTATCTTGGGCTCAGTTCAGTAGTCCTGGTTTAGAAAACATTCATTATCAAAGCTCTAAAACAAAACTTGCTATTTTGCAAATGTCAAGTGATCTCTTTATTCCAAAAAAGATGGATTGTGTGATGTAAAACTCACTCTTTGTTTCTCTGTGAAAAGAAACCACTCTGAGATCCTTCCCAGGAGAAAGGATGCTATAAAACAAATCTGGAAGGGCATTTTGTTAGTGACTAGGACTCTTTAGATAAATGTCCATTATGTACATTTTAAAGGAGGCTACAGTAAAAATACTCTTATTTTGCAGGCTTTCTGGGAAGTCATATATAACGAACCCCCTTTCATAGCTGATTCTCTTTGATAATCCCCAGATCCTGACTTTCCTCTTGGCTCCCTAATATTTGTTCCAAGATGTCTGTGGAGCCAATAAATAAATGCTTTCTTCTATTTTGAATTCAGTCCCTTAAGAACAGGACTGCCAAAGCTCCAACAAACAGTTCATGTTGTAGTTAGCAGCATGTTAGAGTCATTTTGTGTGTTATTACAGGAACAAAGCATGACTAGCTAAGGAAGCATGTCCTAAAGTTTCAGAACACAAACTCAGTTGATGGCGTAATAAAGATGCAGTATCGTTGAGGTGAAGGCTATATGTATATATACTCTTATGTTCTTGTAAGAATTCATGTTACATATGGAAGGAAATAAAGAAAAATATCTCCTTAAGTAGAAAAACCCAAAAATTCGAGGATAAACTTTTCTGGTGCCTTGAATTGATTAATTGTTCTACTAAAGGGCTTTTGATAACTTTCTGTCTAGTTTCCTACTGCTATGTGGTCGTTCATACATACAAGAAGCAGAAAGAATGGTAGGCAGTATATGTGTGTGTGAAATGGTGAAATCTTAACAGAAAATGCTATCTTAGATGTGACCCAGGGCTCCAGAGGCCCTGAACTTTAAGTAATAATGGGGCGAAATTTACAATTTCTCACATTAAGTAATTCTAACCAGCTTTCATTGGAAATATTCCTTATTTTAACAAGGATGATAGAAAGTCAAATCTAACTTATTTAGAGTTTCCTAAGAAGTATGTAGGTCTCTAGGGAAAGTATGTGTCTGGCCTTTTTCAACAAAGTATTTTCAGCAACAAGTTGTCAGTGAGGTCACTGGTGAGCCCAGGATTAGATACCACCCACCCTGGCTTGTAACCTCCCCTTCCTTTCTCATCCTGGGTGAGGAGCGGGCTTGGCTAAAGTGACTGCCCCATCGTCACTGTCTCTCCGTGTGGTCCTCTGTAGCTCTGTGACTAGCAAGAGGCTTCCCCTACCCTCAGAGTCCTGTCCGGAAAACTCCCTTCAAGAGCTACACTCAAAGCACAGTTTCTTTATAGGAAGCAGCGAGAGGTAAGAGTCCAGTTTATGAACCGAAGAGCTGGGCGTCCGTGCCCTCCTGTTTCTCCCTTGGGTTCCTGAGTCTCTTTTATACGTCATGGGTTTATAATGCGGGGTTTCTTCTGAATGGAGGAGGATCACATTATTATAGGAAATGGGGATGTTTTGACTAGCTGCGATGAGAAATGTAGGCTTTCATGCTAATTTCAAAGTTAAAAATAACTTTCAGACGATGCCAGGGAAAGCCAGTAGCCAAGGTCGTGCTTAGCATTCAGAGAGTTTCTGGCTATAAAAAGCCAATTGGATGCTATGTAGGGAAAGATAAGATATGGCCTGGATGCCTATGCTTTGGCATGGGGCTGGGGAAAAGGAAGCAAAGTTGAAACTGTTTGAAGGGGGTTGCTTTCAATCAAAAGTTTCTTCCTAGTAAATGGAAGGTGTTTTGAAGGAGGTAGTGGCAAAGAGCATCCGTTTCTGCATTTAATGTGGACATATATTGCTTATGTAATTGCAGTCATATTGGGAGGTTGAGGTATGATCTCAGAGCTGTTTGGCATTTCTAGCCATGGGGAAATCGCAGTGTAGGGTGATTTCGTTTACTTGAGATGTAACGTCTATACAGAGAGAAGGTTGCTGGCTTAATGGGTCTGAGTAACTGCAAGCAGTTGCTGTCACCTAAATCGAGACCAGGACTGCAAGAAATGAGTTCAAAAGGAAAGAGCGATTCCAGGACAGGCACCAGGCGCTTCATTGGCTGCAGAGGTTTTGAATCGCAGATCTATGCCACTAAGAAAGACTTGCAACACGTCTGATGATACCTGAGATCAGTTACTTATTTAAGACACACAAAAGGGAAAAGCAGGGATTCCAATGAGCCTTGGTTCTGGGTTTATGGCTAGTTCATTCAGCTGGAATGGAAGATCAACGTAGAGAGAATACTTAGGATTTGAAGCTGTGAATTATCAACAGCCACATATGAATGGGATGTTTGGTTACACTATTAAAATTTCAGTGTTCATTATAAAGAGATTACCTCAACAGTGATGTAGGAGGGAACCTAGAATACAGATAGTACAGACATACTCATTTACATTTGCTACATCCTGCGTGCAGTTTGAGCGTTCCTTACTATGTGAGTGAAAGATTGGGATGTTTTAGAGTGGCACATGTTTATTACAAAGTAATCAGTGCTCACTGTGCCACTTGGAAAGATTGGAGGGGAAATGATTGTTTGTGACCTCACTGATATGTGTCTCTTTCTCCTTGGCTTTAGAATAGTTTCTATAATATGTAGTGTCACATATATAACCTTGTTTCTTCACTAACCTTAAGCTTCCATGTTTACATGTACTAGTCCCTGTTTGTATAGCTACTATTGTGTTGTATCACAACCTTTCAGTGAATATAATTTTGTTAATCATCGCTGGACATCCAGGTGCTATGGAAAACGGCTTTTGCATATTTTTATGCATATTTATATCATGTATTTATATTCAAGATAATTTTCTTAATCCCCATTCCTAAGAATGGAGTTGTTGGAATGCAGAATGTTACACTCGAAGGCGAAGCTTGTGATTTTTAAGATGTGTTTTTACCGTTTCTCTTTTAAAGCATTATAAAATTTCTTGTCAGCCAAATAAAACATTTATTAAGTGTTTATGATGTGTAAACACGGATATCAGGCAGATGGTTAACAACATACTAAGTATGTGTAAGGACACAATTGCTTCTACTTACAGAATTCCAATTTATACATATCGACAAAACTACACATCGAGTTGAAAGAACTTCAGCTCTTCCTGAAAACCAATATTATTGTCATCAATTGATGTAGCACGTTGACTGTAGAGCAGTAGCCTTTGTAAACCCTGCTCAAAAACCGTGTATGCATAATGCTGATTTATAGACCAGGAAGAGGCAGTAAACTGGGAAAACCACAATTATTTGGAGCAAATCTATAGTCTGCAGAGTTGGAAGGAAAAGGAATGAAGACGTGGATTAAGGCATCAGTTGGTGGGAGCTGGGAAAGAACTGAGTTGTTGAAGTGAAGCGTGGTTGCAGATTGACGGCATGATGATAAAGTGTCAGAGGGGGTGGCTTGTTCAGAGACATCAGCTTGGTTGGGGGCAGAGATCCCAGGGTTATTTGGTGGGAGATGAGGTGTAGAGTCATGAATTTTTTTTTCTCCAAGATAGGGTTTCTCTGTGTAACAGCCCTAGCTGTTCTGGAACTAGCTCTTGTAGACCAGGCTGGCCTGGAACTCACAGATGTCTGCCTGCCTCTGTCTCCCAAGTGCTGGGATTAAAGATGTGTGCCACCACTGCCTGGCAACTTGTGAATTCTTAAACGTTGCCTCTCTTTAAAAAGAACTTTCAACCATGACCTATCATTTTTGGATGGTATGTGAGGGCCCCCTTAACCATGGACAGGCAGGAGTTCCTTAGCCCCTGTGGATTTTGGTTTGCATATTTCTCTCTTTGATTTGGAATAGGAAGGATTCCTCTTTAAGGAGAGAAGTTGGCAGACCAAGCTTGTCTGAAGAGATACTATGTATCTTGTAGCAAATACTTAAACAAAGTATTTATCTGTGGATCATTGGCTCATGGAAATGGAAATGTTAGTTCAGAGCTTCAAAATCATGTGCTTTTTTTTTTTTCTAATTCTTGTTTGTATATTGGGCTTTAAGTGACACTGTGCTATGGGGTAGAAACTCTGAGTTTGTCCAAGTGGTTAATCTAAGGGAAAAATGACAGACAGTTGGGACTACAGAATTTCTGAAACTGAGTACGGTTACTCACTGTTGCTGACTTTTACGGACTGATTCATGCCTCATAACTATATGGCTGCTGCCTGGAACTTGGGCACCTGTAACCATAGCTAACTTTAGGGGCAAGGAAGTGACTTCAAATTCCTTTGTGCAAAATTGTTGCCTTAGCACCTCTTTTCATTTCCTTGTCTTTCATTTCTTGCTTTTTAAAAATTAATTTTTGGGGTGTGTGTAGGTGCCATTTCTTTGTGTGCATGTGCCACGATGCATGTATGAAGGGCAGAGGGTAACTCCGGGGAGTTAGTTCTCTCCTTTCATGACGTGGATCCTGGTACTCTACCTCAGCTTGTCTGGCTGGGTGGCAGGGGCCTTTACTCACTGAGCCGTCTCCCATCCTCCCTTTAATTTTCTTAACCATTATCTCTGTGTACTTCTGGTCTCTCCTGTCAGTGGGAAAATTGACTTGATATAGGCAGAGCAATGTTTAATGTAAGGAAAGACTCTCCCATGTCAGGGCGTGAGCGGTTCAGCTCTCCTCTAGTTCAGTGCTATTCAAAGTATGATCTGCTGCTCTCAATTTGTTGCTGGTCCCTGTGAGGACATAAAGAGCTTGTGCCAAAGTGTAAATCAGCTGTACTGGCAGCATTTCGTAGCATGACTCTGCGGATGAACGAAGCCGTTAATGATTTACAGTTTCGTGGGAACTCCTTGCAGGACTCACCTAGAATAGCATTGCTTCAGTTAAACCAAGCATTGATCTCCCCTGCTGACGTATGTCAAGGCAGAGAGCTGGGATGAAGGTGTGCAGTTATTACATAATAGACGGATGCCAGTGCAGAGTCCCTGATACACCTCATTGAGAAGCCTACAGAGTGGGCGAGAGGAAACATTATTAAGGTTATTAAAGGAATGGGGGCTACTCTAATACTCACTCAGAACTTATTTTAAATGCTACAGATTATTGTTATTGAAACAAAGATCCCGCCTTCATGGTATTTCCTTGTGTGTGTGTGTGTGTGTGTGAGAGAGAGAGAGAGAGAGAAAGAGAGAGAGAGACGATTAAGAAATAAAATCTGTTCTGAGACTTACCCCAGCCAGGTATGCCCTAGTTTAGGGTTGAAGATTATAAAGTGTCTCCGCTGAAATTTAAAGGATTAACAATTTTTCTTAAAAGATTGGTTTTTGGTTCAAGTGTATGAATGTGTACAGCACATGCATGCAGTGCCCATGGAGGCCAGAAGAAGACATCGACTCTGCTGTCATTAGAGTTACAGCCGTAAAGTTACCACATGGATGCCGGAACGGAACTCAGGTCCTCTGCAAGAGCAGCCAGAGTTCTTAACTGCTCCATTCCCTGATTGACTTACTTTTCTACCAGGCTTTGCAGTTTCTGTTTTCCCCAGTAAGGGATAAGGAAGCACAGTTTTAAGAACCAAGTGATCTGTACTTGATACTTTTGTTCTTCTATGTAACATCCCTGCTTGTCATCCTGTGTCCCATCCCTCCCCCCCACCCAGTTAATTTGTAAGACTACAATTTAGGTAAAGAAAAAAAGGACATAATGTTGTGTGTACTCATGTGTTTGATGTGCCCCTCCCCGTCTTGCAGATGGCTTCATTGTATTTTTATGAAGGACAAACCAGAATTAATGGATATATTTGTAGCTTCTTCTGGTACTTCTTGTTTGTTTTATGTTGCGATTCTTAATGTTCATATATCTTGATATGCTTTTGTGGGTATATTTTTGGATAAATTCATGGAAGCAGAAGTCTCATTTTTAAAACTTATAAAAATTGCAGGTATGGTGCAGGTACCTTTAGTACCAGGATAGGGAGGCAGAGGCAAGCGGATCTCTGTAAGTTTGAGGCCAGCCTTGTCTACAAAGTGAGTTCTCGGACAGTGAGAACTACATAGTGGGACCCTGTCTACAAACAAAAGGTTTATGTCCAAGCTTAGGCAGGAGGATTTTCAGAAGTTTGAGGCTGGCCTGTGTTTTTAAATATGTGTTTCAAACAGAATAAGACCCTGTCTCAAAAAACAAAATGAAGTTGGGGTGGAAGGATGGCTCAGTTGATAACGTGCTTACCAGAAGCACAAGGAACTGAGTTTGAGCCTTAGCACCCATGTAGAAACCTGACTGGTGGTGAGCGCTTGTAATCCCTGAGCTGGAGAGGAAGAGGCAGGCAAGTCCTTGGGACTCACTGTCCAGGCCTAGTGAGAGATTCTGTCTCAGAAACCAAGGTGAGTGGTTCCTCAAGAAAGCCACCCTGTGTTGACCTCTGGTCTCCACGCTCCATACCCACGTGTGCACTTGTGCACATAGGAACAGTCCCTCCTCCCAACCTCAAGTGGGAGGTAGAAGCAGGAAGACCTAGGAGTTCAAGGTTAATTTCTCTGTATAGTCAGTTTGAAGCTAGCCTGGGCTACCTGAGGCTCTGAAGACAATAGTTTTTGTTTTGATTTACTTTTTGTTAATTATGAGTGATGTTGAGCAATTTCACATTCTTCCTGGGATAAAACATATGTATGTATTAAATTGTTATTATTATTGTGTATATGTGGAGTGGCACGGGAATGCCCCAGTGAATGTATAGAGGTGGGAGGATAATTAGTCAGAGTCAGTTTTCTCTGTTTTTGATCCCAGCACTTGGGAGGCAGAGGCAGATGGAACCAAGGATTGAACTCAGATGTCCAAGCTTGTGTGTCATGAGCCTTTACATACAGAGTCATCCGGCTGGTCCCTAAAACACATTTTGATGGAAACATTTCCCCACTATCGCAAAATAAAAATGAGAAGCTGACGTGGCATTAGGAGTTGTTTCTGGCTGCGCAGGTCTTAGATGCTGAACTGCTAATTCTTCAGTGCTCTGTGCTACTTGGTAGATGTGCTCTCTGTTGGAAGTCTATGTGGCGACTTCAGAGACTTAGTTCCTATCAAATAGTTAATCAGTTTCAGTTTTACTAACGGGTTTTCCCTGACACTTTTGGGAGCTCGAGCCGAGTGCACTTTCATCCCATTCCAAGCATCTCCCTGTATCATTTCCTCAACGTGGGCGTTGTCCTGTACTTTTGATTGTGATAACTTGACGCAGTTTATGAGGGCGTCATGGATTCTTACCACGTTTTATTGGCAGAGAAGCCTGAACATTATCCGTACATCGTGATTTAACTGCAGTTTTTCTTGAGACACTATGTAGCCCTGACTAGCTTGGAACTCTCTAGGTAGACCAGGCTGGCCTTGAATTCGGAGAGCTGCCTGCCTCTGCCTCCTGAGTGCTGGAACTAAAGTTGAGCACACATTCGGCACTGATAAATCTGTGATAACTCTGTGTAAACGAGACTCAGACACCTGTCACAGTCTGCTGGAGGGCCCCTGAACGACTGAGCCAGAAGTCCTGCTATAAACAGTAAGTACTTTATTTAGAAGCAGCACGGCCTGACTGTCCATGCTGAGCTTCCGGCTGAAAAACTTCTACGTACTTGTTGGCCTGTTGTATTTCTCATTATATAAGTTGCCATTACGAAATTTTGCCTGAGTTCTTTTAGTGAGGCATGAAATATATTCTACCATAACCAACCAAATTAGATTATTTTGTGCCCGATTTCTGCATAATTAGTTGTTCACTTTTTTGACTTTCATTTTTTAAAAATTACGCAGAAAGTAAAATATTATTGTTGTCAAGAATTTAAGTATCTTTTAAAATTTTTTAAACATATTAATTTTAGCCCATGTGTGTTTTGTTTGCATGTATGCTGTCCACTCTGTGAGTGCTTGGTGTTAGTGGGCCTTGGAAGAGGACATCGGGTTCCCTGGAACTGGAGTGACAAATGGTTGGGAGCTTCCGTGTAGGTGCTGAGATGAGACCCAGGGCCTCTGCAAGAGCAGCGAATGTTCTTGACCACCAGTCTGGTCAGCTCCCCAGCCCCGTTAGACTTCTGCATCTTATGTTTTGCTTAGAAAGGGTTTGCTTCAGCAGTAAGTCACTGGCTTTGCTTTCAGGACATGGACATTGTTCTGGAATTGAACTCAGGGAAAGGAATAAGGCTGGGAATCAGCTTAACTTCCCCTGTCCAGTTTAGTTGTTTCTTTACTTAATACATTGTGTTCCATCTTGAAAAAAATCACTCTTTACCTTGCTAATTCAAAATGCTATTTAAAAAAATTTATTTATTTGCATTTTATCTACATTGGTATTTTGCCTGCATGTATGTCTATGTAAGGGTGTCAGGTTCCCTGGAACCGGAGTCATGGACAGTTGTGAGCTGCCATGTAGGTGCTGGGAATTAAACCCAGGTCATCTGGATGAGCAGCCAGTGCTCTTAACTGCTGAACCATCTCTTCAGTCCCTCAAAACGCTATTCTTATCACAAAGGAAGTTTATATTGGAGCTCACAGCTCAACCTTTTCTCTTTCTTCTATTGATATTGATGTCTTTTCCCCCTCCATTCATTCTGGCTACTATTTTTGGAGATCATTTCTCACTATGTAGCTGGCAGCAATTCTGCTGCTTCAGCCTTCGGAGAGCTAGTATTACAAAATTTTTCAACCACGTGCCTGGCTCAATCATATTTTTATTTATTTATTTATTTATTTTTTTGTTTTTTCAAGACAGGGTTTCACTGTTTAGCTCTGATTGTCCTGAAACTCACTTTGTAGACCAGGCTATCCTCAAACTCACAGAGATCCGCCTGACTCTACTACCTTCTGAGTTCTGGGATTAAAGGTGTGCGCCACCATCACCTGGCCAATCATTTTTTTTAAACTTTATTTAATGTGCACTGGAGTTACAGACAGCTGTGAGCTGTCATATGGGTGCTGGGAATAGAACCCGGGTCTTCTGGAAGAGCAGTCAGTGCTCTTAACCACTGAGCCATCTCACCAGCCCCCAATCATTATTTTTAAAACAACCTCATTTCATACTTTTTTGTTTTTTTGAGACAGAGTTTCCCTTTGTAATAGCCCTGATGTCCTGGGACTCACTCTGCAGACCAGGTTGGTCCTGAACTCAGAGATCTGCCTGTCTCTGCCTCCCAGGTGCTGGGACTAAAGGCATACCACTTCTGCCTGACTTTCATTTTTTTTAAAAGATTCTTGTGTGTGTGTGTGTGTGTGTGTGTCTGTGTGTATGTAATGTGCATGCGTGTGTATGAGTGTGTGTATGTTTGTATATGTGTGTGTGTGTGTGAGTTACTAGTGGCCATGAGCTTCACAATGTGGATATTTGGAATCAAGCTCTGGTCCTCTGGATGGGTAGCAAGATCTCTCTCTCTCTCTCTCTCTCTCTCTCTCTCTCTCTCTCTAGGTCTGATTATTTATTTGTTACTCTCAGAGACTTATTTTTGACTTAGAAGTTCTTAGCGAGGACATCCTATGTCTGTTGACAATCTGTTCCTGATGTTTTTCTTTGACTTCCTTTATTCTCTTGGCCAAAAGTTTTAGCACATTCTGCAGCCTCCTCCTTGGTTTTCTTAGTGCATTCTTTCTTTAGAGCAATACGTCTGCATTTGTGTTGCAGGACACATGGAGTAACAAGACGCTGCATCTTGGGTACTTTGGTCCCGGGCTTCTTACCTTCTTTAAGGCTTTCTGACAACATATTGGTTGGCATCATCTTCAGAGAGATGGAAAAGCCTGATTCTGCTATCTCTTTAGGGTCCCACTGATGAGGCACAGTAGTGTCTGTCAGTCAGGAATATCCTCTCTCTCTCTCTCTCTCTCTCTCTCTCTCTCTCTCTCTCTCTCTC
>JABTXL010006571.1:2107689-2118544 GCA_025134845.1 Neodon shergylaensis
CTCTCTCTCTCTCTCTCTCTCTCTCTCTCTCTCTCTCTCTCTCTCTCTCATAATCGAGTTGAGAACACTCAGATTGGCATCCACAATGCATACACAAACAGACTTGTCCTTTCTCTCTCCAGTTCTCCTTGGTCTAGAACAAGAATGTTTCTTACGCACTTTGCCATAGATCAAAATGCCTTGCTCCATTGGGAAACCTTGTTTGTCATCCTCATCTCTGATCTGAACCACACAACCATTCTATTCTCCACCTAGAACATCAGCAGCTACTTCTGTGGCCATCTGCTTCTCACAGAGCATGTGAAGTTTCTGTTCATCGTCCACTCTATTGGTCTCTATAGCCAGTGGCAGGGAATGAGACACTCATCTTCATCTTGACACAGCCGACTGTCTAGGAGGTGTCATGAAAAAGGTGTAGCAACCGAAGAATGGAAAAAGAAAATGTGGTACAGTTACACAATGGAGTACTACTCAGCGGTAAAAAAATAATGACATGTTGGAATTTGCAGGCAAATGGATGGGTCTAGAAAAAAACATTGAGTGAGGTAACCCAGACCCAGAAAGACAAATATAATATGTATTCACTCATAAGTGGCTTTTAGACATAAAGCAAAGAAAAACCAGCCTACAATCCACTACCCCAGAGAACCTAGATAACAAAGACTGCCCTAAGAGAGACATACATGGATCTATAAGGAAGGAGAAAAAGACAAGATCTCAAATTGGGAGCACGGAGGTCACAAGAGATGGTAGAAGGGGAGAGGGGAGGAAGGGAGGGGAATGGAAAAAATGTATAGTACAATAAAAACAAAAAAAAAAGAGGAAAAAAAGAAGCCCAGCCAGTTACATTTCTGTGATACAATTTATTAGGCTCTCCTAATGGTTCTGGCATTTCACTGCAAGGAGAATTAACATGCTTTAATGTTTAACTTGCTAGTACATTTTTCTTTCTTTTCTTTTTTGGTTTCCCTAGTTCTCTCATGTCTTTCATAGAATTGTAAAGTTGTCTTCACATCGTATTTATAAACTCTGATACCAGCATCTCTTTCCTTCTGCTTTAAATTATGCATAAGAAGAACTGCTGCCCTTACCCCCCATTTGTGTCTTGAGGAAATGTTATGGTGGCCGAGGCAATAGCTGGCACTCGGTGGACTATGGGACCCAGGCCACCATGCTGGCTCTTTCGGGACTTGCTTCTTACCCTCTCCCAACCTCATGCTTTAATTTTTTTTGGTAAATGTTAATTATTTTTATGGAAACAGAGTCTCCCTATGTAGCTGGCTTTGAGTTTGCCATGTAGACCAGGCTGGCTTTGAAGTTGCAGAGATCTGCTTGCTTCCAAGTACTTGGATAAAAGGCTTGCACTACCACTCCCAGCTAAAAATACAGTTTAAAGAAGGATCTAAAAGATTATCAACTATGTATGTGTGTCACCACTCGTGTGCATGTACCTGCAGAAGCCAGAGAGTGTTGGATCCTTCGTCCCTGTAGTTATAGGCAGTTGTGAGCCAGCCACCGTGGATCTTGGGGAACCAAACCTGAGTCCTGTGCAAGAGCAGTAAACACTCTCAAACTCTGAGTCATTTCTCCAGCAACAACATTAATTTCTTTAAGCTAAGAAAGTTACATCCCATTTATTTCTTCCATAACAGAGCACCTACACTGAAAGTCTACTCTAGCTGGCTTAAACAAAAAGTTTTGATAAGTTACATGAGGCACTCTGAATGTCCTCCAGGACAGAAAGAGAAACAGTGCTAGACAACAGGCCAGCCACAGCACCCAGCTGCAACACAGGCACGAGCAGGCAGAGCTTCCGGCTTCACCATTCTGGGCCTCTGGGTTGGACCTATGACATAAAGTCACACACAAGCTATGATGAACAGGTGAAATCTGACTTCCCTTTCACCGAGTCTGTCTATTTCTTTACTTTTTTCAAGCATATATCTTTTGTAGTAGATGCTTCATATTCACTGACTTACTATCTGCTCCTCCTCCTCCTTTCCTAGCCAACATCTGTGTGGATAAGCAAAGCAAAGCCGGGATTGGAAGAGTATAAAGTGAGCACTCCTATAATATCTGTCACAAAGAGTCTATCTTAAAAGGGCCTTTCCCTCCTGACCTGATGTATGCCCCTCAGTCCCCTGAACCTCCACCAACAGAGTAACCGACACAAATTTCTGGTATAATTTTAAAACAATGTTAATATATCACCCTGTAGAGCCTCATACAAATTTACTTAATTTTTTATTACATTCATTTATTTTGCATATGTGTGAGCAGGTGTGTGTGTTTGTGTGCGCGCGCGCACGTGTGAATGCTACAGCCCACGTGAGGAGATCCGAGAACAACTTTGGGAGTTATTGTATTCTTTCTACCATGTGGGTCCCAGGGATTGGCCTCAGGTTGCCATGCTTGGTGACAAGAACCTTTAATCATTACTCTACCTTCCTGTCTATAATAATATTTTGATACTTTTATAGGGATCAATATAAAACTCCCTAGTTTTAATTTTTCAGATACTTATTTTCTGACTTTCTCTCTGACTCTCATTTTTTTTCTCATTCTGAACCTCTTATCAACTTCCATTTTCCATATTACTCTTTGGTAAGACACATACATTTCCATTGCTGTGTACACAGTCATTCTCAACTCATGATGCTTTGCATCCCGGGGAGTATTTGGCAGTATCTGGAGCCATTTTGATTGTCATAACTGGGGAACGGGTACTCCTAGTGTCTCATAATTAGAGGTTAGGGATGCTTTCAAAGCTCCTACCACGCTATGAGCAGCCACCACAGCAAAGAATTATCTAGTCCAAAGAATCAGTTAGAGAAAGCTTGCTTTAATACAATACACTCTGAAGTAAACAATTGTTCAACAAGTATAGTTTCTTTTAAAACATTTGATTTATTTTCTGTTATTACTCTTATGGTTATTATTTTATGTATATGAGTGTTTTATCTGAATGTATGTAAGGGTACCACATATATGTCTGGTGCTCACAGAGGCCAGAAGAGGGTGCTGGATCCTTGGGAACTAGTCATGGATGGTTATATGCTGCCATGTGGGTGTCGGGACTCAAACTCAGGTACTCTGCAAGAGTAGCCATTGCTCTTAACCAATGGGACATCTGTTCAATCCCAAATATCATTTACTTTACTACCTCTCCCCAGATGGTTGGTAAAATCTATTCATTTTAAAGAGCATGCTCTTTGGTAAACAAGATAAAAACAAAGTAAAGTAATTGTCACTTTTCTTCCTGCCTTTGTTAACATTGTGAATTCTGCCTCTGTGGTAGGAGGACGTCTATTTTCTTATCCTTCATCCTCAAACACAACCTAAGAGTTTCAGGGTTGGGTATTTTTCACGAGTCTTTTTCTCTCATTCTGAGTTCAGCCTCCCCTTCACTACCCAATGCTACCTGAACTGTTGTGTCTCTTCCTTTGTGTGTCCTTTAAAATGTCGAGTTCCTTAGAAAGCTCCAGCACACCACAGTGAGTTATTCATGTGTGGTCTCCCTCGTTTCTTCCTCATTTGTGATTGCAACAGTGATTTTATTCCTTGACCTACCTTTGACTTTAGAGTCTTGGCTCTGAGATAGTCTTGTATCTCCGGTGAACTGCTAAGCAACCTGAGATACTCATCTTACTTTGCACTCTGTTTCCCTTCCTGGCTATAATGAACTTCAAGGTGATCTGTTCAATTTCCCTCAAGGTTTCTGTCACTTCCACTCCCGCAGTGTATTCCTCATTGTTGTGAAGGCTCCGGTTCAGGGTGGCACCTTCACTCTTTGCTCCTTTTGTTCTCCGAATGATAAAATTGCTGGGAGAGAGGTGGAAGAAAGTACAAAGGAATGATTCCCAGAGTTCAGACTTAAACTACTTAATTATCCTTAGGGTTCTGTTGAATTCTTGTATATTTAAATCTTTATTAGGGTTCTTATTTAATCTATTCTAAAAATTATTTAGTTTTTGTTTTTTGAGATAGATCCCTACTGTGTTATCCAGACCTTGAACTCACCCTGTATCCCAGGCATGACTTGAATTAGTAATCCTCCTGCCTCAGTCTCCTGAGTAATTGATGTTGTGGACCAAAGGGAATTTTCTTCTATTAAAACCTTTTTCTTAACGTTATTTATTTTTCTTAATATATGTGCACTTGTGTGTGTATGTGTCTGTAAACCTTTTTTTTTAAACATTATTCATGTTTTTCAGTATATATGTGTGTGTATGTGTGTGCCTGCACGTTGAGGACAATTTATGGTAGTTGGTTCTCTCCTTCTATCATGCAGTTTCTGGGTATTAAACCAGGTTGTTATTGTTATTGCTATTATTATTATTATTATTATTCATTTTTCAAGACAGGGGTTCTTTGTGGAGCCCTGGCTGCTCTTGAACTCACACAGATCCTCCTGCCTCTGCCTCCCAAGTGCTGGGATTAAAGGCGTGCGGCTGTCTCAGTTCTTAAAGTACAGGGCAAGCATCTTTATCACGTTTCTGGACCCAGAAAGCCTGTATCCACTGGGACTTCTTTCCTATCCTTGTTACTTGGTCATTTTTCAGATGTAAGCTTATTAGCTGATTTAAATAGTACATGAATCCTAGAAATTCATATTTCTGCCCACGTCATTTTTGTGTCTGATTTTACCAACCAGGCCCTTGCATTCTAGGGTCTAATATATCAACCACATAGTGAGTTCAAGGCAAGCTTGACTGTATTTTATTTCTAGAAATTGCAGTCTTCTGACTAAGGGTCTCAGGGATGGCTGCCAGGAGGTGGCCTGAAAACACTCTCCACTGGCTATCTAAAGAGCAGCTCCTATGCACTCAGGGGTGTGAGTTGCCCGTTTGGCTCCCTATGCCATCCACACCTGATAGGGTGTGAGGGTTTACAGGTGGCTTGGGAGTGCTTGGCTCCCATAGCTGCTATGTCCAGACACAGCAGAGTTTTGTTTCTACTCCACCCCAATTTGTACTATTCCTGAAACCAATATGAAAGTAGACAGGTTTTAAAAAATGAAAGTATGGTAAACAAAGTTAATTAGAAACAGAAGAAAATAACAAATATTTTATTTTTAGTAAGATTATGTCCCAAATATTACACAGGACATAACTTAGGCTAGAAACTTATTTACTGTTCACATGAAATCAATGTTAAGTGGGCATTTTGTGTTCTATCTGTGAACCACATAGTAAGGATATATGTTCCTCATGTTTGTAAATCTTCAATGAGATCTTCATCCTCTTGTGTCTCAGAGGGTATGACGGGGTCCTTTCTGGTTCACAAAGGTTGTCCCTTCTGGTGTTTTCCACATCAGGGCTCATCAGCACTGGGAAAACCACAGGAAGCTTGTAGAGGGCCTAGAAGTCTTCAGAGAAGGGCGCGAAGACCAAGATGTCTTGCTTTCTCAACAAACTTGATAGTAACGAATGTATTTTCTTATTATCTATTCATTTCAGTGTGTGTGTGCATTATGTATGTGTGTGTGCCATGGCGTTGGTGTGGAGGTAGGGGGCAACTTCATGGAGTTGGTTCTTTGATTTCACCTTTATATAAACTTGGGATTAAGCACAAGTTGCCAGGGTTATGTGGCAAGTGCTTGCTTGTATCTAGTGAGCCATCTCCCTGACCAAAGAAAGTTTATTTTACATTATTTTTAAAAGTAAAATTACATTTATTTATTTGTTTATTTATTGTGTGTGTATGGACACACACACGTGCCATGCCACATGTGTGGAGCTTAGAGGGCAGCTTGCGTTATGTGGGCCCGGTGTTCCAGCTCAAGTCCTCAAGCTTGGCAGCAAGCACCTTTGCCTGCTGAGACCTCTGTCAGGCCAGAAAGCCGTTTTTCTTGTTTAAGAACCACACTGGTCCTGATTAAGATTTGCTACTGAAGACTAGAGGGGTGGCTCAATTGCGAGGACTTGAGTCAAACCCAAGAACCCACTTAGAGAGCTGGGCACGGTGCTTCACGCCTAGAACCCCAGCCTTGGTAGGTGCGGAGGAAGACCCTTACACTACAGACGCCCCATTTCCTGCTTTACTCCAAGAGGGGTGCTTTTCGGGCCATGGGTCACTGAGCTGAAAGGCTCTACTGACCCGGCTGCCATGCTTGGTAGACTAAAAGCCGAAGCTATGGATGCCATGCCTTACATCCGAGGGAGCGATCTGCTCCGTCTTGAAGTCATTGTGGCCTCTGACAGGACCCACAGCAGGGGAAAAGGTCACCCTGGGATGCGGGGGAGTTTCCATCAGTAAATCTTGTGTTGGGCACAGAGCAGGGCATCTTTTAACAGAGCCCGCTTGTTGTTCTGAGTCGCCGCTCTGTTTTCTCTCTCCGAGGCATGTAAATCGCCCCCGGAGCTTTTGAAAAGTTTAAGGGACAATTTAGTAACTGGAGTGACTTTTTAAAACTTGAAATATTTTAGATATGATCTCATTTTATCTCAAACTATTAAAGTAGGCCCTACTATTACCATATGTATTTTACAAATGTGACCTTATAACACATTTTATAGTTATTAAATTCTACAAAAGACAATTTTTTTCCATTATGGTATGATCTCAGGAGACTATGTTTCTTTTTTCTATAGCTCTGTTCCCTGCAGTTTTGAATGTATTCATTGTGTATGTCAGGGCTTCTTAACCTTTCTGTACTTGTGACCCATTTTACATGAGAAATTTGCCTGGACATAAAATTTACAAAGCACTTGTATAAATCAAACATTTACTGATAATAAAACATAAAGAAATTTATTTTAAGACAATTCTTTGATATATGTATATGCATACATATATATTATTAAAGATAAAGATAAATCTATAAATGAATGAGATGATGTACATGTTTAACTTTTACATAAAGAATTAAATCTTGGCTAAATATTTTATATGGCAGGACATAGAATATCATCAACTCCCCGCCCCCAATTTGTCAATATATTGTTAAGGCTGAGAACATCACTTTACACAGATATATAGTATAAAATGGCAGAAGTATGTTTAGGGGCATTCCAGAAATCATTAGGAATTCTGTCCTAATCCCAAGAGACAATTCATTAATGTTTGTTTTATGAAACTCAAATCAATAACAAATAATGAATTAGAAAAATCAAACATTCTAACATAATTTAAAGATATACTAATTTGATACATGTTGAGGAATAGTCGGAAACATTAATTTTTTTGTTATCTGTAGTTAAGTCTCTTTTGTTGTTATGTTTGTTTCCTTTGAGACAGGGTCTCTCTATACAGCCTGACTGTCCTGGCTTTAATTTACAGAGATTCGCCTGCCTCTGCCTCTAGAGTTTGGGTATTAAAAGACTGCATCACCATGCCAGGCCTTCGTCCACACTTTATTTCTTCCAAGATTAGGCATATCTTTAATTAGGAGGTAGAGGCAAACTCACCTCTTATGAGTTCCAGGCCAGCCTGGTCTACATGGCAAGTTCCAGGCAAGCTAGGACTAGATAGAAAGAGAATCTGTTTCAAAAAATATAAAGAGCTCTTAATTAGTAAGGAAAAAATCAAATAGAGAAGAACCCAAAGGAGTCAATGGGTGAAAAGCAGTTTGCAGAGAAGAAAACTGACCTATAAATACCTGAAAGATTGTTAGCGTGTTTCACCGGTTATTGGGTAAGCACAAATTAAAACAAAATGGATACAATGTTATACATGGACTATCTATTAGATTATAAATAGTCATATAACTATGACTGGAGAGGGGCCAGTGAGAAGGCTCAGTGAGTTAAGTGACCTGAGTTTGATCCACCAAGTCCTTATAGTGGAAGGAGAGAACTCACTCTTGCAAGTTGACTTCTGACCTTCACACATGTGCGCTCTCTCTCTCTCTCTCTCTCTCTCTCTCTCTCTCTCTCTCTCTCTCACACACACACACACACACACACACACACACACACGCACACACACACCAATAAATAAATAAATAAATGTAGAAAAATAGAAAAAGAATTGGAAGCAAAGGGAACTTTTCTGCACGGAGAGCAGCGTTTAGGGCTGGAACCTGGCTCAGCTATGGACAGCTAGGCTCACCCCCAGTGTCAGCAGAGGGCCTTCCCAGGAGAATCTGAAGCAGGGACTGCAGAGCTGTGGGCGAAGGCCTTGTGTGCCTTAGGCCAGTGCTCCACCACGGAGCTGTACCCCAGCCGGAGATACGGATTCTTGCAAAGAGGATTTTCTTTGCTCTTGGGCATGTATTTCTTTTGTGTTGTTGTGTAAACCCAGGCATTGTAGAGAATTAATGGAGACATGAGTGAAATAGACGTGGCTACTCGGTGGTGACATCCATCACGAGTTTTCTGTTACTGCCTTTGTGACGGAGTGTGGGAGAAAGGATTTCTTTCCCCTCTCTCTAATATAGCTCAGCAACCGAGCGGTTCCCTGCTCTGGAATGAAGCAGGTTGGCACGGCTCCATAAGCCTCATGTGGGAACGAGATACAGACATTTCTATTTTTTAACTTACTGTCATTCTTCTGCTTTGGGTTCAGCTATCCTTTTAACCACCCCATACCCTGTCTTAAAAAACTACCTACTTATTAATAAGCATTGGCGCGCCTTCTTTCATTTTCCTTGTGAAGCGTTCGCCACGACTTTCGGGGCAGTTCTAAAGTGCTTCTATTTTAGGGCCCCATTTCTTTGTTTCCTTATTATAACTTATCACAAGTGGGGTGGATGACGTTCCTGGGTGAAGCAGATGCAACTCGCTAAATAAAAATGTGTGACCTCAATGACTGCCCACTTTAAAGTCAGAAGAGCAGTCCATTTGTTTGTTTCTACAGTGGCCGGCTAAGATTTGATTTGAACAAACAGAATTCTGCAGGGAGAAGCGTCTTTCCATAGAACAATAATGTAGGCCATTAACATAGCAGTCAGTATTCCTTGATATTTGCTGTGGGAAATTTTTTTATTACATTTTAAAATTTTTTAAAATTTATTTTACATACCAACCACAGTTCCCCCTCCCTCCTGTCCTGTTCCCTTTCCCCACCTCCTTTCTACTTCCCCATTCACTCCTCAGAGAGGGTAAAATCTCCCATGGGTGTCAACAAAGCATGGCATATCAAGTTGAGGCAGGACCAAGCTCCTCCACCCCTGCTGAGTGAGGCGTCTCACTGTAGGGAACAGGTTCCAAAACCGTGGTGTGGTTTTTGTGAGCAGCTTCTCTTCATGGCAGTCTTACAGGTCTCGTTTCACAGTATGAGAAAAGCAGATGAATGGTGGCTACAGTGGACAAAGCCATGAAGTGAAGTTTGAATGCAAACGCAGTGACTTTCATTAAAAACCTTTGCATTAGTTTATATTAATTGTACAAAATACTGTGCTTCATCGGGACACACACACATAAAATACACTCTGGTATACTCATCTTGGTAGCCTCTTTTGTTTAGGGTCTGTCCAACCCCATACATAGCTGAGGCTGACCTTGAACTCCTGATTCTCCTGGCTTTCCCTCCCAAGCGCTGGCTGTACAGGTTTGCACCGCCACACCAGGCTCGTCCTCTGTGATTTCTCTTGGAAGGCTCAATGCAGTCTCACGGATTAGCAGGTGACATAGGTGGACACTTCTCATACTCTCTTAGTTTGATGTTTCTGTTTAGTTCTTGGACACTGCATTTATAGATGCCTGGGTATAACTCACGTGTGTGTCACTCACTGACACCATCTGAAGCGTGCCAGGATCAGAGGCGCATCTGGATTTGCCCACTGCTTAGCACTACCTCTTATATGCCTGCTGCAATAGTTTAGGGGACTGGAGGGTTCTTTGGAAGGGAAGTGTGTATACATGCACATGTGTACAAAATACTGAAAAGTAAGATATAGGAAGGTATATACTTTCTTGCTGAAAGTACAAAGGAGTATCCTAAATAAGTAATAAATATTTGGTAGTCTTCTTTCTTTCCTAAGCATTATCATTAAATTTTTTTTTTAAATTTTAAGTCATTTTAAGTAGAACTGAAAAAAACTTTAGACTTAGGATTTTAAAGCATCCTGGGAAACCAAATCTGCCGGGTGGAGCAGGGCTCAGGACAGTCTGTGTCAGGAAGCAGACTTGTTGGAAACTGAAGTGGAACTAAGTGGTTGGATGAGTGCAGAAAAAAAAAATCAGTGGCTGTATACTCTGGACTTGTGTGACTGATTGGCAAAAGGGATGAGCTCATTACCCACAACACTGACTTTTCAGTTTTCTTTTGGGTACTTATTCTATTGGTTAATTGGGAAACAACTTTAATCATCTATTTTATATTACTGAGAGTATGTCTATTGAGAATGCTAATGCCGTGAAACTTTGTAAGAGAATCCATAATATTTGCACTTGGTTTCCAAGTGGACAACATGATTTTCACCTAGCTATTAGTTGTTGCTACAGAAGTCAAAAAGCTCCCACATCTTCAGATTTGAGGACTGGTGTGTGCGTGCGTGCGCGCGCGCGCACTTGTGCCTGAATGTGGAGACCCGAGGTTGACTTCGGGTGTCTTTCTCAACTGTTGAGTACCGTATTCACTGAGGCAGGACCTCTCAGTTGAAGCCTGAGTTCACCTTTACATTTAGTCTCGCTAGCCAGCTTGTTCCGCGCATGCTCTGTACGCACCATCTTAGTAGTGGCATAACAGTGGTCACCACGCTTAGGCATTTACGTAGGTGCTTGCGATCCAAACGATGATCCTCACACTGTCTTAGCAAGCACTTCATCCACTGAGATTTTTATAGAGCAGATCACTTCAGCGAAGAACCTTCTCTTTGCTTTCATCATCATCATCATCATCATCATCATCATCATCATCATCATCAGCAGCAGCAGCAGCAGCAGCAGCAGCAGCAGCAGCAGCAGCAGCA
>JABTXL010006571.1:2134990-2145068 GCA_025134845.1 Neodon shergylaensis
TCTATCTATCTATCTATCTATCTATCTATCTATCTATCTATCTATCTATCTATCTTAATACAACCTGAATAATTATTTTTAAACCAAACTGGCTTTTAAAATATAAAGGAAGGCTAGGTGGTGTTGGCACACACCTTTAATCCCAGTACTCTTGAAGCAGAGGCAAGCAGATCTCTATGAGTTCAAGATCATTCTGGTCTATAAAGCAAGTTCCAGGACAGCAAGGCTACACGGAGAAATCCTTTTCTCAAAAAACAAACAAAACCAAAAACAAACAAGCAAACAAACAAAACAAAGAAGAAGGAAAAAAGAAAAAGAAAAAAGTAAAGGAGAGCCAGGCATGGTGGGTGGCTCATGATTGTAGTCCAAGAACTTGGGAGTCTGAGGAAGGAGGGTTGAAGCCAGTCTACGTTATATAGTGAGCTCTAGACCAGTCTGAGCTATCAGCTGGGTGAGACCCTGTCTCAGAACCAAAAACAGATAAACAAAAAGTAAAGGGATAACAGTCCTTGTAAGTGACTTGCGATGGAGTTCAGCACAGATGAGAACAAGGACACGCTTGATTGCCTTGAGGTGGGGAGGGAGCCCCACGTGAGCTGTTTGGATTATGTTCACTAAGAGAACTATCTAGAAAAGTGCTATGTTTCAGAAAACTTGCTCTATCTCTGCAATCAGCTATTCTGGTAGTATTTATATAAAACTGTCAACATTTAGTGCAAATGGATATATATAGTATATAATATATATAGTATATTGTAGTTATTTTACAAACAGCAAGAGGGACACTGGGACATCCCACTCGATTTATAAAGTGTCCTTCTCTTCCCACTTCAGTCTGTGTATTTACTTTCTCGTGTCAACTGTACAACGCCTTGATAGTGTCTGTGAAGTAGAGCGCGTGCACTGGTGCCTTGAATAGTATAGAAAACCTCGGAGCATATGTCTGTACTTAAGTGCTTCTTATCAATTATTAAGTTCATCATAATTGGTTCCTTTGAGAATTTCAGTATAATTATCCCTGTTTTTAATATTAAACTTCACTTAAGACACATGAAAGAATAAAAGTCTTATAACAATATTTGATTATAAGCACATTTGAACTGCAGTGTTTAGATTATGTACAAATATGATGCTAAGTCATGCTAAGTCACTGGGGAGAAAATTTCTCAAGAATATTTCAGATACATAGTTAAAAATTCTTTGGCAATTTCACACATGTCTATAAAAAATTCAGTGATTTTCACTCTTCAAATTACATTACCACCTCTCACTCCCCTTCCTCCCTCTACCACGGAAACCCCTCTTTCCCCGCCCACTTTCATGTCTTTGTGTGTGGCCCATTGAGTTTAATTGGGGTTGCTTGCATGAGCATCGGCAGGAGGTTATTTCCTGGAGCATGGGCAACATATGAGTGGCTACACCACTGAAGAAAATGATGCCCCGTCCTCAGCAACCATGAACCGCCGACAGGGAGGGGGTGGGGCGTTGTGAGCCCCTCCCACATCCATGATGTGGAGGCACACTCTCGTTCAAGTAACCACAGCTGTATCATTATAGCCATTGCAGTTTTATTACCACTAATTTATGTATCTGTGTCGATATGTATTCGTTGAGTTGTGTGTGGTGGCGCACACCTTTAATCCCAGCACTTGATAAGGCACGCAGGCAGATCTCTGTGAGTCCAAGGCCAGCCTGATCTACATAGAGAGTTCCAAGAAAGCCAGGGCCACATAGCGAGACCCTCCCTCAAAAAGCAATAATAAAAAAGGAAATTATAGAGAGTGGCCATGTGGGATGACATCTGAAGAGCAGTAGGCTCATGACTCCTGGACTCTCCAGCATTTGCTTCTATTTTTGTTTAAACAAATTTTGTTATCAATGTCAAAATTATATAACACAAAGGTGAGAACCAATATATATGATTACTTATGGGATGTTTCTGTGTCTCATCTCTCTCTGCATCCAGTTCACAGCTTAGATGGCACTCTTGGTGGAGTGTTGATCTTTCCACTTATCCACAGACATAGGGGTCATGGATATATTTGAATACACGCAATAGCAATGTATGGATCTGTGGGATGGAACTAGGAGTGGGGAGATTGGCAAGCAAACCGGTGCTGGTTTTATGGACCGAGGATAGGGGTAAGGGAAGAGTCTGCGGGAAAGTCGGAGGAGACTCTCACCGGAGGGATGGGCAGGCACATGGACTCTACCCTACAATTCTGAGGTGGAAACACATATAGGAAAGAGAATAACTCGGTCTCCTAGGATTATTGAGATTAGGGAGAGCCTTGAAAAGATTGATATTATGTAAATCTGTACCCGTCCACCTAGCTGTCTTGATTATTGCCAATTAGTGAATTAAAAAGAGAACCATTACTTGCCCTTCTAGTTAAAACTCCTGACCAGAGAAACTAGAGCAATCTTCATACTTTCTATTTCTTTTTTTCCTTCATGGTTCCAGGGAGATTGTTAGGGTGTTTTTATTTGGTGGGGGTCAATTTACTAAGCCCGAAGCTGTGGGAAACTGTGGGGGAGAGTAGGTACACACTAAGTTGGAAGGTTTTTTATTGATAGATGCATATTTCTGTTCATTATAAGCTTTTATTTTCTTTTTAAAATATTTATTTTAATTTTACGTGTATGTATGCATGCCTGAGTATATGTGTCTGTGCACCATGTGTGTTGAGGTGCCCAGAGAGGGCAGAAGAGAGGTCAGATCCCCTGGGTATGGAGATGGTTGTGAGCTGCCATGGGAGTGCTGGGAACCAAACTTGGGTCCTCTGAAAGAACAGTAAGTGCTCTTAACTGCTGAGCCCTTTTTCCTTTATTTTTAAAGTAGGTTAAGTTGATATCTATATCTATATCTATATCTATATCTATATCTATATCTATATCTATGACTTTCCTCTATCTATCTATGATTTATTTTGGTTATCTCTGTGGACACTGAGTAAACACTTCCTGAATGATGATTGACAGACAAGGGTTAATACAGATTTGTGGATTTAGTAATTTAGTTAATAGTGTCCATGGCTGATAGATTAGTTTCAGTGTCAGTTTCAATATGTTATGAAATGCCAATCATGATTATGTGATTAAGAATAAAATCTCAGCGATTGGTTCGTGTGTGTGTGTGCGTGTGTATGTGCAGGTACAGCTGTGTTTGGTGGTCAGAGGTCAGTGTCTGTGTTTTCCACTTGCACCCTTCACCTTATTTTAGATTATTTACTGTATTATTGTGAGCAATGTGTGTGCATCTGGTGAGTGTGGAGAGCAGAGGACAACTTTGTGGAGTTAGTTTTCCTTTTCTACCTTTGCGTGGTTCTGAGGGTTGAACTCAGGCTCGTCAGGTCTAGCATTTGTACTTGTGGAGCCATCATGCCAGTCCTCGGTCTTAGGCAGGAGAAAAGGTGTCTCATTGAACCCGGAGCTTAGCAGTTCAGCTAGCCCGGCTTGCCAGCAAACCTCCGTTGAACCCGGAGCTTAGCAGTTCAGCTAGCCTGGCTTGCCAGCAAACCTCCGGGGTGCTTCTGTCTTCCTGCTCCTCACTGTTGATTGAATCATTGTTGGTTCTTTTTGCCTCCTTTTTACATGCATGATGGGGATCCCAACTCAGGATATGCTTACAAGAAGGGCACTTTGTTGGCTCAGCCATCTCCACAGCCTCTCAAATTATTATTATTATTATTAATTTTGGACAGGGTCTTATTATGTAGTCCTGACTGGCCTGGAATTTAGGATGGTCTTAAATTCACAGGAATCAGCTTTCTTTGCTTTTCTTGGTGCTGGGGTTAATATTGTAGACTAACACAACTGGATGAGGAGGTTAATATCTTAAAGAATCATTTATAAAAATTCTTCTTCTTCTTTTTTTTTTTTTGTTTTTTGAGACAGGGTTTCTCTTTGTAACAGCCCTCGCTGTCCTGGAACTCACTCTGTAGACCAGGTTGGCCTCAAACAGAGATCCACCTGCCTCTGCCTCCCGAGTGCTGGGATTAAAGTACCATGCCCGGCTTAATAATTATTCTTCTTACATTGTCTGGTGACTTGGTCACTTCTCTGTTGTTGTGACGAGGCATTACAGTTATGGTAGTTCACAGAAGGAAGAGTTTATTTGGGCTTGCTTATGGTTCTGGAGCTTTAAGAGTCCATCACGGTGGGGAACACGGCAGCAGCTATAGCATGGTGCTAGGAACAGAAAGTTGAGAGCTGCTTTCTTTGACCACAATCACAAAGCAGAATGAGCAAGCTGGCAGTAGGGTGAGGCTTTAGGCTCTCAAAGCCAGCCCCTGGTGACATACTTCCTAAACCTTCCTTAACAATGTCAACAAGTGGCAGGGGAGCAGGAGGAAGTGTTCAAATGCTGGAGATTATGGGGAACATTTTTCATTCAAACCACTGCATCTTGTCCAAATATCAGGGCTTTCCAATGGGCTTCTTCTTTTTCTCTAATAGCTATTTAAATTCTTATTGTTTTCTTCTCTATACAAGAAAGAAAATTGCCCAATCTCTTTCACAATCAAACTCTCATATAAGCAACCTTGAAAACACCTAGACACAAACTACATGTCCTTGGGCTTCTAATCTAAGTCTTGACAAAAATGGGCAAACAGCAAACATACAAAGTCCCTGAGCATCACCAGTTCATGGAAGTCAGATAACCTGCCTACTGTCAGATATGTATCAAGAGATTGGCAATAGCTTTCAATTAAGACTACTGATTAAATGGAAGCCTGGTTGGTAAGTTTGAAAGTCAGTTATGAATTTACTAGCATACATTAGAGCTAAACCCAGGCAGCATGCGAGCAGACAACAGCTTGGGAGCCTCTTGCTTCTCCTATGGTGGATTTGGCACCCTGAACCTCAGAGGACTGTAAAGACCTGCCAGATGGAAGACTCACTTATCCCATGATTGTCAGGAACCCTCTACTTTGGAAAGAATTCCTCCTCATTGATAAGCCTTGTTTTATTCTGTGTGTGTCCGTGTACAGGCACCATGTCGGCAGAAGCACCAATCCCCCTGAATTTGGACATTCGCGACCTGCAGATCCAGACAGTCACTGTGGAGAAGCTGCTGGAGCCGCTGATAATCCAGGTAGGAGCACTTCGGGTGCTGCAGTGTGCTACAGCTGTGTGTTAGCAGAATTCAAGATGGTGGGAATAGCACTGAGTCAAGGGTGCTTTGGCTCTAGGTAGTATGAATGACTATAGCACCTAACAGCATCCTTTGTTTAAACTGGTATCTTCTGGGTGTGGTGGAGCACATCTCTAATCCTAGCATTCCAGAGGCAGAGGCAGGCAAATAGATCTCTGTGAGTTCAATGACAGTCAGGTCTACACATGGAGACCTTGTCTTAATTCCTCCCAATAAACTGGTATTAAAATATAAAAGTATGTATTTGATTTTACTAATATAATTCTGAAAGTTTTCCCTCAGATTCTTTTTTGGCATTAACTGCAATATTAACACACACACACACACACACAATAGGGTTTATGTGGATCAGAGTGACCTCTAACATATGCTCCCCGCCCCCCCCCCCCCCCCCCCCCCCCCCCCCCCCCCCCCGCTTCATCCTCCTTAGTTCTGGAATCGTATGTGTGTATCACAATGTTAAGAGCTGTATATAAACCAGGCAGAGGTGACACACCCCTTTAATCCCAGCACTTGGGAGGCAGAGGCAGACAGATCTCTGTGAGTTTGAGGTCCCTTAGAATTTGATAGTCATGAAGGATGCTGCCATATTGTTATGGGCAGAGAAAGGATTGTAAAGAAACTACATTTTATTTAGTTTTTGAGACAGGGTTGCCCTGTGTAGCCCAGGCTCACCTCAATCCCCTTGCCTCAGTTGGGGTTCCTTCCAGTGCTGACATCAGCAGAAGGCATTGTCACAGCCTATCGAATACCACCTTTTACATACGAACAGAAACCAGTAGATGCTTTGGTCAAGTACCTTGCCGTATCAGTCGGTAGGAATTCGCAGGCAAAGATACAGTGGGCACAACTGTGTGTGTCCTAGTATTCTAAAGCTATCATAACTACCTCTCTAAATGATATTGGTTCCACCTAGATAGTTAAGAGGATGCAAATGTTCTAAAAGAATTTTATTTAATTGGAAAAGATAAAACTCTCCTAACTGTGCGATTGTGTTCATGTGAGACGCTGTGGATGTGGCACCTGGGTGCCTATTTTTCCTGTTTGTGAGAGAGCTCTCAGTCACTAATGCACTGCTGTCTTTATCTTGCTTGCTTGTCCTTGATGATTCTTAAATGTTTATTGAGGCTCAGCATATCACTCTGCCAATGCCCCAGCTGAAATTTTCTTATAGGTCTTAGCAATATTCAAATCATATGAAACTACAAATATTAATAATTTATGGACTAGCTGCTGTGTGTAGGAACTTTCTCATAAAGCGGATTCTAGCACGACAATTATGTGGATGCACACTTGGCCTTCATCATCATAGGGTTCTCCTTGTAAAACCCCAGTAGACTTAAAGTCTAAGGTTTATTACCTTAAAATAACTGACCTTATAGGACTGTATACTCAGCTTTTAAAGGTCTATTACTTAAAAATACTTATTTTTCTGAGTGTGTGTGTGTGTGTGTGTGTGTGTGTGTGTGCAAGCCAGGAGTATGCAGATGCCTTTAGGGTCACAAAAGGTTGGACCCCCCGGGGTTGGAATTGCTAGTGGTTGTGAGTCACCTGTTATGGGTGCTGGGACCCAAACTCTGGGTCCTCTGTAAAAACACTTGCTGCTTTTGCAGCATCTTGAGCCTCTCTCCAGCCCTTCATCTGTCAATTTTGTCATATATCATTTGTCCATACAGTAATTTCTTTAAATTATAATAAGGTTGAGTTTTTTCCTGAGAAACATTGTGCTAGAAATACTATCATTTCCCCCCTGAACATTTAGTTCATATATCTATATATATAACATTTAGTTCATATATATGTGTGTATATGCTTCATATAATGATCACCATAGCCAAGTTAATGAATATATTCATCACTGTCCATAACTATTATTTTGTATTTGTGTAGCAAAGACACTTAAAGTGTATCTAAACTGTAGATTTGTTTCATCCAAGCATAGAATATGTGTTGTTAACTATAGTTACTATGCTATTCACAAATTAGATTCCCAGAGCTTAATTCATCATATGTCTGAATATTTGTATACACATATGTGCCTACATAGATGTATGTTCATATATATACATACTCAGTATACATATATGCATATGTTGCCAAGGCTACCTAATCCTCCCAAACAGGAGGCGTGGCAGGCCTGCACTATCCACTGAGTTTACATTCTCTGTATTATAAAGGTCTGAGAAAATCACCCACTATTTTACTGTCTTAGAAGGAAATAATGCACTAATGTTTGTTCCTTGGTAGCATATTGAATGTGTTCTAATTTTCTTTGCCCTACTCCAGGGCAATTCTAATTTTTTTAGTGAACTTTGTCAGAAAAACAAAATAAAGCCAGACATAATAGTGCACCCAGAAGAAAGAGATAGGAGCACTCTGAGTCTGAATTTAGCCTGGGAGAGAGAAAGAGAGATGATAGGTAGGTAGGTAGGTAGGTAGGTAGACAGACAGACAGACAGACAGACAGACAGACAGACAGATAGATAGATGATTTTGTTTTGTCTCTCTACATGAAAGCATTCAGGAACTGGCTTAAGCAGTACTAATTTCAGGTTTTAGTGCCTTTTAGACAGCAATAGTTAATATAAAACTCAGCTGTCACCAAAATGTTTTAAATTGCCTTCTCAGTAGAGGGTCTCAATTTGAGTTCAGTGAGAACATGTCCCGTGTCTGTCCTCAGAGCTGCTCCACTGTGCATCCCCAGAAAAGACAAGAACACTTTTGAATAATCAGATATAAGGCTGCTGTAGTTTTTTACCCACGTGAACCCTGAGAGCTTAAAGGTGTCTTTGGAAGAAGGGACCTGGTGCACGATGGAAGGTAGGCCAAGAGGAGAGTCTGGCTCTCTCAGGTTTGCTGTTAAAGGTGAAATATTTAGATCTGCATCAATGAACAGATTCCTTCAACTCTGCATCAGGAAAATCCAACAGTGTGAGTGGGATGGGGTAAGAAATGATGATGGCGTGAGTGTGACCCAAATAATCTTATCTGTGCATCAAAATGTCAGCATGAGCTATGCGGATAAAAACATTTTTTTTAAAAGAAATTTAAAAGTCCAGTCCGCAAAATCAGGTCTTACATGCTGACTAAGAATGGTTACTCATATGATCAAATGATCATTTATTTCATGGAAGACGATCACAGCATCCCTTCAAATAGCTGCCTTTCTCCCTTATTTTGATATTTTAGTTATATTTTACTGTGTGATAAATGAGAGGCCATGGCTCTTAGGTCAACACCCCCCCCTTCAAATTTGTATCGTTCAATCAAACTCCCCATTTTCCATACCCCCTCTTTGAGATCCTGAAAATCAGTATTTTGTGCTTTTCTGTGATTTCCCATGTGAGACTGTGCAGTGCTTTCCTTTGTGCCTGTAGACACTATTGACTGCAACAATGAAAATGTGGTTCAGGATAAAACCTCCAGGTTCATTCACAATGACAAATGGCAAGAATTGCTTTTCCTAAAATTGCTTAATAATAATTATGTATGTGTATATATAATTTGATTGATTTCTGTATCAATGGGCTCCTAGGTCCTGTCCTTATCTTGCCTCTTCCAGAGAGTTCCTAGTTTCAACAGTTGCATGGTCTATGCAAGCAGATGATACAGTACTGATTATGCTAAATACATTTTAATAGAACTGCATCTCCTTTACATTAAAGTCACCAGGTTTAGTAGCTCCATTAAAAAATTCTCACGTTTCCTCATTGTTTATCTTTATGTCAAATTCTTTTACTCACGAAGTTGCACTGGAATTACTTATCTTGGCACATAATTCAAAATCAAAATTACACTTTAATTTTGGAGTAATTGGTCATAGATACTAACTATGCTGTCACTCCAAGTTCTTAATTCATTTATGCATAAATCTTTATTCTGCTCTTTTTACAATAATTAGAGTCTTCCCTGCCAAATCTGATTTATCTTTCATCTTTTTTTTCTTTCTCTTGAGCACAGGTAAATCACCAGGTCATTTTGCAGGGGCTCAACCCGGGATAGATTTCAATCATTCGCCTTCATTTTCTCAGTGTGATAACTTACACAGTGCATCCCTTTGCAATAAATTCCTCCAATGGGTCAGAAATAATTTTTTTCTCGGCAATTACATTTTTATGATTGCAACTGCAGGCATCTGCATTTTATCACTTTTGAGATCGGAAAGTGGCAGTGGAGTGCAGAAAGTCTATTTATGCAGAACTGCACTTCCAGGGGTTTGCACCTCTGTGCTGCCTCTCCGAAGGGGACATAAACCGCTAGATCATGCCGAAGTCATTATGTAATGGATCCATCAATAATCTCATTTTCCACGAAATATAATCTTCCGTGCATCAGATTCATGTTGAATGTGGGTTAAAGGAATAGTCTTAAAATCTCTTAAAATAATAAATCCCTTTATAAAGGTTTTTGGCAAAAGTTCAGATGTATTTTTACGATTTAAATACGTTCCGCATTTTAAAGAGGCAAATACAGGACTAGAGCATCAGTAATGAGCATTATTTTTATAGCTCTCGTTACTAACTCTCATATACCTCATGGCTCTGCCCCATTTCCACTTCCATATAGCATCCTAAATATTTACATATATAGACACACTGAGTACCCCAGAGCTCACCCCAGAGACACACCTCCTCCAACAAGGCCGTACCCCCTAATCCTTCACAAACATTTCTACCAACAAGCATTCAAATATATAGGTCCATGGGGGCCATCACCACAAGGAGAGACATGAATAGTGCCAGTGGCAGCTCCTTTAAACACAATGTTTTTCATTTCTCGCAGCCATCTAGGGAGAACTCTGTTGTACTCCAACTCAGAAAAATTTCTTATTGAGTTCCAAACCCAAAAAGAAAGAAAGAAAGGTGGGGGGAGGGAGAGAGAGAGAGAGAGAGAGAGAGAGAGAGAGAGAGAGAGAGAGAG
>JABTXL010006571.1:2145078-2162756 GCA_025134845.1 Neodon shergylaensis
GAGAGAGAGAGAGAGAGAGAGAGAGAGAGAGAGAGAGAGAGAGAGAGAGAGAGAAAGCAAGCATTTAGGTAAGCAGTCACATACGTCAGTTTATACAAGTGGCTGCAAGGGGCTCAAAGAGTGAATTTCCCTCTCTTCCACAGATGGACCTGGTTGGCTTCTGACTCATCAGATGAGGACTTCTGTCACCTTTGGGTGTTCTTAATCTCCAAGAACAGAATTTCCCTTTATTTCTTTCAGAAAAAGAGAAGAAATGACTCTTTGTGATTGTTGTCCATGCCCATTTTGCGTGAACTTAGCATTATTTACTTATATTTCTGTCTTAGTTTTGTCAGTTTGGCATGAACTAGAATCATTTGGGTCGAAAGTCTATCGAGGAATTGCCTAGGCCACATTGGCCTGTGGGCGTGACTAGGTGGGTTTGTCTTGATCGGTAACTGACACTGGAGCGCCCAGCCCATTATGGGCCACGGCGTCCCTCGGCAGGTGGTCCTGGCATTTGTAATAAAGCTGACTGAGCACGAGACTCCGAGCCAGTCAGAGAGCAAGCCAGCCAGCAGCATTCCCCTGTGGTTTCTGCTCCACGTTCTCGCTTGAGTTCCCGACCCAACTTCAGTCAGCGATGGACCGTGACCGTAAGTCAAATAAAAGCCTTTTCTCTCCAAGTTGTTTTTGGTCAGTGTTACAGTACAGCCACAGGGACGAAGCTAGCAGGGCTTCTTTGATATCTCTAAACTTCTTACGTGCACCCTTGCTGATTATCCCATCAATAGACTGGATACCGCGACCAACCTCAAAGGTCAAAGAAAGTCCTGCAGACAATTCTGTACACACATAATGTTCTTGTAGAGTAATATTTACCCGAGTAAATATTGGACTTCTTACTTTAATATATGATCTTAAGAGTTAGTAAATTAAATGTCTTTGAAATACTTACAGGCCTAATGCTTAATAAGCACAACGATGTTATTTTTATGGCAGGATGAAGAAATAAAGTTTATCATAATGTTTTAAAGTTGAAGGTGCTTCAGAACAGCTGAGTCGATATCTAATACAGTGACTTTTTCAACTTCTGCATCCTTCACAGCCAGGAAACTGCTCCCCGGGGAAAGCTGCTAGGCTAGAGCGTTTCCTGAGAAACAAATCGTTCAGAAAAAGGAAGCTGCTTTTTAATTTTACTTAAAATTAAAGTAAAACAAAGAAAAACCAGTAGTGAGTTGACTGAAATACTGTGGGCTCCAGCTGGAGCACATGTGACATTTGTCAGAGTGTCCACAGTGTCCCCAGACCTGGGGGCTCTGAGATGAGCCACCGGCAGGTGTCAGGAGGGCCGGACCCCTTCACCTCTCCTCAGTGTGATTCCTAGACCTTTTTTTCCTTAATATCAAATTTGGGTATTTCCCTACTTGCTCCAACACTGTTGTCCCCACTCCACCGGCATGTTAGCTTTTTGTCACCCTTTGTCAGCCTTTTGGGTGCTGGGATTATAAGTGTGTCCCACAACGTTTAGTACCACCGCTAATGATTTTAATCTTTCAAACACAGCTCATCTTTTCCTCTGTGACTTCATAGATGGCACATTTAACTTAGCTTTGAAATGTGGCCTCCCCTCACTTGTAAACTGATTTTATAGGCAGCCAGGTGTTAGACACTGAAAAACACGACCCACCTGCTCATTAGGAGATGCAGGGGGGCAATCGTGGTTGTCTCGGTGAAATGGTGGAACAGTCCCATCTCCGAAGTTGTGGTCATTTACGCCGCTTGACAGGTGACTCAATCCTTCATAGAATCCCCTGGCAATCTCTGGAGATAGGCTGAACCTCCATGACTCTAGGTCAATGACAGCAATCTTCATGATTTTTTTTTAGTAGGTCCAGATAGTGAATAGCTTCAGATTTGATAGCTCATGTGTTGCAGTTATGCTGCCCTCACAGTATGAGGGCAGCCATAGACAATATCTAAACAAATGGGCCTGGCATGAGAGTAGACATTTCTTATTGTCAAACAAGCGCGTGTCCAGATTTTTCTCCAGGGATAGTTTTCAGGTCCCTGTTCTGGAGTGACCATTTTCTGGCTGAGATACTCTGCGCTCACTCCAGAAGAAATTGTAAGGATGGGTACTGTCTCACACTCAGTTGAAAGCCTCATGGGATACAAACTGTGGTGGAGTTATTTGTGACCAAATCCTACGAGAGACACAAAAGTCTCCGTTGGCAGCAGAGTGCTAACCAGGCAATTCCGAAAATTCCTGTTACTGTTGAGGATTCTGTTAGCCCAGTGGTTTTCAGCCTTCACTGCCCACTAAAATCATCTGGGGGGCTTTAAAAAAAATCCTGACGCCCAGGCCCCACACAAAGCTAGCTAAATAGGAATCTCAGGGAGTAGCGCCAGGCAGTCATCCTGAAAGCTCCCAGGTGATTGCGATGTGGGGATTGCTGAGCTGGACATTATATCAGCCAATGACAAGGACAGCTCTTCCTCTAGGTCTAAAGCTTGCCCTAAAACTCTGCCTTGTTATGTTTTTCTAACTTTATAACTGAATATATATATATATATATATATATATATAGTATATGATAGATAGCCATGAAAGTGAACATTGCAAATAAAGACTCACTAAATATGATAAGTGATTTTGCAGACTTTAAGATTTATTTAATTAGCTCTTTTCCATCTTCCTCTTGGAGAGGCAGCTTCGCTTCTGCCTCTCTCCCCACTTCTCTGCTTCCCCCCTTCTCTGTCTCTTTCTCTCTCTCTCTCTCTGTTCCCCCCTTCATCCTTCCTCCTCCATAACCCCCTGAATAAACATTCAACCTCAAAAAAAAAGATTTATTTAATTAAAAATGTTGTATATGTACACATGACTGCAGTTGGCTGGCGTGGGTTCTGGGATCCGAACTCAGAACTCAGGTCCTCCAGAAGGAGCAGCAAATGCTCTTAACTCCTGAGTCAAATCTCCAGTACGCAGATGGGTTTTTGTGTTTAACAGAAATGATTTGTATTCTTAGCTTGGATTCATAAGATACCAATTTTGTTCAGGTTAGACACATTTTCTATATCCTTCACCTTGCATTTTAATATTTCTGAAATGAGAAGGCATTTCACAGCAGCTATAAACATTTAAAGTTGCCTTTCTTTTTGATGCTTGTAGGGGATTACAAATTTGCCCACAGGACATGTTTGCTTCTTTATCTTTTATAAGTTCTGGCCTTCCTCATCAGCACCTGCCCAATGGGATGGGATACATTATTCAGCTAGCAAGTCAGTGAAGTGCTGTGATTCAATGATTTCAACAGTGTCTTTTGGTAACTACTCTGTCCCTTACACAAAATGATCAGGAATAGGTGGCCGGGGTGTATCTTGTTTATGTGTTTATGCGGTGAGAGACTGGGTCTTGGGATTAGTGTGATGACCTTTGAACTTACTTCTGTGGAATGGCTGGTCTAGAATTCTCTGTAGACTGGTGACGTTTCCTCAAGGGTTGCTATTACCATGCACCAAAGGTCCTTTTGTAGAAGTCTGGCACCTCAGCCTGATCCTCAGAACCCGGGTGGAAGGGGAGAACCAACTCCATAAAGCTACCCTCTGGCTCCACTTGTGAGTCACGGTACATGGGCACCCCCACACTTATACACAGTCATCACACACACACACACACACTCATTATAAATAGAGATCGTGATGTGACCTGTTGTAGCGCCAGCCTGTACCACGTGACAGTATGGTATGCGGCCCCTGCACTACAGGACCTTTTGTCAGCGTCGGGCCTGGAGATTGAAACACACAAAGACAGAGACACGGGTCATCCTTGAAACAGGAATGCCCCAAGAATGCTCCCTTTATTGTGTTCAGGGGCAGCTTATATAGGGATAGCCACGCCCCAGCTGAACCCACCAGAAACCACTCTCCTGCCATCAGGAACTCCGGAGGGTCTCGTGCTCAGAGCAGCTGCAGGCTGTTTCAGAGCAGAGGAAAACAAGTTGTTTACAAGAAATTCAGGATCTGGAGATTCACTGCTCCCAACAACCTGTGAGGGCGTGGTTAGAAGCTGGGCTTCTAGAAACCAAGGAATAGTTTCAGAAAGAGCCAAGCTTCCTTGACTTCTGGTTTCTAGAACTGAGAGAAATTTTCTGTTGTGTAAATTTGCTAATCTGTGGCATTTGGTTTTTAGTATCCCTAGCAAATGAACTAACATGAGGGTTTAAGTAAAACAAATATGAAAATATGCCCGCCTCTGAAAATAAGCCATCTGATTTTGTGACCCTCCTCTCTTTTTGACACAAAAGACTGGCTATAAGACATTTGCTTCTAGATAACTTTGAACTGATCAAACTCTAGATACATTGTGCACGGAGGAGTTATTTATTTAGAATTTCTAAAAATTTTCTTTTTATGATAATGATTAGGGGAATTGGTTAAAAGAAAACACACACACACACTCCCACACATGTGAGGATTTGTATAAAAGCCCAATGTGTGAGTGTGTGTGTGTGTGTATATATTTATATTTGTTATGGTGATTGGCTATGTTAAGTTACAGCATACTCCTAAACAGGATAAACCATGCCCCCAGAACTGGATTGTCTCCTGAAATGATGAGGGTGTCTGAGAAATCACGCTGCAGTACCAGAACAGAGGGAGGGTTAATCAGGCCACAAACTTAATCATCCTACTCACCCTTCAGTCCTGTACACATTCTTCCTCCATCTAAACAGGAAGCTCATACTCCACAGACGAGCTAAGGCATCGCCCTCCTCCCATGAAAGCCATGCTCCATAAATTCTTTTCCTGATTTTTAGCAATTTTTTTTTCTCTAGTTGATGTCTGAGATGAGTATCCAGACCTAATCTTTTTGTCTCTCTACCTCCCACCCAGAGTCCAGCTCCTGGTTGAGGACCACCTAGTTTACCCCTGTATTTCCTGGTGGAAAGCCATGTGTCCTTCAGGGCTCTTCTTGGAAGGCCCGTTTCATCTTTGTGACTGTGGCTCTGCAGAACCTTGTCTGTCCTTACAGAAGTGTCAGCAATTTGCTCTTCCTGCTGCGGTACAGCCTGTGTGCTGTCCTCATCACCGTCATGGAGCTTATTCATTTTTTATTTCTTAAATCCCCACAGTACTGTTTCCAACACAGTATGTGCTCAATAAATGTTTATTGCCTTGAAATGAGCAGAAAGGAGCTGGTGGTTGACTTTGGGAGACTGTTGACTGTTGATTTAGAGGCCCTCAAAGGTTCACAGTCCCTCAGCCTTCCTTAGTACCTTTGTTGAGCAGGTCTGGGTTGGTTTTGGAAGTAAAGAATAGTTACATTGATCAGAGGCTTGAAGAAGACCTCTCCTCCCGCTCCCAAGCCCTGGGAGTCTTTTTGACAGGTCACCATTGAACTTTTCTATGAATTTTCTTCTTTTCTACTTTCCTAATCTCTTTCAAAACCCTGGCAAAGTTAAGGCTTTTAACTTTTAATTTTAACATGGCTTAAATGTCATGTATCTTATTCCACAAATTAAAATTAACCGAAAGGAACAAAAGTAGCCCTGAAGGTTCCTGTGAGCTACCAGAGGAAGGTTAAAAATTCAAAGCATTTTAGCTCATCAACAAGAAAAGAGATGTCTGTTAACATGGTCTTTTAATACCACGGTGATAGCAGAGTATGAAGAAGAAATTAGAGTTCGATTGGGAAAGAACACGACTATGGAGCTGAAATGTGCTACTCCAGTTGGCATTTAAACACTTCCCATGGAGCAAGTATCGGGAGCCGGGAGTCAAAGCAATCGCTACACTCATGCACCAAGCAAGAGTAAACCACAGGCGCCTATCATAGTCCCTACTACTCCTATCGCGTGATGGCGTGGCTCGCTACAAGGTCAAGCAAGA
This sequence comes from Neodon shergylaensis, assembly GCA_025134845.1. Lineage (NCBI taxonomy): Eukaryota > Metazoa > Chordata > Mammalia > Rodentia > Cricetidae > Neodon > Neodon shergylaensis. Next base: position 2,150,950 of record JABTXL010006571.1, read on the forward strand.
GGTTGGTTCACTAAGGATACCAGTTCAATCCTCAGTGTCTTTGGAGCATCTAGAGAAATCCATTTGGATTAGAGTCCAGTGCACTGTGGGTTGTGCGAGGAGACGGCCCAGTACACCTGATGAGAAGCATCACACAGACTGCTTCTTGGCGCTCTAACGTTCGATGTATAGTGACTGCACACCACTTAAGATACATCTGGGTGCAGGAAACGTTTGACTTTCAGAATTAAAGTAGGAATTTCTTCTTTACATATTACTTGAGACGGCTAACTTAAGACCATTTCTATGAGAGGAGGCCTTCTTCCTGTATTTTTTATTATTATTTAATTATTTGTATTATTAGTGATCAGACCTTGAACATTCTAGGCAAGCATAAGCATCCTATTGTCAAGCCACACCCCTAAGCCCAACTCCCTGCTACATATGTATAATATGTATAATATATATTTATTTTGTGGGTCTGGGTCTTACTAAGTTGCTCAGGCTAATCTTGAAATCATATTTTAGCCCAGACAGGCCTTGAACTTATGATTCTCCTGTCTCAGCCTCCCAAGTAGGTTGGATTACAGGCCTGTGCCACAAGAACTGGTTTATTATTATTGTTTATAAGCATATACTAACTGTATAAGATAACGGGCTTCATTATGAATGACATTCCAATACTTCGATGTAATGCACTTTCCTTTTTATCTTCGGTGAAGGTGTTTTTATAGCAAAGACAGGGGTACAGACTAAAAGCCTGCTCAATGAAGTTACAAGTCTAGAGATTTCCCAAATTTAAAAATCTTCTAAAATTCTCCCCCAGCCCCCCCCCCCCCCAAAAAAAAAACGAGGGAAGGAGAAGGTTATGTTTTTGTGACAAAATATAAAGGAGATAAAATATACTGGATTCTGTAGGATCATCTCTGCTGCAGGTTCAACCCCAAGTTTTGCATTCGTTATAGAAATAGCTCTCTGTACTGTAAAGGAAAATGAAGAAAGAGCAATAATTGTACAGAATATGTTAAAGTGAATTTTATTGGTTGCTGGTATTCCTTCCAAGATGAGAGACCTTTTCCAATAACACAGCACCCCTCCTCCTGGGTGAGGCACATCGGCTATGCTTAGTCACAGTGGCTGACAGGAGTTGGTGACAGCCCTTGGGTGAACTGAGGTCTCTTTCTGAACAGGTAAAAATGAGTCATTGGAACTGTCACTTAACGTTAGCCAATATTAAATAACTATATTGGGGTGCTTTAAAAGAAGATTTGGGTTCAAACTACTTATACAAGTGAACAGCTTACAAGTCGCAATTGCATTTTTTTTAACATAAGCATAATGCTCTTATACAATGTTCTTGTTCACAATTCTCACTTCTGTGGCATTTAGTATAAAGAACAAAGCATTTCTAGGACGCTCATTTTAATTTCAAAGGTTAGGGTGTTTTGCGGGAAGCATTTGGTGCTTGGAGGATTCACACAATAGCGGGAGACTGTGCCGTGGGAAACAACGTGAACTGTGCACTTAGGCGTGGTGGGAGGGAACCTTTCAGACGAGACACTCGGCTCCGCTTCAAACCGGAGTTTTAAGCTAGGCGTTAATCTAGACAAAAACTTTTTAACTCTGTAAACAGGGGCAGGGAATCTTGCCGTTTGGTGTCTGTGAAAGCCCGGGTGAGCCACCAGGCTGCTTATAATCTTCTAGGTGCCCTTCAGCTGCTGGTAAAGCATCCCAGTGTGCTGTGAACTGCCCACATCACACTAATGTGGGAGGTGGAGGCTGGGGCAGGGGAGACAAGATTAGGCCTAAAGAAAGCACCTTTGATAGGGATTGTGGTGGCCAATTTTTGTACCTCCATTGTGCACAGACTAGAAAATACGCAGCATGTCTTGTTATGAATTGTGAGAGCACTGGACCTCACTTAGCCAATTTGTAGTCTAACTGGATAGTGGGATTTCCCTCCTACCTAAGTTCTGCCCTATCAACAGGCCCAGAACAGTTTCTTTATTAACCAATGAAAGCAACACAAAGACAGAAGGGCCTCCTACACTAGTTGACCCCTGTGCCGCTGGACCACATTTTCACCATCCAGTCATCTGTTAATGGACATCTAGGTTGTCTCCAATTTCCAGCTCTTATTTACAGAGCAGCAATGAACATTGATGAGCAAGTGTTTCTGTAGTAGGACGTGGAGTCCTTTGGGGAGATGCCCAAGAGTGATAGAGCTGGATCTTGAGGTAGATCTATTCCCAGCTTCCTGAGGAACCACCACACTGATTTTCATAGTCAGCCCCTTATTTTTAGATTTTATTTATTGTTGATGTGTGTGTGTGTGTGTGTGTGTGTGTGTGTGTGTGTGTGCATATGTATACTATGTGTGGGCACATGTGCCACAGAGTGCTTGTGGAGGCCAGAGAACAACTGCCAGGCATTAGTGTCCTCCTTCTACTGTGGCTTCCAGGATGGAACTCTGGTCATTAGCATACTTGGCAAGTACTTTTACCCACCTCACTGGCTCTGCTTACTTGTTTCTAGTCGGCAAATAAATGTGTATATTGAGGGGGTACGATGGTGATTTGATAGGTGCATGCCTTGTGGAAAGAGTCAGCCTGGCTAATTAACACAGCTAGCCTCTCACTGGCTTATCATGGGAGCTCCGATTTCAGCAGGAGCCCCAGGTCTCCTAACTCACACACTGGATTCAAGTAATTTTTCTGCTATATAAAAGTTTTATCCCAGAATTTCTTCTGGGACCCAAGGTTTAATTAAGAAATGGAAACAATGGATATTTCTCATAAAGTAATAGTATGAACTTTGGTTTTTAAATATATTCCCCCTTTTAAATTGAGAATTTCATGCACACATATAATGTGTTTTGATCAAATCTACCTCCCCATTCCCTCATCTCTCACTCCTCCCTTATTCTCTCACCACTTCTCCTTCCCAACTTTATCTGCTCTCTCTTTTTAAAAACCCACTGAGCCCACTTAGCGATGCCTGCATATGAATGCGGGTAGGACCATCTATCAGAGTATGGCTAGCCTCTCAGGGCCCGAGTTTCTGGAGAAAACTGACTCTCTTTCTCCCACTATCCGTCAATTGCTAATAGCTCCTCAATGAGGGTTGCAACTGCATAGCCGGTCCCTAATCCACGCTGGGGTTTTGTCCGACTCGATCTTGTACAGCTTGTGTTTATAGTCACAGTTGCTGTAGGCTCACGTGTGCAGTGGCCTGTTGCATCCAGCAAGTAATGTTTCACTGCAGACGTTCACTCCCTCTGTCTTTCACAGACTTACTGCCCTTGGCCCGTGAAGGTCTTTGAGCCTCTGTGAGTGGATCATGACCCTTGAACGCTTTATCTTCCCCGCTGCTGTCTCCTGGTATCTTTCTACCTCCACCATCCCAGTGCTGGGATAGCAGATGTGCGCCACCACACCTGGTGCGAGCTGTGCTAGGGCTCGAATTTAGGATCTCATGCGTGCCACCCTATCCACTGAGCCATGTCACCAGTGTACTGTGCCCATCTTTCCACTTCTTTACTAAACATGAATCTTTCCCACACACCGAGAGTCCTCTCAGGCTTTTATCAGTAGTAAAACTTGATGGGGTTCATAACCAGGACTCTCCCTTCTAACCCTCAGTTGGGATTCTGGTGGCTGTCCTTGGAGGAATGACTTGATTTCTGGGGATGTGACAACAGTCCCCGGAATGAGTCCTGTTACTGGGACATGATTCTGTTTCTTCTGCACTGGTATCTCTCAAGGCTGGGTTCCCCCTACCAGACGTTCAGTAAGTTCCTCGTGTTTCCTCCAATTTTAGGTTACCACACTTGTCAACTGTCCGCAGAACCCTTCCAACAGGAAAAAGGGACGCTCTAAGAGAGCCAGAGTTCTCCTGGCTTCTGTGGAGGAAGCAACTTGGAACCTGTTAGACAAGGGGGAGAAGATCGCCAAGGAAGCAAGGGCTTTAAAGGAAGAGCTCACAGCTGCACTCCAGGAAGTTCGCAGAGAGAGTGAGTATCCGGAAGGAAGGCAGGAGCAGCCTGCCTCTCCTCAGGGTGTTAGCTGCTGCAGTGGATTTGTGGGTGTTTTGTTTTGCAGGCTCGAGTCTACTAGTCTTGCACACAGCTGTGAAGAGCGAGCTGTGGGAGGCAGAGTGGCTCATTAGGCAGCTCCAAGGTGGAGTCCCAGCCCTGGCTCTTCTCTGGTTACTGAGTCTCTGAATACAGCTCCCCACCTCCAACAACACTGCACTGCAGCTTCTCCACAATAACTGGAGAGGTTTAATGAAATGAGAGATGCCTTTGCCCACACACAACGAATTGTAAAGCTTTTTTTTTTTTTTTTTTATAAACAGACATTTCTTCTCTGATGGGCTCAGAAATATGTTTTCTACTTTTCAGTGTTTGGAAGCTTAGGTTTACCAAGCCCCTCCCCCCCCATCCCCTTTTTCGGGTAAGGCTTTGTGAAAACCACACATACTCCATGCTGTGCTTTGCCTATGTTACATAATAAAAGCACATATTCTGCCTTTTGATGTTTTACTATGATAACACAACAATCAACTCTCCCCTCCCCTGCCCGAAGATTACAAGTCTTATCTTCAGGATATTTAAAACAAGATTTAAAAAAATTTAATTTGTGCCTATGGAGGTCCATTTGTTCAGTTGCTCTTCACAGGCATACATGAAGGCCAGAGGTGGATGCTGGAGTGTCTGTCTGTCTGTCTGTCTGTCTGTCTGTCTATCTATCTATCTATCTATCTATCTATCTATCTATCTATCTATCATTTATCTATCTGTCTATCTACCCATCTATCTATCTGTTTGTCTGCCTATATCTATGTATATATGATCTATTTATTTATTTGAGACAGGGTCTCTCACTGAATCTGGACCTTGTAGTTTTGGCTAGCTGCCTATTGAGCCCACAGGAACTGCCTGTCTCAGCCTTCCAGTGCTAGGGTGATAGATTGCATTGCCACACCCAAGGTATTTTTTCCCTTTTCACGTGGGTGCTAGGGATCAGAATTCAGGTCCTCATGTTTGCTCTGGAACACTATATCCATGGATTCATTTTCTAGTCCTGAAAGATATCTTTAAAAGAACTATTTGATGATTTTATGTTTATTACTTTTGCTGTAGTTATTTTGGGAGGGAAAACAAAGTAGAACTTTTTTGTTCAACTTCATAAAAAAATGTCTGAGTTGTTTAAATGTTTTTCTTCCCTAAATCCTAGTACAATTTTAAGAAAATCAGAAATAGCCAGGTATGGTGGTACTGTGACTTCAGTACTCAGGGGGCTGTGGTTGAAGGATGGCAAGTTCTTGGCCAGCCTGAGCTATCTTGTGGACACCCTTGGCACGTGCGTGTGTGCGTGTGTGCATGAGAGAAAGAGAGAGAGACAGTATTTTATATAAAAATAAACATAACAGCCAGTCAACTTTAAACCAAATACAGATCTAGGGGATTATGTTTATATTGTAATTTTTGGTTTCATACCTCTTAAAGTCAATTCTGTTGTGTACATCTGAGGTGCACAGCACAGTGTCATGGGATTCATATTGCAAACAGTTTCTACAGTGGAGTACGTGGGTGTAGACCTCCTCTCACATGATTAATCCCCACCTTTTGGTGACAAAACAGCTGAATGCCCTGGTTCAAGATGGTTCCCTACTGGGCCTCACTGCAGCCCCACCAGCTCCACTCTCCCCCCTTTGACACCTTCTGCCCTTCACCATCCCCCATCCCCTCTCTGCCCCCATCTTCTTACCCTGTCATGGTAATCACTGTATTTGGGTTTTCTCCCATTCTTTTCCTTTTAAAATTACTTTTGTTAATTATTATTGTATGTGCATGTGGAGTGTGCGTGCGTGCATGCGCATATGCACACAGCATGTGTGTGCGACTCAGAGGACACCTTTTGGGGGTTGTTTCTTGTCTTCCACTGTAGGATCTGGGACTCCAGCTCACGTGAAGGCCTGCAGGACAACCCGTTTTTACCTGCTGAGCCGTCACACCTGAACTCTGGGGCTGGCTTATTTCACTTAGCTCTGTTTTTAGGTTGTAGCAAATGACAGGACTGCTTCTTCTAAAACAAAGATGAATCGAAGCCACATCATATATTTCAGTTTCTTTATCCACCCATCTGTCAGTAAAAAGGAAATGCTCAGAGAAGTCGGGGTTTTAGGGTTGTGCAGTAAATGATGCATGGTTTTCAATTATGACATGAAATATATATATCTATATTTATGCGTGGCATATGTGGCACATACAACAGGCACACTTGCTGAAGTGCTTTACTCTGATTCTTTTGACAAGTGGAAGGGAACCACCACCCCTTTAGGGAGGGAGGGAAGCATGGACTAGCAAGTTTCTGGAATCCATGGAATGCCCACTGTATGGAAAGCAGAAAGCCACAGTGAGGACATTGTGCCCCCAACTTGGAAGGAATGTTAACTCCATGGTGGAGCTGAAACAACGAAGAATGTATTACGATCTAACTGACTTCGTGTGACGCTGGAAGCATATTTTAAATAGCGTCTGCCCTCTTTTAATAAATGGCCCTTGTCTAGTGGCATATGAAGGGCTAATGAAAAGCAACCAGTAAGTGTGAGGTACTGGGAAAAGTGAAAACAGGATTAGAAGTGGAGGTGGTTTTATTGATGCAGTTATTGACTTATTTTCAAGAAGACCTTTGAGAGTGGTTCATAAAAGTAACAGAGACCTAGAGGAGTTTTAGTCTAATTATGAGATTCTGTCCTTCCCTGTTTTATTGCCTTCAGTGGATTTACTTATGAGTCGAAAGCGATAAAAAGGAGAACATCTGTGTTCCCTGGAGAGTGTGCCGGCAGAAGGTGGAGCAAGGATAGTACAGGGCGCAGATGAAGATAGGTGAGGGGGAGGGGGAGGAAGGACAGAGATGCTGCCAAAGGGTCCTTGAGGCCGAGACTGCTCACAGTCCTCTTCATCTTACACTGTAAGATATAAGTGTAGATGTACTCAGACATCTGGACATAAGCAAGGAACTAAATCTGAAATTTTATTCAAATAGTTTTTAGATTATTTACAGACTGACATAGATGTTAGCTAAAAACTTACCTGTATCGTGCATACTCCCTTTGAATAGCCACGACTCCCCTGCACTCTGCAGATCTTGCTTCTAAGCCACACACATAAATGTTACTTAGTAGTTTGTTGAAGAATAACATATATTCATAAAGGTACATACTCTATTGGGATCTCCTCAATATGTTTTCACGTTCTGCACTCACGTTCATGTAACCTCCGTGCAGATCAAGAACTAAAACATCACTAAAGGCTGGGGGTGTGGTGGCACAGTGCCACCACTAGGCGGCAGAGGCAGAGGTCCACCTGCCTCTGCTTCTCTGCCTCTGGTGTCCATTGTGAGTTCTGGGCCAGAGGCAGATGGATCTCGGTGAGTTTGAGTTCTGCCTGATCTACATTGTGAGCTCTGGGCCAGTCAAGTGCCCAGTTTCAAAACAAGCAAGCAAGCAAGCAAATATTCAGTGGTTAAGGGTGCTGGATGCTGCTACAGAGGACCCACATTCAAATTCCAGTACCAACATGACAGCTCACAACCTTCTGTTACTACAGTTCTAGGAGACTGTGCCCTCTCCTGCCCTCTGTTGGTACTTCATTCATGTTGTGCATGCGCACATACAGACCCACAGGTCCATATAAATATATAAAAAGGACATTCAAAAACAGAGTGAAAACAACAAAGGAACATTGCTAAAATCCCATAAGTAGCCCTTATGCCTCAATCAGTAACTATACTCTCACAAACAAATTATCACCACAAATGTTCTTAATCAAACTTTTTGGCTTGCCTCTTTATGTATAGATTTTTTTTTAAAAAAGATTTTATTTATTTATTAGCTATACAGTGTTCTGCCAGAAGAGGGCACCAGATCCCATTATAGATGGTTGTGAGCCACCATGTGGTTGCTGGGAATTGAACTCAGGTCCTCTGGAAGAGCAGCCAGTGCTCTTAACCTCTGAGCCATCTCTCCAGCCCCCTATAGATTTTTTTTATGTCTGTAAAAGCTTGTTTAAGAGTACTATAAACTTGAGAAGAGTCTCTCTAAAGTTACCATTTAGAGCATATATACAATTGCCTTAGCGTCCTTGTTTTTTAACTGTGCTATCTGACCACATGGATTCTTTTTTTTTTTTTTTTTTTGGTTTTTCGACACAGGGTTTCTCTGTGGTTTTGGAGCTTGTCCTGGAACTGGCTCTTGTAGACCAGGCTGGTCTCGAACTCACAGAGATCCGCCTGCTTCTTGACCACATGGATTCTGTTCCTACTGACAGATATTGCTTTATGTCTGAGAAACACCTTTTTTTTTGTCTGTGAATAGTAGTTTTGATTATACACACCTGGCAGTCTGCTGAGTCAACTAGAGGTTCTGTATTCTTCTATCTTACCCCAGAGACTGTTAAGTTTTGCTTCAGCGAATGGTTGATAACTAAGCAGACACCAGAGGGTTCGATTAACCTTTTAAAAAGGTTAAGTCTGTTTAATTTCCCCATCAGTCTTACAGAGGACTCTTAGTCTTTGGGATATAGTCTTTAGTTTCATAGTATGTGTTCTGAGGCATTTAAAAGGATTATTTGATGTGTTGGCCAAAACTATTTAGCACAAGGGCCACTGTTCCCGAAAAGAGTACAATTAATAGAATAGTACAGACTCTTAAAAAGTTTATTTATACTTATATTTGTACTTGCTGGGCCTTTAGCACTGCCCAGTGCATGCTGTGGAGTTTTAGGAAAACTCATGTGAGGTTTCAAAGTTCTGTCTATCTGTAGTTTTCTCTTCCACGAGATTTTTTTTTCACCTTCAGAAGAAATGCCACATGATGATATCTCTCAGCATGAATTAGATTTTCTCTGGCTTCTGCTTGCTTTCCATCATTACCGCGTGACCTCCACGGCTGCTATTTTCTCTGTTATCTGTGAAAGCAACAGTTTAACATGTTTTACTCCATCACTTTCAGACCGAGAAGCAGCCACCTTCGTCTTGATGTTTTATTCTGTGCATATAACTTTAAGTTGGAAATGAGTTCTTTTCGGCAAGTTGCTTCTTTACCCTCTGGACTTCATGGCCTCTATTGAGGATCTAGCCACCAGTCTTACTGCTACCGCTTTGAACTTTATGAACTTCCCCCCTCTGTTTCATTTTAAAAATTATTTTCCAGCTGGGTGGTGGTGGCGCACGCCTTTATTCCCAGCACTCAGGAGGCAGAGGCAGGTGGATCTCTGTGAGTTCGAGGTCAGCCTGGTCTACAAGAGCTAGTTCCAGGATAGGCTCCAAAGCTACAGAGAAACGCTGTCTTGAAAAAAAACCCAAAAATATAAAAAAATGATTTCTCTTTTTCTTTCAGCAATACTATTAGAATCTACTTTGACTTGGTTTTCTTGGTGCTTATCCTGTTAGAAGTTTCTGGCACTTTCAGTACCACCTGTGTCTCTGTCCCGGTGTCTGTGTGTTGGTGTGTGTGTGTGGAGGCTGGAGGAGGATGTTAGATCCCCTGGAGCTGCAGCGGTGGATGTTGTGAACTGTCATGTAGATGACGGAAATCAAACCCAGGTTCTCTCTGCACGAGTCAAAGTGTTTTCGCCACTGAGCCATCTCTCCAGCTCCAAGAGAATAAATACATGGTATATTCATAGGCATTCAGCACCAGATGCTATTCTTAGTTACCGGGTTCTTAATTTTCTTTTCTTTTTTTTTAGTTACTGGGTTCTAAAAGCGACACTTTCCCCTATTGCATAGAAATCTAGAATGATACATGATGTGCTGTGGAGGTTGAGATAACCTGTGCTAACTCACCTTGCTTGAGAAGCTCATTGGCGGCATGCATTGTCTTTCAGAATCAATTTTAAAGACAAATAGCAAACAGAGATACTGTTTATTTTTGCTAATGATCTAGGCGCAGTAGAGGAAACTGTTAAAATTGTTCACACAAGACCACAGCTCTCTCTTTATGTTTTTAATTATAAAGAATGAGTTCTTTATCCCATAAAACAGCCAAAAGCAATATTAATTAGGGTAAAATAGTTTTCATACAAACATTAACTTCCTTATTGTAACAATAGCATAGTTTTAGTGGCGAAATAAAGTGAATATAAAAGAATTGGTTTCTTAATGTAAAGGGAAGTAACTAAGCTGAGATTTCAAGAGTGTTTGGGGAAAGAGGAAGGTTCAGCTCTTTTGTATACAGTTCACACACGCCAGCATGCCTGGTTACATGGAGAATAGCATCAACCTTGCCTCCCTCTGCAAACACTTTAGTGTGAATTATCTGGAGATGGAATGTACAGCCTCATGTAGTCGTGTCTACCAGAGCCAGCAACTGCATACAGGTACTACTGACTTCATTATCATGTGTGAGATGGGAGGAGACCTGCAGATGTACAGGCTGCATATTCGTGTGTGAGGTGGGAGGAGACCTGCAGATGCACAGGCTTCATGTTCATGTGTGAGATGGGAGGAGACCTGCAGATGCACAGGCTGCATGTTCATGTGTGAGGTGGGATGGGACCTGCAGATACACAGGCTTCATGTTCATGTGTGAGATGGGACCTGCAAATGTATTGGATGCCCTGCCACTGCCAAAAGACTTCCTATCCAATTTTACTTATCTACCAAAGCAGTCACAAACCAGTTGGAGGGATGCTGAGATTAGTGAGGAGCTTTTGAATTCATCAATGGCTTTCTCTTTTCTAGATATAGATGGTGGCATCTTACACTAAAAGAAATGTTTTGCTCTCCAATGTGCTCATTTGAGAATCTCCCAGAGGCGAGTGTGTAGAACTTCGGTTTAGAGCCATAGTGCATGGCTCAGGACTATTTCTGGCAGACCCTTCCCTGTGGTAGAAATTAGGAGCTTGTTCTTGGTGGGAAGTAATCTACCTTCTCCAAAACGTACATTCTCTGGTCTGGTGAGGGGGCTCAGGAGGTAAAAGTGCTTGCCGTAGAGCCCAATGGCATGAATTTGATCCTTGGGACTCACGTGGCAGGAGGAAAGAATTGATTCCCAAAAGTTGTCCTCCAACCTCTATTGGCCTGCCATAGCATGGAGGTGCCACCCCCTCACGCAGTGATATAATGTAATGACAATAAAAACAGATACTCCTTGTATTCCTCATGTACAAAATATAAGTATTTGGGTTATATTTTCCTTAGAAATTAACAGTTATTTTTAATCAATTCAAAGTAATTGAATATTGGTGAAATAGGGTATATATTTCAATACATTTATACATATAACGGTAATTTGTATGCCCACAATCTCAGGCATAAATCTATTTTTTCAGTTCAGAATATTCAAAATCTTACTAGAGTTTGAAATCTTGCTAATATTTTGAAATGTTCAATTATTTCTCACCTCTAGTTATCTTCCTGTGCTATAGACTATTAGAAATTATTTTATCCATTCAGCTGTACCCTTGTATTCAAGGTTTATTTTCTATTCATCTTTCCATATTTCCTCAATTTTCCATCTTCATGATTTCTAAAACCTCAGGTCTATAGATTTATTTCTCATCAGGAATTAGAAATCCAGAGTTTCCATCATTCATAACTGTGGGATAAAATGATTGCTTCTAGACATGGGAGAATGGTACCTTGGGGATGCACTTAGTCTGCTCATCAGTGTATGGGACACATGCTTTACCTACAAATGTCACTGTTAAGTTCCCAGGGTGTGTCTCTTTCTTCTTCTTCTTCTTCTTCTTCTTCTTCTTCTTCTTCTTCTTCTTCTTCTTCTTCTTCTTCTTCTTCTTCTTCTTCTTCTTCTTCTTC
>JABTXL010006571.1:2163889-2222565 GCA_025134845.1 Neodon shergylaensis
TGGTCTGAGCACGAGACCCCCGCCTGCAGCTGAAAGATCCCAAGAGCTGGGAGTGGCTAAGGATCCCTACATAAGCTTCCCCTGAGCCCGATAAAGTTGGCATTGGGACTTTGGTATCGAGGATGACCCGTGTCCATGTCTCTCCCTGTGTGCCTCTGTCTGTGTGTTTTTAAAGTCTCCAGCTAAGTTTCTGGCTCGCATACTGTCTTGTGATGGCACGGGCACTACAGGACCATTCAGCTTTTTACAGGGAAAGACAAACTAATCCTGGAACATATTTTAACAGACACACATGGCATTCTATAGCTGGCAGAATGTTTATGGAAACAGTTCCATTGGAGACAACGAGCTAATTAGCTACACTGCGTGTAACCTAGTAGTTGTTGGAAAACACTCAGCATATACCCCTTAGCATCCACTTGAAAAAACGACAGTAGGCTTTGCTTACAGTGCATTTGATTCCTCGGCACACCTTTCCATGTTACTCGTGATGAGGAGATGCTGGACCTATGACAGATAGACATACTGATTTGAGGAATAACAGCACTGCCAGTTTTGGAAGTATGAGAGATTCCGCAGGCGATCCACCATTACTCTGATGCGTGGCCAGGGGTGAGCCGTCCGACATGAAAACGTGGCCCGAGATCTCAGTCTGCAAAGCGGTGAGTCATGCACTAGCTAGGATGCTGCTCTCCTTCGTGGTCAGAGCGCAGCTGCCTTTCTCTAGTCTTTTCATAGATGCTGGTATCATGCTGAAAGTGATCCAAGCTAATGCCTACACAGCACGGGCCTGAATATTATGGGTTGTTGCACATCCGACTACAAAAGAGTGCACTAGGCAGCTGGCAAGTTCTCAGGGTCGTCGTCTGTCTTAGGCACTGTTCTATCGCTGTGAAGAGACACCATGACCAAGGCAGCTCTTATGAAAGAAAGCATTTAGTTGGGGGGCTTGCTAGGAGTTCCAGAGACTTAGTCCATTACCACGATGGCAGGGAACATGGTGGCATGGAGCATGGTGGAGAAGAGGTTGAGAGCTACATCCTAATCTGTGAGCAGAGAGAGAGAGAGAACTGGGCTTAGCATGGGCTTTTGAAACCCCAAAGCCCACCATCACTTCTTCCAACAAGGCTACACCTTCTCTGATAAGACATGCCTTCTAATCCTTCTATCAAAGAGTTCCTCCCACTCCCTGGTGACTAGCATTCAGATAAAGAAGCCTATTGGGGCCCTTCTGATTCCTAGTCCACTCCTGTTACCGCGACAAATGTGCTGAGACAAACAGGGAAGAGAGGGCTTATTTGGCTTAAGATTCTAGGCTGTGCTCCGTTACTGTGGAAAGGTCAAGGTGGGAACTTACACAGCGCATCCACCATCATGAGGGGAGAAGGCAGGCAATGGATTGTTGATTACATGCTTTCTTCTCCCTTATGTAGTTCAGGGTCCAGGTTAGGGAATAGTGCTGCCATCGGTGGGCTGGGTCCATCAGTAACAGAGACAGTTCCTCACAGACGTGTCCATAGGTCAACCTAGATGATTCCTAGATAATAATGATGCTCTAGGTAATCCCTCATTAAGAATCCTTTCCCAGGTAATTCTAGGCTGTGTCAAGTTGCCAGTTAGAATTAACCAGTATAACCAGGAATAAAAGTCTCAAGAATATCTATTCTTGACTATTCCCATTTCTTCAGTTTCAAAGACAATTTTTTTTTAATTCTTTGAAAGTTATCTGGTTCCTACCCTCTCCCCTTCCCTGAAATTACTCTACTATGACTCTAGAGTGATATTTTGCCATGTGCTCATTCCTCTTCTCCTTCACTGGTTCTGTCTTTACATGTGTTAGCTTGCCTCCACCTGATGACAGGCAAGAACTCACTGAACAACTCCACTTCCTGTTTCTCTGTCCTCCTCTTGAACTCACGTCCTCACTTTACCTTGTCTGTTCTGTGCATGGATGATTTATTGTTTAATATAATTTACATCGGCACACTTTGAACTCTCTTCTGCTTCTCTGGTCTGTTTACTGTATCGAGACTTTCCCTGCCTTCTCTCTAGGACATTACACGTTGTGTTTTCCACCTCCTCCTTCACTTTCTTCATTGACTCCTCCCTATCGTTTCCTTGTATGTTTTCCGGAAGCATAGTTTTAGGAAGGCTCCGTCTCCTCATTTCCTTGAGGAGCCTTTTTATTTCCATGGACTTTGTTCTAACTACAATGCTGACAACTTTCAGCGCTCATGGAAAGCTCTACTGCCAAACTCTGCCGGGTTCTTTTTGTCAGTACTCTGATAATTTTGCAGCTCAGTTCCATAGAGCATCCTTCTTGGGAATATTTGATGAGCAGCACAAGAATCCAAACCCTGGTCCTCCATTGAAACTCCCCTCCTAGGAAATTCTAGGTTGTGTCAAGCTGACAGTAAAAACCAACCAACACAGCCTCGGTGAATCCAGGCATGCTACGGCTCTCCATATCAAGAAGACACTGTTTCTTAACATTTTTCCCTAACTGCTGGCTCTTAGATTTTTTTCTTACCTCTTCTTCTGGAACATTCTTTGATCCTTGGATGGAATGATATAGGTATCCCTTTTAGGGCTGAGCATTTCCCAAGTACTTATTCTCCATACTTTGACCAATTATGAATCTCTGCATTAACTGCTGCTTGCCACGTTAATGATTAATTTTTGACCATTTATTTTTTTATTTTGAGGCAGAATCTTGCTATTACTATTACTAGTAAAATAGTCCATGAGCTTATGTGGACAATCCTTCTTCCTCAGTTTCTGAGTGCTGGGTTTATAGGCATAAGCCACAACCATGGCTCTTTGTTTTTTGTAAGCACTAATACTTGCAAACGTGCTGATCATTAATTTTTAATATTGTATATACGGCTTGCATTACATTTCTTATTGAATATTGCTCTGCTAATTACCAGCTGTGCCTGACCCCAGATGAGAGTAGACAGATGTGTGGAACCAGAGCTGTCTCCTTTAGAGACAGGAAGGCAGCCTTGGCTGTGCTTGAGTTCATAGTCTTTGGCCACCAACACTGGTATCCTATACTTCACCTAGAAGCATAATTTCTAGGTGAAATATAGTTTTGAATCCTTTGTATTCTTTCATACATTTGATCATGTGCTGTATTGAATTTGGCTGAGATCGACAATATAGTTAATAAGGTCTCAATGGATAGGAGTTACCAAGCTCTATTGATTTCCTATGTTCTATTACTTAGGGGCCTGCGTGTGTAGGGCATTAACAGAAGCAACACCATTTTGTTTATCTGTTTTAGTGCTTGTTTCTGAATTAACTACACGGCAGACAACTATCAATAGTTTTGATTTCTTTGGAGAGAGCTTTATGTATTATGAATCCCAAGGGGAATTTTATTGTTCAGAGCTATGATGCTTTCAGGCTTGGGAGCTGGCAATGCACAGGCAGTGATAAATTGAGATACAGTCAGTTTACTGGGAGTCGAGGAAATGGAAAAGACCCAATATAATACAATATAATACTCAGAGCCAGAGATAAAAGATTTTTCTCTTTCCCCCAATTTGTATGTGTGCATTTTGGACAGAAAAAAAAACACGTATTTCTTTTCCTGGGAAGGGGGTTGATAAGGCTCCAGGAAAATGGAAAAGACAATACTCCAGAGCTTCTGTCTTCTCACCCCCCCCCCTCTGAGATCAGGCTATGAGACAGAACAGATTCACCTTTCCTGTCTTATATATGAGAGCTGAAGGAGAGGCCCTAGATTCAGTGTCTCAGAACTCCTAAAAGTCAGGCAAAAATGTTTAAGAACAAAAAGGACAAAGAAGGAATATTACATTATGGCCTAAAGAAAGTCGTGTGTTAGGAAATTCTAATGTCAGGTTTCTTCCTCCCTGCCTCCATCACGTCTTTCCTCTTTCCCTCCTTTCTTCAACCTTCTCTTTCCTGGACATTTAATATAATAGTCTATAAATGTTTATTGTACTCTGATTTCATCAAAAAGCAAAAGTTCTGATCTCTTCCCGTTATGAGATTAAAGTAATAGAAATTAATTTTAGAGTATTCAGTTAGAGTAGTTATAGGAACAAATGAGCTGCAGATGTCATAGAATCTTTAAATGCACAAGTATGAGAAAGCACAGACTAGGGGAATGGTCAGAACGAAAAGATCTGGTGATTGTTCGAAAGATGTTGAACTTGGTTCTAACCTGCACATCATTACTGTAGAGGAGCCTGCGATGGAAGACAGCTTCTCCTGCACTTCTTCTTTCCTTCCAGCATCACGAGGGGAAGCTTCATTGCCCCAGCCTCCTCTCGGAGGAAGCCCCTTCCACCTTTTATCTCCTCATGGTTACTCTGTAACTTTGTGTGCTGATAACACTTCCCCTTGACTGGTCAACACAGAGGTCTTTTTATATTTACTCTTTTCTAACATATGAGTTTCATTCATAAGTATACGTCTATATCTCACCTGATCTTGATTTTATTTTCTGATGAGGCGTTGCTTTTAGATTTACAATTGTCCCTGTTGCATATGCTGTCATTTCTAGGCAAGGTCCCGACTCTGATTTATAGTCAGAACCCACTCCATTCCTACTCTCTTCCCTCTTGGATCCCATTATTCCTTTCTAACTATATTCGTTTTGCTAAGGATATGCAGTAAGAATGAAGTTATCTGCTTTCACTCATCAGTTGATAGTAAAAGTTGAATAGCATCACATGACATTCATGCTGTCATGGTTCTCATGTCTTATTTGCTGCATGGTAATGTACTACATTAAGACTGCCTTCAGTACCAAGTGTTGCAACCTCAGGCTAATCAAGAGAAAGAGTCCATGGGTGAGGTCAAATGCATTTTCTCTTTCAATTCTTAACATTATGTTACTTTTAGGGCTGGAGAGATAGCCCAGTAGTTAAAGGCACTGGCGGCTCTTTCAGAGAATCCAGGTTGAATTCCCAGCTCCCTCATGACGGCTCAGAACCATCTGTAACTCCAGTTCCAGGGGATCTGGTGCCCCCTTCTGGTCTCTGTGGGCACTGCAGATACATGGTACACAGGTATTGATGTGTGCCATCCCTAAAGGCATACCACATCCCTTATTTAACATTTTTTCTTCTCAGCACTCTCCCTCTTTCTTACCATAAGACAGCGTTGGTGCTCTCTTTCAGGATATGAAGAGCTTTACCCTGGCATTCGGTAGCACCTTCCTTTCTCCTCAGATAATCTCCTACATGTGTTGGGAAGAGAGCCCCCAAATGACTTGAGGAAAGTGATGAGCTTCCCCTGGAACAAGGAGCACAGTGTTCCACACACAGGAACACAACATTGGCTTTCAGATCTGTCACTGGGCTCTGTCTTCTCTCTCCCGGCAGTTCCCGGACAAGGCCCCTTACAGTCCTGCAGACAGACTCCTCACGCCGTGTTCCTCCTGCTGCAGCTTTCCCTTCTTGCCTTCATCTCTCAACACCGTCCTGTCAGAGTTCCATCTCCTGCCTCCATATTGAATCTTATAACGCTGATTTCTTTTTTGCAGTTTTATATTTTTATGTGAGTGAGGTCCGTAGAAATAGGTGGTTGAATAAGAGCATTCAGGGTGTTATCCTGAAAGACCACCCGCAGCGTGGAATGGCCATGGCCAAGATGAAGTCAGCAGTTAAAAGGCATTGCAAATAGTTCACTGAGGTCAGAGGCTGAGTTAGATGGGATTAAATAACTTAAATACTCACTTATTTAACGTTGGAACTACCCTTGAAAAGACTGCATTAGATAAGCTAGGAATCAGGACAGCTGCTAAGATTTCACACAGCTAATAACTATTATAAGCTTAATTGTTGCAAGGCATAGAATTTCTGGGCAGGTGTCTGTACAAAGTGAACAGTTTTCTCCTTTGTATTTCTAGATTAATGTTAATTCTTTTCTTTAACAATTACATGGAGCTGGAGAGACAGCTCAGTGTTTTTGAAGAAGATCTAGGTTTGGTTCCCTGCACCCACGTTTGGTGGTTTGACTACTTGGGACTCCAGGTCCAGGGAATCGGGTGCCCTCTTCTGGCTCCATGAGCACACACACTCACGTGGCACACACATAGACAAGCAGACACACATAATACACCTAAATAAAAATAACAAATCCTAAAATGTAAAAATTGCATTGTGTGTGTCCACATGTGGAAGTTAGAGGACAGTTTATGAGAGCTGAGTCTCTCTTTCTACCACGTGGGTCTTGGGAATTGAATTTAGGTTGTCAGGCTTGGAAGCAAGTGTCTTTACCCACTGAGCCATCTTGCTGGACCTAATGCTATTCTTAAGCATGGGACTCACTTGCTATAGGTAAATAGATGAATTATCTCAAGTGTCTGGGAAGTCACTTAACTGTTCCGAATGGCCATGTCAAACATAACAAGAAGAGGCACGATTGAGTGGTTAATCACTTCCCTTCTCTTCCCTCTCAAGATTGTTACATCAAAAGCTCTTCAATGAATGACAGGCTGTGAATAATTTCTAAGCATAGAGAGCTGCCTTGCCTCCATACAACGCCACACCTCTCAAAAGCACTTTGAGATTTCAGTGGACACATTCTCCGTAACAGTCTACACTAGGACACCGAATAGATCTTCATATCCTAATTTTAACAGCAACAAAGGGGGGAGAGAGAGAGACAGAGAGACACAGAGAGAGAGAGAGACAGAGAGAAAGGGGGGGGGTTTAAGTGTTTGAAGCAGTACAGGTCTGACAAGGTAGTGTGGATTGTAACTATTTGGAAGACACCATGCCGCAGAGGTTGTAAAGCTAAACAACAAACCCAGACATTTTCTAGACTCACTGGTGGCTAAGAATGTGGCCCCAAGAGGCAGGGAAGGTGGCAGGAAGTGACAGCGATGAATAGAGGGGCTCTTCTTGCCGTCCAGTGGCAGGTGCAGTTTCTAGGTTTTCAGTGTGATTCCTTGCATCACAGGCGTTGAGTGCAGGTGATGGCAGAAGCACAGTTCCCAGCGAAACACAACTGTGGTGGTGTGTTAGAGGTTTATCTTGGCTGGTATTTCTGTGTTAAAGTTTGTATTTCTGGTCCTTTACTTTTAAATTAATCTAGGGTGGATTCCCTAGATTTGTGATTAAGATCCTTTTTGGACTCATAGGCCAGGATTCAGTTTGTGTCTTGGACAAA
The DNA here is from genome assembly GCA_025134845.1 of Neodon shergylaensis. Lineage (NCBI taxonomy): Eukaryota > Metazoa > Chordata > Mammalia > Rodentia > Cricetidae > Neodon > Neodon shergylaensis. The sequence goes on from JABTXL010006571.1 coordinate 2,171,039, forward strand.
ACTACATTAATTAATAATGAAACTGAGATCTCTTAGAATCTATTTTAAAAAATTTACTGTTCTTTATTGCATTTATTATTGGTCAGAGGGCATCTATGGGAGTCATCGTCTTCCACCATGAGGGTCCCAGGAATTGAACTCAGATCATCAGGCTTGGATGCAAGCACTTATATCCAATCATCTCTCTCACTCAGAATTAACTTTTAAATTATGTTTTACTAAATGTACAGAATTTATTTACATTTATAATGAAAATTATTATATAGAGCAAAAGACAGTGACCCAGCCAGAAAATTCTCCCATAGTAGGTAGTACAATAAAGGGGACATAAACAAAGACCAGCATATCACTAGGGATCATGGAAAGAGAGTGAAGAAAATTAGACAAGTAAAATGTTTAAATCATAAAATTTAAAAATCACAACAATCACCCATTATCTCCACAGAGATAATCTTATCAGCCGAGTTACAGTAGTACAACCTATTAGATAAAGCTCAAACTCGGTTGGAAATATTTGGATGGATGCTGTCAACTTTTGAGATTGTATGTTTTCACAATCCCTATGATTGGCAATGCCTTTCTTGGCTATGTCAGTTATTTTAGTCGCTGGAAGCTGAAGGTTAGCTGTTGACTGGAACCTAGGCTCCAGCCTGCTTCTTTAAGAGGGCAGGCATTTGACCTTCGATATAGTCGGTGGCCATCATGTCGTAGGAGGCGACAGGGAAATTCTTTTCTCCTTGGTCTGTGCACGTCCTCCCATCTGTTGTGTGTGCTGGGACTGCAGAGTTGAATTTCTAGAGGACATTCTTCTTTCTCAAGGTTTCAATACCTTTCCCAAGATACTCTTGTAGTAGGAAATGTGTCTCTTAACATTCACGTCACTGCTATTTCTCTCACACTGACAAGAGACATTTGGGCCAGAGACTCTCTAAATAGTTGTTATATTTTAAAAAGACTATAAAACGTCTAGATTTAGCTCTTTACCCATCACGTTCCTACAGAACCAGAGCTTGTTAACCCATCCCAACAGAACCATTAAGAGAGAGGCTGATTTGACTTCAAAATACTAGTTAGACCAATTGTTAGTGTAACTTGTAAGATTAAAATTGATCACACAAGACAGTATAAAATACGAATCTGAGGAACACCCTTTGGGCTTGGTTCTGAAGGATTATTGGGAGGCGGTGCATCTGTGGTCTGAAGGGTCATTGCGGAGGGAAAGGAGTTGGTGAACTCAGTGCATGCTCTTTACAGCTGACTGGGTTTTGTATTTTTCTTCTTATCTCACCCATGTACACTCTGCTTTAAGATCAGTTCCAAATCTGAAATTATGACTGAGTGACAGAATCAGAAGTTGCAGCAGTATTCTGTGTCAGTGAGTTTTAGGTTCACAGAACAAGTGAAGAATCTGAAAGCAAAAAGTGATAGTTACTAAGGAAACAACAAAGAAAAAATTATTTTGTTACAAAGTATTAAAAAATAGTTCTCAGGAGGCTCAGACTAGTCTCCAACTCATTCTATATCTGAGGCTGGCCTTGCATTCCTGAGGCTCCTGGTTCTACTTCCCAAGTGCCAGGATTCTCTGTGAACCACTGTGTCTGGCCCAGATAGAGTTTTACATGAAAATTATAAACATTACTCTAAATTTGAAAGGTTCTAGGTGTCAGACCAAAACCAACTTGAAAAAACCCATAGGAGTTTCTCCAGCCAGCCATGAGGATACTCAGATCTTCCAGGGTCTACAATAACACGAGTCTTTGGACGGCTAGAGTGGAGTCTTGCATGTTCTTAGCCTTTCTCTATGCTCACATGTTATCGTAGTTTATATTTCTGTTGTGCTTTTCTTTTCAACACTGGAGACTTTCGAGGAGACTTAAATGTATTTGAACATCCCTTCTCCTTACCTAGGGCTCTCAGTCTGTAGTGCTGACCCCAAAGAAGGATCTGGGGGCTCTAATTCCCTTTACTAACAATGAAAAATTCTGTTGCCTGCTTTTTTTGATCAAGATTTTTGACCTGTCCTTTTTTTCCTTAGGTTTGCCATTTACCCAGTTCAGTAAATACCAGTTTCAGCCATGCTGGGAAAGAGGCATTTGAGAGTGAAGGTCACTATTGATAGGCCACTGGCTAGGAACAGTCGAATCTCTGAAATGATGTGCAGATAACAAGTTTCATAATAAATTGAGAAAGGAGGTCCTGTAATAGCTCTACAGCTGAGGAATTGTTCTAGAAGTCTCATGGGAATAGCTTTGATTTTGACATAATAAATCTTCACGTGAAAAGGATAGAATATTAATGTGGTATGGAGAATACCTTTGACTTTTAAGAACTCTATGCGAATCTAAGACTTTTCTCTGGGGAGAAAATGTTTCATTTGTTTTCATTGTACTGTTTCTATAATCTTTGTATTTGCTTGATGATTTTGACACAGAAAAACATGGTGTGAGTTTCTAGGGACTTTCTATAAAGTTGGTGAACTGGCTAGGTGAGCTGGAGATTGAATTAGTTCTCCACTACTATGCTTTGAAAAGAGAACAAAGTAATAATCCATTTTGGAATTATAATGGGAGAATTATTAGAGATGGTTTAATTAGTTTCAACTTCTCAAATTTTTTAGTTTAGCTAATGGTATTCTTTGCAGGGTATCCAGGGATCTCTCTGTTTGCCCACTCTGCGTGCTCATTTATCACTGTATCTTTTTAACTTAGAGGTTTATTTTATTTTATTTATTTATTTATTAAAGATTTCTGTCTCTTCCCTGCCACCGCCTCCCATTTCCCTCCTCCTTCCCCAATTAAGTCCCCCTCCCTCGTCAGCCCAAAGAGCAATCAGGGTTCCCTGCCCTGTGGGAAGTCCAAGGACCACCCACCTCCATCCAGGTCTAGTAAGGAGAGCATCCAAACTGCCTAGGCTCCCACAAAGCCAGTACGTGCTTTGCCATTGTTCTTGAGTTCTCAGTAGTCCTCATTGTCCGCTATGTTCAGCGAGTCCGGTTAGAGGTTTATTTATTTATGTATTTTGTGTATTTGAGTCTTCTATCAGCTTGTAGGCTTGCATAGCAGAACGGGGCTCCAAATCCCATTATAGATAGTTATGAGTGGCCATGTGGGTGCTGGGACTTGAACTCAGGTCCTCTGGAAAAGAAGCCAGTGCTCTTAACCACTGAGTCATCTCTCTAGCCCCACTATTTTTTTTAAAAAAGATTTATTGGCATTTAAAAATTTATTTCTATGCATTTGTGAGGATACGTTTATGTGACTCAAGTTGCCAGTGGAGGGCAGAAGAGCATTCCCTGGAGCTGGGGCAGCACTGTGAGTCACCTAATGTGGGTGCTGAGAAACTAACTTGAGTCCTCGGCAAGAGCAGCACACTCTGAAACACCGAGTCATCTCTCCAGCGCCTGCTCATGCGTTCTGTTGTAGTGCTCTACACCAGAGACCTCCACCAGCACCCTTCAGTCAACCTTTCAATAATCTTGAGTTTCCCCAGTCCCTGACATGGGAAGAAACTAGTAACAACGTACACACTGCCTTTCTCCAGCCTCTTCCTAGGAGTTGTTCCTGTGTGTAACAGTTACTACAGTGATCACTTCCAGTACACACAGATACCCGGTCACTCTTGTTTCTCTTGCTGTGCTCTTCGGTCTTCAATGTCTTGATACTGACTACTACTAAATGTGTACCTATTTTTAACCAATCAAACAATCTTGATGAGAGACCTTACTAAAACCTTAATATAGATGTAATTATGCTTTAATAATTTAGATTGTATTAACAGTAGAAAATCTATTTATGTGCTTACTAGCCATTTGTATTTCTTCTTTAAAATGCCTGTTTAGGGCCTTTGCCTGTTTAAAAGTCGGATTAGAGCTAGAGAGTAAGCTCAGCAGTTAAGAGCAGTTGCTGCTCTTGCAGAGGGCCTGGGTTCAAGTCCCAACAACCACAAAGCGGCTCACAGCTGTCTGTAACTCTATTGCCAGGGAATATGATTCCCTCTCTGTCTTCATGAGCACCAAGCTCACATACAATATACATACACCAAGTAAAACACTCATACAGATAAAAATAATAAAATAAATAAACTTAAAAGTTGGTTTATCTTTTTATTATTAAGTTACAAGCTTTAAACTAGAGTTTTTCTCATTTAATTCAGTTATAATATTTCCTGAGTAACACTTATGTGGTAGACACTGACTTCTGGCCTCCTCCATAACAGGGGGCTAGTTAACGGAGGCTTGCAGATTACCACAAGTTTTCTACAGACCGTCTGGAAAGTCAGGGTCATTGAATTTATTTTCCTACCTTGAGTATCACCTGAGAGGATGAACTTGGGAGCTTTGTTAGCAGTCTTGATGTGTGTGTCAGATTCTTGGCAAACTTACAACCACATGCCATCAGAATTGAAGGCGGAAGCATGAAATGTTGACATGTTTGATCTTAGGTCCATCAGTTGGATTCCATATCTAGAAAGGACATACTGTGGCGATGAGGGCACCGTGCTTGGAGTTAAGCATGTCTGAGTCGGAGTCATGTTCTGTCATCTCGTCGTTTGTTTGGCTGTAGGCAAAGCTGCTTTCTCTTGGAGAATTCGTATTTCCTCAGTAGCATAAGGTAGTGATGATGACTAGGAGTCAAAGATTCCACAGATGCCAACATAATTGCTGCTGTTTCTATTTAGAATTCTTTTCTCGTTTCCTTCAGTCTCTTAGCAAACAGCAATCCGTGAGTGCTGCTTCTCTCCCTGATGGGAGGGCTACAAGCCTCTTCTTAGACACACAGTTTCAAAGTGTCTTCCCTCATTTTGTAGGTTGTCTTTTCATTTTCTTTTTTAAATTAAAGATTTAATTATTTTTGTTTTATATGTTTGAGTGTTTTACCTGATTCATGTGTGTGCCCGGCTCCCTTGAAGGTCAGAAAAGTGAGGCAGAAAAGGGTGTTGGACCTCCTGGAAATGGAATGAGAGACTGTTGTGAGCCACCGTGTAGATTCTGGGACAGTTCCAGCTGGGGCCCTCTCTAAGCACACAGCACACTCACTTAACTGCTGAGCCATATTCCCAGTCCCCCTTCACTTTCTTGATGCTCTCATTTAGAGTCGAGAATTTATGATTGAAGAGATGACTCCGTGGTCAGGAGCATGTACCGTGTTTGCAGAGGATCTACTCTTTTTTCTTAGCTTCCCCTTGGGGCAGCTCACAACCACCTGTAACTCCAGCTCCAGGGAACCTAACACCTGGGCCTCTTCAGGCAGCTGCACTCACGTATTCATATGCGTGCACACACACAAGTAAACACATGATTAAAAATAGTAAAAATATATCTTAAAAATGAAGTTCAGAAATAATAGGTTTTGATAGCCTTGTTTGTCATTTTACTGCATGTGCTTTTGGTGCGACATTTAAGACGTTATTGCAGAGCCTGAGATCATGAGGTTTTGCATGGGATTCTATGACCCACTCTGAGTTGACTTTTGCATATAATGTGAGACAGAGAATCATGTTTTTTATCATGTGACTAATTATCCCAGAGCCATTTATTGCAAAATAAAACAAACATACACAAAATATGACCACTTTCTTAATGACTTTTCTTGGAACCTTTGTTGAAAACCAGTTGACCATAAATCTTAAGGATTGCTTTTTTTTTCAGTTGTTTTTTTTTTCAAGAAAGGGTTTCACTGTGTAGCCCTGGTTGTCCTGGAACTATCTCTGTAGACCAGGCTGGCCTTGAACTCACAGAGATCCACCTGCTTCTTCCTCCCAAGTGCTATGATTAAAGGTGTGTGTGCCACCACTACCTGCCTAAGAATTGCTTTTGGGAATGTCAATTCCATTTTTTAATAGTTTTATAATAAGTTTTGAAATAAAAACAACATTCTTTCTTGTTTTCCAAGATGGTTTTGGTTATTATTAGTCTTTTGAAATTTCTATATGAATTCTAAGATAGCTTATTAATTTCTGAAAAAACAACAACCAAATATTTTGTTAGGGGCCAACTTCTGCTGTTTTTATCATTCCATTCACAACCAAGGAAAGTAGAGCATAGAGAAGGCATATGAACAGACACGGGGAACCAGTCTGACTTACGTGCCTGCTCCTTGCTGTGGCTCTTGATCATCTGCCGTCCCACAGGGTACAGAAAGTAACTGGTGAGCACAGTGAACAAACCATAGAGAGTTTCTATGAGATGATTCTCCTTGAGAAGCAGCCCAGCATTCATCGCCTTTCCCATTTATAGTATGTATAATGATTATGTTTTTATGTGGTATGAAATCTCTGCATATTTGTGTTAAATGTGGACATGTATGAATACATTTGCAAAGTATGCATATATAAAGCATGCAGATGCATTTATAAATAAACATGTGTATACAGACACATGAAACAGAACTTCAGTGAGAAATTTCTATTTAAGTATATAAAAACAGAATAGTTGGTGTTTTTAGGGATTAGTATGGAGAACTAAACATTTTTACTTTATATTCTTTAGTATTCTGAATTATTATTAAAGGAGATTTATTGTATTTACTTGTTAATTAGTTAATTAATTGATTAACTAACTTATTTAGTGTGTGCATGTGCCAGGACATGTGTGTGGAGGTCAGATAACAACTTTGGGGGGTGAGCTCTCTCTCCTTCCCCACGCAGATCCTAGGGCATGAACTTGGGTCGACAGCTTTAGTGGCCAAAACTCTTTACTTACTGAGCCATCTCACCAGCTCTACGGTGTTATATAAAAGAAATAGACACATATTACTTTAATGATGAAATAAGTTTATGTTATGAAACTTGAACAGCGGATGTAGTTATTCTCTGTGAGTTTGGTCACTGGGGATGGAGAAGGCAGCCTTTCCCTTTTCATTTTAGCCTCTTCTATATCGGTAGCTCTGAAAGCAAATACTTTAAGTAAAAAGACCTTGAAAATAGAAGGGATGTTGTTTCTCTAACAATGATGTATTTGTAATATTATTTTTGTGACTAAAGTCTAGACTTTACATTGTATAGAGTAAGCCTGCCTATGGTAAGCTATTATCAGAGAGAGGCTATCATATTTTGTGTAGCCTGAGAATGACCTTGTATTTTGGTCTACATCTAGAGTGGGGTGATTATAAGTGTGCCCTGGCGTGTCTGGTGTGTGGGTGCTGGGGATTGACTCCAGGGCTTCACATGTGTTGGGCGAGCTCTCTTCCTAGTGAGTGACACTCTCAGTCTGCTTGCTGTTACTACATTAAAGGTCACCTCTATCCTCTACTGAGTTAGCACAGGACCACGACTCAGGGAAGCCTCCCTTCACTTTTACAAACAGGGACCTTTGTGACTGAGTGAAGACTTAGTCGTGAACCACTTCGCAGCAATGGAGCTGGGGCAACCGCAGAAGCAGGCAGCCATTTTTATTTGATGTTGTGCGTCAGCCGAGAAAGAGTTTCTCCAGGAGAAGACTGCACGGCGCTTCTTTGGACTCCAGAGCACTCTTCACAAACAAGTGCCGACTGGAAGCGGTGCTGTTTTAAGATGTGCTGCTCGGAGTACCATATGACAGTTTATTTTAATATTCTGGCTATTCATGGAATACTTTTGGAGTTAGGGTGGCTGATTAATGCGCCGAAGTAGCTGTTGTTGACACTCAAATGATAACTTACTTGGGGTTGTGTTTTTCAGGCAATGCTCTGAAGGCATCAGCTGAGAGATTTACAGATGACCCCTGTTACCTCCCGAAAAGGGAGGCTGTGGTTCAAGCCGCCCGTGCCTTGTTGGCAGCAGTTACAAGACTCCTTATCCTTGCGGACATGATTGATGTCATGTGTCTCTTGCAGCATGTGTCATCTGTAAGTAGAAGATGACTTAATTTGCTTTGGCATTGCTTTCATTTTTAATTCCCGCTCTGGAGGAAACATCAATCCTGGTGTTTCCTGCCCCACTTTATCAGGAGCTGACCAGACAGGGGTGTGAAAACTACCTCCCTGTACACCCCCAGGAATGACACTAGAACTTAGCAGTCCTAAAGTCATGGAAATTCTAGACGTTTAAACACCGAGTGAGTGTGGAGTGTGAGGTGTCTTACTTGATTGCTCTCTACTTTATTTGCTGAAGCTGGTCTCTACCTAGACGCAGGGCTCATGATTTGGCTAGTCTGGCTAGCTAGCCTCTCTGGGGCTCACTCATCCCCAACTCCTGAGCTCTGGGGGTTACACACAAGCCTCCACGGCCACTTGGATTTTCTGTGCTGCTGAGGACGTGACCTCCAGTCCTCACACTTGCAGAACAAATGCTTCACCTACTAAGCCATCTCCCCAGAACCCCATATTAATTAAACAAGTGACAGCACAGAGTGATGGAGATAATATCATTAATGTATAGGTGTAAATAGTCTGAGGAAGAGAAGCCTTAACTTGAAGCTTGAGATGCTCGGAGTTTTACCCTCATTCGTAAGTAGCCACTACTGCTCTCTTTTTGTGGTCCTAGGTGGTGAAACTTATGGCTGCTCTTTGTTAGAACCATATCCTCACTATTCTTTTTTTTAATTTAAAAATTTTAATCAAAAGTAATGTTTTCCATACAATATATTTTAATTATGGCTTCCCCTCTCCCACCTCCTCCCAGACCCTTTCCATCTCCCCACCCATCCAACTCCATGCCTTCTTAAAAAAATAAAAAACAACCCCAAGCTAAGAATTTAAAACACAGAATAAAACAACAAAAAGTAACAAAAAAGTACAAGAAACACACATATACACAGGCACAGACACAGAGAGACACACACAGACACAAAGAGACACACACAGACATAAACATACACACAACCACAAAATTAGAAAGCATAATATACAATCAAAACATCAATGAGGTAATAAAAAGTACCCAAACAAAGCAATATGAGACAAAAAGTCAAAAAAAAAAAAAAAGAACATCATTGAGTTTGTTCTGTATTGGCCATCTATTGTTGCACCCACGTGGGGCTCGCCCTTAAGAGTGCTTTGTATCCCCAGTGAGACTCCACTGGGGAAAATCAGTCTTTCGTTTGCACGCAGCTGTCAGCTGGTTAGGGATGGGAACCTAGGGCTTTGCACAGGCCAGGCAGGTACTTTATCAATGAGGTACATCTCAGTCCTTTCTAAGGACTTTTATCAACTCACATTTCTTCTCTCTTCCCTCTCCCTACCTGTAGTCTGATCCCCAAGTTCCTCTTCATTTGTATTTAGTAAAGAGTTATTGAAGAAACTCACACACATTGGGGACTCCCACTGAGACCCCAGAGGAGACCCAAACCACACCCAAACACCTGTTTTCACAGAGATCCTTTACTAAGTGGAGAGGAAAAGTTAAAGTGGCTGCTTTCTGACTCAGACAGAAAAACAGCAGCAAATGACCTTGCAGGTGTTTTAATTTTTAAGAAGAGGAAAAGGGATGTCTGTTGGAATGGGCTAGGATACGGTGGGATAGTTTGATTGGGAATGTTTACTAGGTGGACTAAAGGGGGATTTTGACTGCTGGAGTTTGTAGTCAGCTTCGGAAGGAGTCTGGCATAGAAAGTGTCCAAAAATGGGAATAGACCTTGATGGAGAGGGCAGGCGGAACAGCAAGGTCTGCCAGCGCCATGGTTGCCAAGCCCGGGCCTGCTGGAGTCTTTCAGTTTATAACCTTTCTTACTTGGCTTCCTTCATCCACCTCAAGTTTCTCTCTTTTAAAAAAGATTTTATTTTACTTTTAATTATGTGCATGTCTGTGTATGTGAGGGTATGTGCCCTCTAAGTGCAGTACCTACAGAGGCCAGAAGAGGGCATTGGATCCCCTGGGACTAGAGTTAAAGGTAGATGTGAGCTGTCTGGTGTGAGTTCTGGTCCCTTTCTCCAGACCCTTCAAAGTCTTTTCCTCACCCCAAGAAGAGTGCTGTAGTCAACATTTACACAAGTGCATGCAACTATCACGTATTTCTTTTATACAGAGGGAATTCACTTAAAACATTCAGCTCTCTGAGGGCACACACTTCCTTCTGAAAATGTGACCTGTTGTTTTTGTTTCTTGACCTTGTTTAGAGGCTAATAGACAAAGGCTTGCCTTTGTCCTCTCCTCCCATCTTATCCTTACTACTTCAGGAAAGCTTCTGATGCTCCCCCTTCCTCCTGAGAGAAATCTGGGGGTTTTCTTTATGCTACATTAGAACCTAGAATTTTGTACAAATATATACAACATTAAATAAGAAAAAAAAGATAGCTACTGAGTTGCCCTTGCTTGGGTGGCACTACCGGGCATCTTCTCATGGGACACAGGTGATAGGCCGCTGAAGTCCTGGTTTGAATCAACCAATCCCAGGACAGCAGGCAGGCAGGGCCGAGGGAAGCAGGACTTGTCAGAGTCCTGGCTCCTCCTTTTCTTGCTGTCTCAGCCAATTTCTTCTCATTCTCCTTCTCAAATTTCTCCATGAATATACATAATTTTTTACAAACTAATTGACTATGTAGTTTCTACAGCACATTGGCTCAGATTTATTTAAATATGTATTGTCAGGGAAAAGGAGAATAGACGTATTTTGGGAGAGATGGAGTGCTGAGTCAGACTAGGCATCTTCCCGTTGCCTATTTCATGCTTCTTTCTTCTTGTGAGACAAATCTTCAGTTATTTTAATGGGAGATGAACAATCATGGCCTCTGTTGTTTGTTTGATGGATTGCTGTTATTATTATTTCTGAGCTGAGACAACGTGACAAAGAGCACGGCGTGGGAGTGCTCATAATGCCTGCTTGTACTCCGGGTGTTGGTATAGGGATACTGCCTGCATCTTTTTACGCTTATCTTGTATGCCCTTTGATAGTCAAATAGGACAAAATTGGATTTGTTTCTCAGCTCAGAGATCACCTTAATATCCAGTCTCCACAGTTTTGGCAAACGCCTACATTTGTTTTTATTTCCAATTGATTTGCTGAGTCTTTTTTTTTTGGAGGGGGGGAGGGGGTTGAATTTGTTTTGTAATGAGATAAAATAAGAAACAGGGTGAATTTAAAGACCGAGAAATTATTTTGTGATTCTTGTCTCAGACTAAATTTCTCCTTAAAAATTTGAACTTGTAAATGTAAGGAATATTAATATCTTTTCGATTTAATTGTTCTTCCTTTCCCAAATTGTTTCCGCTTGAAAAACTTTCATTTCATTTCTTTTGAGAAATAATCAATACAATGAAACTACAGCATCTTGCTACTGTAGGTGATCTCAGAGGTCCCCTTTGATGGCCAAAAGAAGGAACACCTAAAAGAACATTCCTCAAACCGAGTCAGTAGTCTTTTATCACACAGCTGAGCTTCACCAGGTTCCTCTTTATCCCCGGCTCCTTCGCTTTACCAACAAAGTGAAAGCACTGCCTGGAGTATATAGCACCCGAAGTATACACACTGGCAGTGGGGGAGGGTGCAGGAAGCATAACAGAAATCCAACCAACGCCATGTTATAAATTTTATACGACAACCCCATGACGACTGTTTGTAGGAACAATCTAGTTAGAAGAGTGCAATCATGGCCGTCTGAAGGAGCCCAGGGCACATCAGTATTGATAAATCAGTCATGGCCGTCCTAAGGGACCCAGAGCACGTTAGTATTGATAAATGGGAGAGATGAGTCCTGATAATGAACACTCAAGCTAAAATCCCCACATTATGCAAACACTGACCTTCAGTTAAAGCACTCTCTTGACGATGGGGCATTACTGGATTTTCTCACTTTCTTCCTCGGCCCTGAAAGTAGTACCTGGAAATACTGTTTTTGTGTGTTATTTTGAAGTTCCCTGAAGTTGCATAAAGTTCGCATAGCTAAATGACAGCATAATGGCATCTTTAATTAGAAAGACTGCTTCTTAGAAAAGAGAAAGTGTAGGGCATAAAGTATTAAATTCAGTGAAACTTTTGGTAAATAGCTTATAGTAATTGATTTATAGAGAAAATACATTGTTTAGAGTCCTGGATTGGGTGGGGTTTTTGGTTTAAACATACAGAGAAGGAACCAAAAAAATTGGCCAAGACATGGAAAAGATCACATGACAAAACAGATTTTTTAACATAAAGGTTATTAAAACTGTGTTGAAAAGAATTTGGTTTCTATCTTACAAGAGCAGGGCCGTGAGCAGACTTTGGCTGTGTTAAAACTGATGGGTGGGGGCTGGTGAGATGGCTCAGTGGGTGAGGAGCTTGCTGCCAAGCCTGACGGCCTGAATTCCATCCCTGGCTCCACATAGCTGAAGGAGAGAACTGACTCTCAAGAATTGTCCTCTGACTTCTGCATGTGTGTCATTTCACATGTGTGCCTACACACATACAAAGAAAACAAATAGATTAATAACGAACATAAGTAAAAAAGTTAAAACAGATAAACTGATGAGTAGAGTTGGTTCATCCCCAGGAATCTGAAATTTCATGTTCTCTGTGGCCCAACTCAGACTCCTTCACTCTTCTGTGTTATGCGAACCCCTCAGTCATTCTCAGTGAGCATCAAAACGTTCACTGCATGTTCCCCTTACCTCCCGCACGCACCCCGCTTTCTATGGAAGGACAACAGACAGTGGAGTCAAGTCCCCGTTCCATCAAGCTTTCTGAGGCCCAGTTTACCCACTCACTAATGGGAATGGAGAGGAACTCGTGTTGTTGCTTCGAGAGTTCAGTTGGAAGGCATACCATACCTGGGGCTAAACACACACTTAGTAAATGTCAATGCCCTTCCCATTTCTGATTTTCATGTCTACTTTTCCCTGTAACCTTTACGTTCCCCCAGGGAAGGAAATATATTTTATATTCATAGCATCTTGACGAGAGTAGGCATTAAGTGGTATTTGTTGGGTTTAACTTCCTGTCCTTCTATGGAAGCATTTCAGTTTTCTCTTCAACCTTGGATTGAGATGAACACGTTGCCTTTCTGAAATGGAGGACATAATTCAGTAGAACCCCCTTCGATTGCGACTTACTCCTTAGAGTCCGATACACCAAGGATCAAATCACATCCCTGGGAACTTAATTATACCCTACAAAACCTTACAAGCCTGTCTCGTGACATCATAGTGGGGGTCTCTATTTGTAGAAACCCAGTTGATGGTATAAGAAGAAGATGTAGGAAATAAACGAGAGAAAGAGAGAAAATGAGAATTATGTCACTAGACATTTCAATTACCAACCCTCCAAAGTATGTTCTGATTTACTAAAACACCAAGAATTCAATTTTTATGAGCTCCCCTTCCTTATTAGTAGTGGGAAGCACCCTGATCTATCGCAATTTGTCCCGTTCATCCAGCGTGTGACTTGAGAACAGACAGAAGCATTCCAGTTCAGCAGATATGATTTTGTAACCCATTGGTTACAGAGCAAAGATGAACGTACCACATATGCTTCTGTCGTCAACGTGTTAGTGCGCTTCCCTTCCTGAAATACAGGCGCTGAGAAATCTTCCTTTCTGACGCTCACGGGTGACTGGTTCTTTGCACGGATCCTACAGACACAAGCCAAGTCTCACGACACAACGGGAACATATCCAAGCATATGTTTGTTTGTTTGCATGATTGACATGTGAGAACTGGTTGAAAAATGTTTTTTCTGGCATATATTAATGATGGGTTTCACTATGACATTTTCATCCACGTATATAACGTATTTGGTGATTCTTACCTCCCCACCATGACTCTCTTTTCCCCCTCCCAGTCCCTCTGATCCCTTTCTTCCTCTCAAGCAGAGAATCTCTCTCTTTCCACACCCTTCTGTGTGTGTGTCTGTCTCTGTCTCTCTTTCTCTCTCTCTCTCTCCATCCTTCTCTCTGGAGCCATGCACCTTTCTGTACATGGATGTAGAGGTCAGAGGTCAGCATCAGATATCTTCCTCAGTCACTTTCTACCTCATTTAAAAAAAATTAAAACTCATTTATTTAAAAATTATAATTACATCATTTACCCATTTCTCTTCCTCTCTCCAACCCTTCCCATGTACCCCTCTCTTGCTCTTATTCAAATCCATGGACTCCTTTTCTTTGTTACACACACACACACACACACACACACACACACACACACACACACACACTCGGGGAGTCTATTTCCCTAACTCTCATCATTCCTTAGTTGCCTGTAGTTCTTTGTCTAGGGTTGAGGCCTCCCGAGTTCCCCCTCTCACGTTAATGTGTCTAATGTCATCCTGGTTCAGGTCGTGTTTAGGCAGACATGTTAGTGAGACTTTATAGGCGTAGCTTCTCTGACGTTTCTAGGTGTCACAATTTCACAGCACACTCTTCCTCTGGCTCTTGTAATCTTTTCCCCGCCCCCTCCTTTGGCAATGATCTCTGAGCCTGAGGTGTTATAGATGTATTAGCTGGGACTGGGCGTCACATGGGACTGGGCACCACACGGGACTGGGCACCACAGCTCTACATTCTGATCAGTTGTGGTTTCCCGTAACGATCTTCATCTGCTGCAAAGAGAAGTTTCCTTGAGGAGGGGTGAGAGCTGCACTTCCCCGTGGCTCTAAGGACAGACACTCAGAATGTAATTAGGTGTTATGCTGACTTAGTGAAGCGGTAGCGGAGCTTGCCAGTTGGCTAGGCTGGCTGTTGGGCTTGGGCGATGGTCCTGTCTATGCCTTCCCAGTGCTGGGATTACAAAGGTGGATGCTGGGATCCAGCCTCCGGTCCTCAGGCTTGCAGAGCAAGCACGTCACCGACTGAAACATCTTCCAGCCCTGAGAGCCTTATAATATTACTTTATTAGACTTAAAATTACACATTAAGTGTTTGACTCTGGATGACGTATGCTCATTGAGAACCAAATGGACTTGTCATTCCTGTGTAATGCTGGCTGCACACATGCAGTGCCCACCTCTTCATAATCACCCTAGTCAGTCCACTGAGGGACACCTAGCATAATCACCCTAGTCAGTCCACTGAGGGACAACTAGCATTGGTTGTCTCTGGGTAGAACTGAAGTGCATTGTTGACTCTGTTAGCTAGCTAGGAATTTGAGAAGAATCTGTCACTATTATAATCTGCCTCTCTTTTCATTTGCAGTTTCAAAGAACATTTGAGTCTCTTAAAAATGTTTCCAACAAATCTGACCTCCAGAAGACCTACCAGAAGCTCGGGAAGGAGCTGGAAAACCTGGATTATTTAGCCTTCAAACGTCAGCAGGTAGGATTCGGGATTCTCCTTCGGTGGAGAAGGTGAACAATTCTGGCTTCCTGCTGTCCCACCTGTTAGAGGTGCAGGCAGGTCAGAGAGACTCATCTGCTAACGATCCGGGTAGAAACAGCTTGTGCTGATCTCTCTGTGTTCCCCTGGCTACCTACAGTGCTCACTGTGGTCCTGGCTCTTAGATGGGTACTTTAGGGGTTTCTGCACGTGTCCTTTTCTTTCTTCGAAAGAAGATTCCTGCGGCTTTGTGAAGGTCTAATGACCCTTTGGTAATGACAGCTCAGCAGCACAAAGGGAATTCCTATGATGGCTTGGCCACATGACTTTTGGATTTGGCAGGGTATATCCATCTGGGATCAACCCCAAAGACTAGGAAAAGGGTTTGGATGAGCATACAGAGTAGGAAAAAGAGAAAAAAAAAATTCAACAATAGCAATTGACCTCTAGTTTTTTTTTTTTTTAATGTTTGAAGATGAGTAAAACCTTGGCCCACTTGAATAGTTTCAAGATAATCCCAGAGACAAATCAAATCTTCATAAGTTTGCTTTCAGAATTGGTACTGTACACACCTGATTCACAATGATACATTCCACGCGTGGTGGGGACAGACATTGCCGCAGCAGCAGGCTCGTCTCGTCAGGCAATGTTGGCTGCAGTTTCTCTACGGCCACTAGGTGGCAGGGTCGTCAAGCTTTTACTTGGTTGCCAGGCTTATTTGGATTAGGGCAGACATCAGCTGTTTAAATTAGGTTGCCTGAACATTGAGAACAAGCTTAGTGATAGCCCGTGTCTAGAATCGCGGCTCAATGGATGACCTGGCATTTAAGAATCTCCTACATCGGCGTGCCTGTCTCGTGTTGCCTGATTCACAAGTTTTGGGCTTTTTGTGTGTGGGTTTTCAAAGCAGTATTTTTGTTAAACCACATCAAATCCATGAGATGTGGCTTCAGAAACATGAAGAGAAGTGAATTCTGTGCTGGGTTCCTGATCTGTCATAGATGTAAATCAGTTCCTCTTCAACCTTGGGTATTTAACCTTTCTGCGGCCTTCTGGCTTTAAGGGTCATATTTGTTTTATGGATTGTTCTAGACTAGGGCAAACGGTTTATCTTGACACATATTTTAGACGGAAGAACATGCTGTTCATTCAAGTGGGTGTTAGCAGACATAACATGCGTGTCAGTGTTCCCCAGAGCTACCGCAGCGAATTCCCAGACACGGCTGTTCAGCATGCACACCGCGGATCCATGCTCTGGACAGTATAGCTCCCATTCCAGTTTTGTTCCCAAGATCATATTTTACCATCAGGCGCTGTTTGAATTGGCAGGCAGTAGTCACTCCCCTCGTGCCTGATCCCTTCTCGTCAGCACGTTTCCCGTGATTAGATCCTTACATTAGCTAATTGTAAACTTGGAAGAAAGTAAGCGCTTCAAGGGCGGAAGGACAGAGCTCTGTACTGAGGACAGGCGTGTGTGAGGAGAGGGCACAATGACCACGTGAATGCCCCTGCCCCAGCCATTTGTAACTAATGAGTGACGTCACTAATGTCGTGGCAGTACAGTAGAATCAGTTTTATCAGTATCGTTTGTAGCAGAGAATGCCACATAGTTGTGGAACCCTTCTAAGCTGCTTGTGCAGGTCTGGCCTGCCTCCAGCCCTGGAGTCAGCATTGCCTGGCTGGGCAGGGCTTAAGGGTCTGCTCTATGGCTTGGAGGGGATTTGTCTTTATCTTCCATCCTGTTCCTTTAAAGTTCAAAAAAAAAAATCTATTAAGCACACAGTGAAAAGTACTTTTTTTTGTTCTTTTTCTTCTTACTGGGAAAGATTCAGATCTCTGTAAAATTGCTAATTCAGCAAGACAACTTCCTTGTTACAGAAGCTGGGTTCTTCATCTGGAGGCTTTGTGGTGACTGCACTTCTGATCCCAGGGCACTCACTGTTCTTTGTAGTAGCACAGTGTAAGCCGCGGGAGGACAGGGTCCGTGGCTGTCTCCATCTGTGCTCCCTGCCCAGGCCCACAGTATCTGACCCATGGCAACACTCAGGAGGTATCAGTGCCGCCATTATTGCCGCGAGCAAAGAAACATGTCCACAGTCTCGGCCTCAGCCTGTGGGCCAATAAACCAATGTGTTGTCTAACTTTGAAATGCAGTTAGGCATTAGTCCTTACCTCTTCCTGTGAAAATGCTAACTGATTCCCTTTTGCTCAATTTGAAGTGTTTTAATAATTTATTTCATTCCTGTATCCACTTTGGAGAAAAAGAAGATACTAATATCACCCAAGGTCTTCAGTTCTGGCTGGCCAGTTCACCAACTGTAATAATTCTTATGGATTCATTCACTAAATTTTCTTTATTTCCCCATGAAATATTTGTATGTATTCACTCTCTTGATATATATCTCATAGAGATTTTGTTATAAATATATGTATTTCTTTAGAAAACTTGAATGCCATAGGTTTATTCTACTTGAACACAATGACTATATTTTAATATTCTTTTTTGAGAGATTTCTTTCTGAATAATAGGTAGATTCTTATTGTACTTTGCTTTGTTTTTTTAAAAAATATTTCTAAAAAAATCATGGAGGGAGGGAGGAAGAGGATAGAGAGATTGAACATGTTTACGCATGTGCATTCTATGGTATGTGTGAGGACAGAGGACAACTTGTGGGAATTGGGCCTCTCCTCTCACCATGTGGGGTCCTGGCATACGGTTTACATCAAGAGCCTTTGCCTGCTGAGCCGGCTCACTGGCCATTCCATCTCCTCGCTTACCTTTTTTGAAGAGTTATTGCATGCTGTGTCCTAAGCACGGGTGGGCTGTTGCTGTGTTCTTTCCCAAGGAATGAACGCTTATACTTGAGTCAGAGCAGAAGAATCTTTGTATTTTCCCCGTGTTCACAAACAGTAGTATTGGAAGTAGCATTGGTGGAAAGAGGCAAGAGGGGTTGTGGTAGATGAGGGGCAGGTACACCAAGATGAAGGGAGCAGATGACACAGCAACATTAGCCTGAAGGTTTGGAGGCTCATTTCTTGGTATCTGGGACAATATCTGGTCATTTATCTGTTTTGATTTCATCCTATTCATCAATGCTACATGGGCATGGTGACAGCAAGTACCAGCTGTGCATAGATCCTAGACTTATGCATTAATTTGAGCAGTTATAAATCAAGACATTTTCTTGGGGCTTTGGTTTTTATGAATAAAATAACGTTTGCTAATCTAGACTGTAATCTAATTCCTTCCTCTCTTCTACCCTTAACACTTACAATAGCATTGTAAAACACATCCCATTTCCACAGGCTTCCAAGACCTTTGTTACAAATTAAAATCGACACTATCGAATTGAGCACTGGGTGCACTAAAACACACTTCTATGCCGGTGCAAATGTATTTGAAATGAAAACACTTCAGATGTGTGTCCGGGTTGGAACACCCTACACACCCTTGACTCTTGTCTCCCTGATCATGCCTGCTATTCTAGCCTTCTGACCTCCACACAAGGTTTATATAACTTTGTATTTAGACGACCTTAACCCCTTTCTATTTACTTATTTTACTCTGACTCGTTCTTTAAAGCTTCCTCATGGCACCTCATCCAATGTCCTCTGGTCAATATGTAACCTTCATTCTTAGCTTTTGCCAGTGAAAATCCAAGTAGTTCAATGGCTAGAGGGTGGGCTTTGTAATCATCCTGACTCATTGTGTTTGCACTGCTTAGCCACTGACTTTCTTCTTTTAAAACTCGGGGAAAATAGCACCAGACGTGAGCCTGTTTTGAGAAAGTATGACGAGGTGTAAAGAAAGTCTTTTAATGTTTACAAACAGCTCTGCATGGCATCTAACACGTCTATTAGCAATAGCGATCAGGATGTTGTTTAGTGTTAACCTCAAAAACCCATTTCTTAAATGGTTTATAATTTCTATAGGGATGTATTTTCCATTTATATACCTTTGCATCACACATAGGGTCTAGTGCTGTTCTGAAAATATGATACAGTATGGAATAATTTTGGATGTATGTAGTCAGATGACTGGTGACTATGATCACATAGAGAAAGTATTATCTCTCAAAAAGGGAGTTATGATGGGACTGGGGAGATGGTTCAGGATAGGTATGAGAACCTGAATTCAACTCCAAAGCCCAGTGCTAAGGGTGTGTCCATAATGCCAGTGCTTGGGAAATAGAGACAGGAGGCTTGCTAACCAGCCATTCTAACCAATTTGGTGACCTTTAGGTTAGAAAGGGTCACTCCTTCAACAAGGGTAGTTGTACAGAGTGATGAGGAAGATACCCAACATGAACCTCTGGCTGCTAATTGCACACACGAGCACATATATGACACACCAACACATGCAGACACACATGCACACACACATAATGGGAGGGGAGATGGCAGCATTTGGTTCCAATATGCCTTTACAGCTATGTCTCTTGATGGACAGAGCAATTAAAGCCCTCAGTGTTTGTGCTAAATAATTCCTTAGGGATTAACGTTTTAGACCCAATATGACAACTGAATTCCAGTTTGTTCAATAATGATGTCCTTTCTATGTGTCAAACTTCCTTCTGGGCTCAGTACAAAATGATTTTTTCTTAGTGCTCATGCTCAGAAATGAACAAGTTTTTTTCTTTTACTAAACTTCAACCCTTTTCAGATAATTAGAATACCAGAAAGAACATGATATCCAGTAGAACTGAATTTAAACTAAAGCCTTATCAATGAAGCAAATTAGAAATAAATTGCATGAGATCTACTTTGTAAAAATGCCTTCAGCGTTTAGTATTTCTTAGTTGCTAGTAGTTCCTTGTCTAGGCTTGGACCTGAAATAATATACATACAATAACAGTACACAGACTAAGCAGGTTGTATTTATATATTTATGCATACATATAAATATAGATAAATGAATAAATAAATAATGTAACTACAGGTAAAGAAAAAGAAGTCATGAATTTGAGAGAGAGCAAGGGGATTACATGGGTGGGGGGATTGGATGGAAGAAAAGGAAGGGGGAAATATAATTTATTTTAATTAAAAATTAAAAAATAAAAGAAAAAGCCAAAAGAAATGCTTTCAGGTTGGTTAAAAGCCTTAAATTAAAAAGCAAAATTCTACATGCTATCTTTTGCTACTTTCATAAGGCTAGTAATAATCAACATCAGACCGTATTACCATCAAACTGTTAGTGGAGAAAATAAGGAAGTGACTTCCACTTACAGGCTCAGAAAATAACTTTCTAACAGGACCCAGATAGCATAGCTATTAAACTTTCACTGTGGTAGAAGATTCTGAGCATGCTACAGGGAGAGAAGACACATCAACGGTCTTACTTAAATGTGAACACTGTTAGCTACAGTAACAACTGACCTGGCAGTGTGTGCCTTCTGGTGCAATATTGGCATGGATTTTCTGAGAGTAACCAACCACTTTCTGATTAGATTCTAGGCCTGCTCCATTTTAAAAATTGAGCTCAGGCCTAGTGCTGTTAACTGGGACCTAGGTCCTAGGAAAGAACCTAATACTATCATCCTGTGAAATGGACATGATAACAAACTGCCCTCTGCGTGCTTATCTTTGTATTCATAGATTATAGAGTCTCTCAGCCCTCATCCAAGAAGCTTCTTTTTGAAGTAGGTGGTAATTAATATGGAGACCCCAGACTGGTCAACGTGCAGAGACTAAGAGACTGTGGGGTGCTCAGCTCTATATGAGGTGCTGAACCACACCCCTCTTCTCAGTGCTCAGGACTTAGCACGGATGAAAGGGTCAGAGGCAGTGGGTAGCTGCAGCAACACATTGTTTGCTGGTGGTAGGACCACCGAGCACAAACTCAGAGTGGCTGTGACTGAACGCACAAGACTTGCGCAAGACTAAGCCAGACAAAATCCCACCATAGATGGCGGAGGGGACCATGAAATCTCATTCCTCACTGAGGAGTTGTTGGCAGTTTATGGCCACTAAGGGGCGAGAGTCAACTTTCTTCAGGGATGTGGTTCTTGAGAGGCTACCCATGCTCCAATAGATAACCCTACACACACACACACACACATCTATCTATCTATCTATGACCCTAAGTGGACTCAGTGAGGTCTAAAAACAAAGTGCAGGCTATTGGGAGAGCAAAGTAGTAGAAGGGATGGGGAGGAATTGGAGGGGATGGGGTTTAAGTTTTATCAAAGCACATACACATGTCTGTGCAAAGAGCAGAGTGAGGGATCTGGAGTTACGGGAATGACGAACAAGGGGTTGTTAGTCAAAGGATACAAACCTTCAGTTTTAATATGAATGGATTCTAGGACTCGTGTATAGCATAGGTGGTGCTTGTCACATTAATCTGATTATAGTAATCAGTATGTATTTATTTAACAATTGCATTATAAAAATATGTCAGGTGTAGATCTCAAATTGTCTTTTAAAATATCTTGAACATACGAATAAAAGTTTAAAAGAAAAAAATGCAGCTGGGTGATGACTAAGAAAATCATCTATGCTAACCCTGGCGCTTAGGAACCCTGGGGATTTAAGACTGCAGAAGCCCAGGCTTGTTGCTAGCACATAGCAAAGAGGAAGATGACAGATTCCAGCCACATAATGATATATGGAAAGAAAGAAGGCATGTGCCACTGTCCTGCGGGCTGCCCAAATAGCCTGTAAGGTACAGCAAGCTCTCATGTGAGCTTTTATGGAAGTGGAGGTTTGTACATTTTATTGAAGACTTTAAAAATAGGAGTGCATCTGGAGTTTTTTAGGTGCAGTCTAAGAAAAACTGGAATTGGGAACAGGGAGATGGGAGGCGCTTCTGGAAGAATCTTTAAGCAGGAGATTCACATCAATGGCCGTTGTTAGATGAAATATGTTAATTGCTCAATTGGGAGAAGATCCTTCCTTTCTCACTCTGTAATGATTGCAGCTCTCTTGAAAGAATCTTGATTAAATTCTTCCTTTTAGGCATAAGTGAGCCAAAGACTGCTACATTGAAATATTCATGTTTGTCTTAGATAGCATTCTGTTTCTTATTTACCAAGTCAAGTAAAATGACTATTTTTGACACTTACAAATCTACTTCTGAAGATCTCCAGGCATTTCAGATATTACTTAAGAATTCACTACAAAGTATTTAAAATGTTCAATTATACAGTAGCATGGTATACCAAAAGTCAGTCCACCCCAAACATGTTTCATTCTATCCAATAAATATCTTATTGATGTGCACATTGGACAGAAGATGCCATTACTTTTATTTTTCAAATTCCCTCCCCCCACATGTATGTATATGGAAATAAGCATGAAAGAGTCTCAAAAAAACCTCCATTCCAGGGTATAGACCCAAAAGATTTATGTTAGGATTTTGTAGAGATACATGCATACCTGTGCTCATTCCTGTAGCATTTATAATAGTCAAGATATGGGACAAGCCCAGATATCCAGAAAGAGGTGAACAGAGAAGGAAATTGTGATTTATATGCAACAGAATTTTATTCAACCATGAAGAAGGATAAAATAATGTTACTGGAAAATGCATACACCTATCACACACAAACACATACACACATACATGTACACACATAGACACACATACATACACAGAGGTTGCACTCATTATTAAAGGTTAGTCTGAGTCAGAAGTTCTTGAATTTTTTTCATTTCTGAATTTCTAGCTTATTGCCATAACCATCCAACCATTTTCAGCCCTTCACCAACTACAGATCTTCATAGGGTAATTCCTTTCTCTATAGTTAAAAATCTGAAGAAAATCATGAATTTTTATGTGAGAACCCCACTCTTTACTTTAAAATGAATGTCCAAAATGATTCTCCATCTAAAATTTGATTTTCACTTCAGTAGTTACTACTCAGGGCAAGTAGGAATCTTGTATATAATTGGTAAGGTAAAAGCACAGAGACACATTTCAAGTCGAAGACTTGCTGCTCTCTTTCCATCTCTGCCCGCAGAGCTCAGTTTATTGGTGTCACCTCGATCACTGAGGGAGGAGGCTCATTTTTATGTACCAGAAAAGATTTATTATTTTTCTTACAGGGTTGTTTGCTGTGTGATAATTTGCCTTGTGGGCAGCTTAAGGCTACTGTATAGTTGGGAATGTTTATTGAGATAGTTAATGCTTCGTGGTGGGTTGTTTTAAAGTTTATAATGCTGCCAGGAATATCGGAGGCAACAAAACATTTTGGCCTTTCTTCAGCGTGTTGGTTACTTGTGCATGTCTAGGTTGACCAAGTCTGTAAGATTATCAGTGAATGCTGGCACTGGGGGAACAAAGTTCTGGGAGAGTTAGCAATGAGAGGATCTTATCTATCACGTCTGAAGTTACCTTTCTATTAGCTCACACCTGTTGTACAAGATGTTAGATCTCATTATGATATCTTCATACCGTACACAATGTGCATTTTGATCATATCCACCTCCATACCCTGCCCTGTCTCCCCATCTCTGTTGTATTGGTTCCTTTCTTTTCCCCAAATAGTCCTCCTTATATTGAACTGGACGAATCCCACTAGACCATGGTTGGTGGTCCTCTCTTACTCTGCTGAGAACAGCCTGCTCCTATTGTGTTGAATTTTGTATCTATGTTTATCAAAGATACTGGTATGTAATTTTTTTTTCTCACAGTATCCTTATCTGGCTTTAATATCAGGATTATGCTGGCCTTGAAAATTAGTTTGAAAGTAGTCACTCCTTTTGGAAGAATTTGCAAAGAACTACCATGAGCTCCTTTTAAATGCTTGTTAGATGTCCTGTAAACCTCAGGCCTAAGACTTTTCTCTGATGTAGACTTTGTTGTTGCTTCTGCTGCTGTCATTCTCACCTCCTCCTCCAGACAAGGTCTCAATGCTCAGCCTGGCTGGCTTGGAACTTACTGTGTACCAGGATGGCCTGAAACTCAGAGGTATCTGCCTGTCTGTGCCTCCTGAGTGCTGGGATTAAAGTGTGTGTCACCATGACTAGCTATTTAATCTTCTGATTTATTAACCTGCTCAGATTTTCTATGTCCTCATGGTTCTGTATTGGCAGATTGCATCTATTATCTAGAAGTTTATCCATTTCTTCTAGATTATTTAACTTATTGGCTTGTAGCTCTTTGTAGCTGTCTTTTATGCGTCTTTGAATGTCTGTGGAATTCTGTTTTTTTTTTCCCTCTCTCACTTCTGATTTTTTTGCAATGTAGCTAAAGGTTTGTCATTTGAATTTATATTTTTAGTTCTAGCTTTTGAAACTTACTTTTCACATGAAAGAACAGGTGTCTGCACATAATATGTTTTTGTAATCATATATTTCAGCAGTTGTAGGAGTTATCTTTGTTATATGGCCTTGTCATAAGCGAAAGAGGATAGACTGATTGTGAAAGCAGCCCAAGGGGAGGGAGGAAGAGAAGAAGAGACGAGGAGGAAGGTGGGCACACATCCCTGGATTGTCCACTGAGTTGACCAGCCTGATGGGGCCACTTCGTACTGACTCAGCAGCATTTGTTCCAGAAAGTCCAGCTGAGTCCCTTGTTCACCGTGGAACTAAGGAAAACGATCTCAGACGAATTCTCACTAAGCTCTTGTGTCCAGTGCGCGTCTCTCCCCGTGTGCACAGTCAAGAGAACACCACAGCGACTGTTGCTGTGTCACTGTCAGGTGAAGACATGCTTGCTCCTTTCATGGCTTTGGTGTTAATGGCAGCCCTAGGAAAATGTTCACTGTGCTACTGGCCAGATTTCAGAGGGAGGACTGGGACTGTTTAGCTGAGGCCAGAGATTCACACTTTAAACACATGCACAGCTTTGCAGCCTGTAGATGGGAAGCTCTTTGTTGGGAGCTGATGGCCTGAGGGCTAATTTAATATGTAACAAAAAGATCAGTTTGTCCATTTACTTTTAAAAAGCATACTAATTTTGGGTCTCTACTATATATTCGGTCAGCTTCAAGTTTGCTTCTTCAGAGGAAAGTATAGTCAGCCTTACCTTCCATCTCATTCCCCAAATGTGGCTGCTGTAGAAACAGTTATTGCCGAAATGGATTCAGGTGAGGAAATACCACCGGCATTGTGGGTCTGTTTCACTCCATGCTGCAGAGGGTTTAGTCTCATTTTCATAGACTCTAGCTTTAAACAACAGCAAAATAAATCAATGTCATCAGTATTTTTCAGAGTCAGTATGACATCTTAGAATTTTTCTAAGTAGCTGTTCTATGGCCAAGTGGCTTGTATTTATTGATCACGCAAACTGTATTGAGTAGAATATTTTAGTATCACTTACTATATCAAGATGTCACAGTATTAACCTATAATGCACATTGAATTTTTCTTTATATTTCTAAGAGTCCTATTTATTTTAAAATGTCTTTTGGGCTGCAAGCACACAGAGATAACATATGCTAATATTCTCCATATAAATACAGCCCCTAATATTATAAGCATCTGGTAGCATCACAGTTCAGTATTTATCATCTACTCCATTATAAAACCTTTGTTCCAAAAGAGCTGTGTGGGCCTATTAGACAGAGCTGCAATTACACAGGTGATGGTCTGGAGCCGCCTGGAGCTGCCGCACACAGCAGTTAACCTGCGGCTTTCCCAGTGCTGTACAGCTTGCTGATGGGAAGAACTCTGATTACAGGATCAAAGTGGTCAGCTTATTTTGAGTTTCTTTTTTTTTTGTCTTTTGCTTCCAATCTTAAATTGCATATTTTGTTTTATCTTGTTTGCTTAATGAAGAAGTTGTGGATTTGTAAGCTTCTCATATCTACTGTTTGCCTTTTTTTTTTCCCAAGTTTTATGTGAGAGTCATTGACAATAATTGTGATGTTTTGAGAGTTTCAGTAATGATCATGTCAGCAGTGAGGGGACAAAGAAAAAGATCTATACTGTTACCTTCAGTGGCCTCAGGAGTTGTTCTAATCGTGTAGGGACTGTCACTTAGGCAAACCGATGCAGAAAAGAATTTCAGGAACAGCGGCTGTGAAGCAGAGTTGACATTTTATGAAAACCAGGAAGATGCTTAAGAAATGGTATAGAACCACACCTCAGAGCATGGGTGGACTCTCAAGGACATAGTCACAGTTTATTAAAAGGCACTCACAGATTTATTATTGTTATTTTATGAGGCTGAGTGCTTTGCCTGTGTGTATGTCTGTGCACCGTCTATGGGCACAGTTGAAGTTGTCGGATCCTTTGTGACTGGAGATAGTT
This sequence comes from Neodon shergylaensis, assembly GCA_025134845.1. Taxonomy (NCBI): domain Eukaryota; kingdom Metazoa; phylum Chordata; class Mammalia; order Rodentia; family Cricetidae; genus Neodon; species Neodon shergylaensis. Next base: position 2,197,372 of record JABTXL010006571.1, read on the forward strand.
GTGGGTGCTGAGAATCAAACCTGGGTCCTCGGGAAGAACAGTCAACACTCTTAACCACTGAGCCATCTCTCCAGCCCTGACATTTATAGATTTTTTTAAAAATATAAAGGTTAAGGGGAAGACAATCTCAGAAAAGATAATACATACCCAAGTGTGGGTGTGGGCTCCTGAAGGGAGAGTCACAGTGTGTACATATTAGCCATGCACACCACTGTGGTGTTTAGGTTACATCTCAAAAGCTTGCTAAGGAACCCCACTCCTTTCTCTCTCTCTCTCTCTCTCTCTCTCTCTCTCTCTCTCTCTCTCTCTTTCTCTCTCGATAAATAACTTTATAAGGTGGCTCTGGAGATGGCTTGAATGGAACTCTAATCTGAGAAGGTAACAACATGAGGGCCACATAAGGAATTTGGCATAAATGGGGTTCCTGGTGAGAGTCCTAAAACATTGCAGGTTTGTAGCTGGGGAGGAGAAAGGCCTTAAGCATTTGTTAATTGTGTTGACTTCTTCCTCCCGGCCAATGAGAGGCTTGAGTCGATTCCCTGGTGAGGACCTTCCCCTTCTCATGTTCTCACAATGTCCCCTGCCTTTGTACCTCACCCAAGTCACATGTGAATTTGGAGAAATTAAGTATAGGCGGTAATTCACCAAATTTTGGGGTCTCCTTTTACTACCTTGTCCTCCTGCCTCCTCCCCAACCCTTTCCTCTCTTCTCTTCTTTCCTTTCCTCTCTTCATGCTGCTGGTTAAATGTGGCCTTATTCGTGCTAGGTGAGTGTCCTGCCACAGCAGTTCCTTAGGAATATCGTACTGCGACACACTCAGGAGCATGCGCCAAGCCCCTAGCATTGACTGAAAAACCAGTGATGATGCTGAAGGACGTGGGTAATTGTTTTTTTTTAAGTTAAGTAGATTATACTGTTCATTATTTTATTTTTAAAATGAATTTTGCCATTAAAGCTTTTATTCTGAGAGTTATTAAATGGAAAATAGTAATCCCACTTCAGAATAATAAAAAAATAGTTAAGGTAGATATATAGTGTATGGAGGGTGAATTATGTTTTATCTTGAGCTGCTCTGAAAATAAGAGTATATTAGAAGAATTATAGGCGCTGGAAATGGTGTCTGTAGCTTATGATTATTAATGAAAACTCTGGTCAGCATTCTTATTTGCTACCTCTCATTTTTTTTCTCGTATGTGTATGGTGGTGGTGACATGTGTATACTAAGGGGAAATTTTGGGGGAGTTGGTTGTCCCCGTCTACTGTGGGTCCTGGGGATTCAACTCAGACTGTCAGGTTTGAAAGAAAACACTTTCGCCTGCTGAGCTCCCTAGTTGGGCCTCCCTTCCTTCCTAATGTGGGCTCCAGGGGATCAAACTCAGGCCCTCATGCTTGTAAGGCAAACAGTTTGCTCCCCAAGCCCTCGGCCTAGCCTCCATGTTTTCTCTTCTGAGATAGTCTTGTTGGGTAGCTCAGGCAGGCTTTGAGCTCAGGATGCTCCTCCCTCAGTTCAGAATGGCAGGTGTGCCCCACCATGCGTGTCAAACCACAGCTCGTTTTATTCTGAGTCATCCTCTTGGCTGTGCCCTTAATCAAGTTCCACAACATATTTAAAAAGGTTCCTTTGGGCCAGGGGTAGAATAAACAATGGACCGACAGCTTACCATTAAAAGGAAACTAAGATTACTCAGCAGTAATTTGGGATGTTTGGACTTGTTGTTCTGTTAAGGCCAGTGCATTAAAAATAACAAGATAGAGTATTAAATCACGACAAAGCTTTGACTTGGGGCCGGCTTTCAGGAAAGGCAGAAAGTACTTCATTATCCTTAGGACTGTTTTCTTCCCAAGCACTAACACAAGCCATATATTCACGAATACAGTCCCACCGGTGGATGAGGCCAGCTTGATGAAAATGAAAAGGCACACACAGATTGTCACGCAGCGAGATGAAAGCTGCGTGCTCTACGCATGGAGACCATTTTCCATTAGAGTTACAAAGAAAGCCGGTTTCTGGGAAGAACATGGAGTTTTGCATTATGTAAAAAGACTTTCTACTAATGGGCTCTAATGTAGAGTCCCAGTCACTTGAACAAAGAAAATGAAAATGACCATTATCCACGTCACAACAGAGGGACTTCTATGCTGTTGTGATTGTTATTGTTTTTGTCAAGTCGACATAGCCTAGAATCACCTCAGAATGGAGTCTCAGCGAGGCATTGCCTAGATCTGGCTGGTCTGCAGGCAGGCCTGTGGGGGATTTTTTTTTTTTTTTTTTGGTTTTTCGAGACAGGGTTTCTCTGTAGCTTTGGAGCCTATCCGGGTACTAGCTCTTGTAGACTAGGCTGGCCTCGAACTCACATAGATCCGCCTACCTCTGCCTCCCGAGTGCTGGGATTAAAGGCGTGCGCCACCACCGCCCGGCTCCTGTGGGGGATTTAACCAAAGTGGGAATAGCAAGCCGACCAATGGGGTGTGTGTGTGTGCGTGCGCGCCGTTCCCTGGGTCTGTGGCCTGCGCTGTGAAAGTGTAGACAGAAGTGAGAGGAGCAGTAGGTGTGCATGCATCTGTTGGGAACGTAATCGACTGGCAAATAGGATTAATCAGGCTAGCTTTAATATCAGCTTTATTAAGGGGAAGAAGGGAATAACTTACAAAACCAAGGTTCCAACGAAGAGCAGGAAACAGAAGGGGAGGCGGGGAGCACACACGTAATATTTATAAGTAAATATTAGCCCAAGGGGATCCCGCCCTTCAAGCAAGGTGATTGGCTGGGCTTCCCCTACATGCATCCATTTTCTTCCTGCTCTTGACTGTGGACTGCGGACGGGATTGACTGTGGACAGGACTAGTTTCTTTAAGTTCCCATTGCCTTAACTTTGGACTGCAAACTGGAATTGTTAGCTAAACAAGCCCTTTTCCTTTTCATATGCTTTGTGTCAGATATTTTCTCACCGCAGCAGAAACAAACGAGGACCCATGCAAGCTTTCACTCCATGCAAGCTTTCATGCTCGCACAACTGATAGAAAAGAGCAGACGTTAGGAGTCCTTGTATTCGGGTGATTCTCCGAGGTTTCTGGGTACCTGCTCTTCAGCCTAAGTCTTTAATTTATTTAACAACATACGATGGATCTGTGACCTGAGCCACAAACTGATGAGTGAAAACAGCTTACATCTTGACAGGACTGTGTGGGTCCCCATCTTGCTCTGTCAATCCTTTCTCCGTTTCTTCTAACAAACCAAAACCACACTCGTAAGGCTCACACAGGCGATGACATTATTTAGCAGGAAGAGACAGGGGTGGTGGCAGAGTAATTACAAAGGGAGAGCAAATCCCTGCAGGGGACTAGAGGAGTGTAGAGGATTCGAGGTGGCCACTTGCGCTGATGAAGGAGTATCAAGATGTGGAATTGCACGGCAGTGCTAGGTTTCTGCGTAACATAAAAGCAAAGAGATGCTTTCCTAGAATCAAACCGCAAGGCTTTGAGGCAGGATTTTACTTTGAGACGTTAATCATGTTCTTTATTTTCTTTCTCCTTTTAAAATGTCTTCTCCCACACTGGGCCGCCCACTCTAGAGGAAAGTTTTACATCAGGCTTAAATAATAAAAATGACACATTCTTGATTTCTTGCGAGAAGAGGCAGGTTGGCTATAACCAGATTGTCTTCCTTCGCTCTTTCCTGTCACCCCAGGAAACTCTCCAACGGGGAAGAGCTGCAAGGGAGTGGAATCTTAAACACGGCTTGTTTTCCAGCAGTTTCCTGCCACACCCCCACTTGTCTCAGCATGGGAGCCTTGCTAGGACTTACTCCAGCACAGTGTGGCATCTCTGAGATGGCCAGTAAATCCAGCATATTGTGTGGCCCCTGAGAGTGCATAACCGCCTGTGAGCCTCAGAGTAAGAGCAACTGTTTCTTGTCCCCGTTGTTGGATCAGAATTTCAGTTCTGGAATCGTATGTATTTTTTCTTTGAGACCTGAGAATAATGTAAAGATCAGCTGAGGTTAAGGAGCTTGATCACATGGAGGATATATGAAACAGCAGAACAATTTGGCTGCATGACAGCATAGCTGATTTCTGGGATCACTAATGCCACAGACTGCAGTAGGGAACCAGTAAGCGCTGTCTGGTACTGAAGACCAGATGGAGATGTGGCTTTAGGAGGCCAGCAGTTAACCCAGGCAGGTGCAGATGGGTGTGTATATATCTATTTGCTAGCTTCCCTGTGTTGGGAGCTGTATGAACCTCCTCTGCCTTAGACTTATCCTTAGGGAAGAGACAATAGGAGAGAATTTGGAGGGGGACTTAAACATTCATGTGCCTCAGCTATAAACCTAAGTAGGCTGAGAAATGACTCAATTTAGATGAGTTTACTTGAATAGGATTAGATTAAGTTGTTGCCCTAAAAGCAAAATGAGGCTTGGGGAAAAGGAGGAGAAGGAGGAGGAGGAGAAGAATAAAAAAGAAGAAAGAATTTTATCGTGGGTCCAAATATAGTTATAGTTTTGTATCTTTGTGATCATGAAATTCTATCTGCTGTAAAGTTCCAAATCTAGGTATGGTTAGAGAAAAATTGTTGTGTCTGAAAGTATAGCAGAGATTTATATGGGAGAGAGGGAAGGGGAGGAGCAGGATGGAATGGAGGGGAAGAGAGGAGAGTGCCATGTGCATGATGGTGGGTGTGCATGCATGTATGTGTAGGTGGGGGAGAGTTGTAGACACATGTTGGGGCAGCATCTCTTGGGGTCTAACCTCAGTGGGGTTCACACATTCCAGGGTAGGGGCGTGTGGATTAGAAAAATTAGGTAGGAAAAATAGAGATACGAAAAAAATACAGAGACATAGGATAGAGCCCAGAGGACAATCCAGTGAACATTGAATCCGCCCACATTTATTTTCCATATGCTTATATACCCCAATCCCAAAAAGGGGGGAAGAAGGCAAAAGACTGCTTTAACATGACACAAAGAATAAACAGAACAATTACTTGCTTCAATACTTGAAGCATCAAGAAACTATATCTTTAGTTAAGTATTCCATTGTTTAGGCAGGACGTGCAGTGGCCACACCTTAGATCAAGCATCCTCTAGGGTCAGACCTCCTGTCATATCCTCGAAGGAGCAGAAATAGCCTTGAAAACTCTGATCTTTGATCAGCGTGGAATGAATCCACCTCTGTGGGTCATCTCAACACCCAAACACCAAGTAACCACATCTTAGGTCAATATTCTCTGTTTGTAGCCACTCCTTAAGTCAGACCTCTTGTCAGTAAGTATGAAAGAGCCAGAGTAGACTTAAACTCTCTGAACTTCTGCCAAGGTGGAGCAGACCCACTTCTGTGTGCCCCCACAGTGGAGATCAAGTACTGGGCACTTTAATCATTTACTTTGAATTTTATATCCATGTTTGTCATAACTAGGGGAAAATAAAGTATCATTTTGGCTAAGTTAAAATATAAGGTGTTCAATTAAATTTGAATTTCAGATCAATGAAGAATAATTTTCTAATAATTTTGAATGCGTATGACCTATACATTGCTTGAGATAAACTTACATTAAAAAGTATTCATTATGAACTGGATATTAAATTTAAATGTGAGTGATTTGTTTTTATTTGCTAAATTGGAACCTTACTCTTTGGCCAGTGAAAGAATAAAAACATTCCATACTTTATCCACCCATGTATGAAGTGTGTAACAGGTGGTGGCTGTAGAACAGGTGCTGCTATTATACGCAATGGCTAAGGCAATTCTTGAATCATCCAGATGGGTTAGGCTGGCTCTCTGAGGCAACCTAACAAGGCCAGGCAGAGTAGAAACGTTAAATGCATAGAGAATTATAAAAAGTAACCTACTTAGTAACTTCTTTGAGCACACACAAATAGTGAGGGACACAGTTAGGTTTTTCTGGGTCTGCATTGCTGTTACAACACAAACTCGGTTTAAAAAGAAGTTTTTGGGAACATATTTACGGAGCAAAGCAAGGCATTCTTTTTTTTTTTTTGGTTTTTCGAGACAGGGTTTCTCTGTGGTTTTGGAGCCTGTCCTGGAACTAGCTCTGTAGACCAGGCTGGTCTCGAACTCACAGAGATCCGCCTGCCTCTGCCTCCCAAGTGCTGGGATTAAAGGCGTGCGCCACCACCGCCCTGCAAAGCAAGGCATTCTTAAAAGCCACGTGGTTTGGCCGTGGCTTCTATTTCTCATGCTCCTCTGTGCCCATCAGGCCTATGGGAGGGAGCCTTCAAGTCCTTCACAGGGAACTGGCCTTTGAAATTAGTTGACTCTTAAAAGGACATCGTGATGTGTTACTTCACTTCAGCTTGGCATTTTAGTCAAAGGATGTTTCTGAAATTAAACCAGTGGGAGTTCAGCCAAAATAGTGACAGTGATGTCATTCGGAGGAGTGTTATGCCTCACTAAGTGTCCCTAATCATTCACAACTTTGAAATCATACAGCGGTTTCTCAAGCCTCCTCTGTGAAAGTGTAATGCAGGTTGACCAGATGGAGCACTTTACCTGGTTTGGATACTTGGTTTTTAGGAGCTAATTTGAGATCTCACCCTTATAGGTTTCCTGTCCTTAAACTAAGTTTCCTTTTGTATCCCAGAATAATGCTGTGCTCTAGAACTTTCTATCCTCTGAGGACTTTGCTCCTTTAAGAATTATTTCTACTTATTTTTAAAACTCATTTCCTCCTCTCACATATTAACTCATTAAAGTTAATCCTTTAAAAAAGCATCTCACAACAATGAGAACAGCATTGTCTAACAGCATTGTGAAGGCCAACACAATGGGAGCCTTCATTCACAGCAATATTCTCTCTGGTAACTGTCCTGCTTTTCTTTATTTTACACATAGCTTAGTTTCTAAGAGTTTGGGCAACAAACCTTCTTCATAACAATGCTGGTTCCTGGACAGAAATGTTTTCTGTTGCTAATTATTGCTAATTGGTGTTGTGGTGTCACTGAGTATCAGGTATGTAGCATTTCCACCATTGAGCATGAGAAGAAGTGAAAGCAAAAGAGTATATACCTTTTCAAATATGTGCTTCACTAGGAAAACTAATTTCTTCTCCCCTTCTTATCAGTCCTTTGAGAACTTCATAAATTACATTTTGATCATATGTGCCCTCCTCCCCAACTTTTCCCAGATCTATGTCTCATTTTCTACTCGCTCAATTTTGCATTCTAATTTGTTGTTTTAAATCCATCCTGTCCAATTTGTGCTGCCTGTATACCCCTGGATGCATGGCCACTGAATGGGGTGTGGTGCATCTACCAGGGGCCACTCCTTTAAAGAAAAGTGACCCCTTTCATTTAGCATCTATCAGTTGCCAGTAACTACTCAGTGTAGGGGTGAGACTTCATGCTCCTCTGTTTGCTCCAGCTTGAATTTTCTTTTGCTTACACTCTCATGATTCTTGTGTATGCTGCCACAATCACTGCGAATTCTTCCGTGCAACTGCTCCACTGTATCTGGAGAACAGGTACCTACCAGCTCTGGCTCTTACAGTCTTTCTACTCCTTCTCCTGCAATGATTTCTGAGTCTTGGGAGGAGGAAGTATGGTACAGATGTCTCATTTAAGGGTCCAGCACTTTGCAGTCTCTTGTTTTCTATATTTTGACCAGGTGTGGGTCTCCATGTTAATTGTCTATTGCAAAAAGAAGTTTCCATGATGAGAGGTAAGAGTTAAGAGACTCACACTGCATAAGCTACTCACTCATCTGCAGGGATCAGTCATTAGGCGTCAGTTCTCCTCTAGGACCCATGACAGGTTCCTACTCCTGATAATAAGTCTTTTTTTTTTTTTGAAATGGGGTCTCACTGACTTGGGACTCATTTTGTAGACTAGGTTGGCTTTGAGCTCACAGAAACTCCCTTCTTCTACCTCCTAAATGCTACAATTAAGGTGTGCACCACCACACCTTGCAAAACAAAATTTGTAACATAAACATTATGTTAAAATATTCCTTTTGTGAGCATTTTTCTCCCTAGGGAAAACGAGGACCACTGACTCCTGTAAAGTGAATTTTCTTGTAAACAATGGAGGTTAGTTAAGATAATACATTGATAGTGAATCATTAATTTTAGCGAATCCTTCACATTGGTACAAGATGTTAATAGGAAAAATTCTGTGACTGTGACGGGGGTATTGGGAACTCTCTGTGCTATCAATATCTGCTTAATTTTTCATTGTATGGAAGACTGTTTAAAATAAAGTCTATCAATTTAAAAATATTGATTTTTTTAAGTTAAAGGACACTGATGAACTTTGTCTTTAAGAAAAATAGCTTACTACTTGGTGTAACAGTGAGAACTCAGCAGCTTCTAAACTCCTTGGCAGCTTATTCCAAGGTACTGATTTTCTTTAGATACTTATCTTAGCCTAGAAGAATGTGGCCAAGGTATTCCTTTTGGTCTTATACCATGCTTAGATATTTGCCTTCCCTTCAAAGAGCAAAGGTCACTTGGCATATAAGCTTCCAGTGGATAATGCTCAAATACAAAATGACAAATGGCAACCTAGGTTGAGAAATAATCCTTCATTTTTTTCTCGACCCAAATGACTAACTTGTGTGTAGGTTGTGGATGCAAAGGTGCCTTGAGTGAGGGTTGGAGAAACTATTAATTTCTTACCAGACTCCAACTTTATAAAATGTATTTTCAGTAATTAAATAAACCTGGTTTTACTTTGATCTGCATTTGAATAATTTCCTCTAAGGAAAAACTAGATCTTAGGTATATAAATAATGACCTCTAAGGAAAGCTCTGTAAGATACACTAAGAGAAATGTACAGACAATTCTCCACAAAGAGAATTTAGCTTGGTTTTCTTTTTATGCAATATTGGTTGTTAGGGAAAAGGGATTAAAGGCAAGAAGAAGCCAGCTGATCCAAGGGGTCTTTGACCCACAGAGCCGTTCCTCTTTGATAGTCATCTTCTTGGTTCTTAGTTCCTTCAGGGCTAAATCAATTAATTTCTGTTTCTGTGATAAAACACCGTGACCGAAGGCAACTCGAGGAGTGGCTTATTTTTGATCCATGAAAATAGTCCTTGCTTATCTTGAATGATTTTACATTCCTTTAATTTTATAACCCATCTTGGGAGAAGCAGCCACTTTTGTGTTTCATGATTGTCTGAGGTGGTTCAGCCAGAAGTTGAGAGAGGACATACGTGCTCACACCATGACCAGCTAGCTGACTCTGCCAACAAAGGTTTCAACAATGTGCGCATGGTGAGATGGTCAAGAGCCTAGGCAGTCAGTGAAAAAGACATTTTTCCCCCAAGGGGAATGTCCTGCTGTCAAGTCATACCAGTCATGCTTAGGGCTGTCATTTCTATGTAGCTCCTAAATAGACTATGGGAAAGGAACACTTCAGTAGGCCACGTGCTGCTCTCTGATCCTGCATCCCAGGGCCAGGAGACTTCTTCAGAATTAGTGCTCTATATTTTGAGGGAGGAATTCATAGCTCATATATATATATATATATATATATATATAAAATTTATATATGTGTGTGGTGTGCATGCTCATGTGTGTATGTATGTGTACATGCATAGATGTGTTTGAAAGCCAGAGACTGACATTAGATATCATCCTTGATTGTAAACCCAACTAACTTTACCTTATTTGTGTGTTGAGTGGGGGTGTTCTCATGCCATGGTGCACATGTGAAGTCAGAAGACAACCTTGGACATCAGTTCTCAGCTCCCGCTTTATTTGAGGTAGGGTCTCTGCAGTTGATGCTGTATAGGCCAGGTTAGCCAGCCCAGGAGCTTCGGAGGATTCGCTTTTCTACCTCGCATCTCCCCAAAGCAGGATATCCAAGGTTACAACTGTGAGCTATAGGGCTCTACATGGATTCTACGTGGGTCCCATTTGAACTCAGGTTACTGGCAGTGTTTAGATGTTCAGACACTGGCTTACACCTCAGAGTTTGTCATATTTCTCCACCCTCATTTTCCACAAGCTCATAATGTTCTTCCTTTGGAGACAGACAAGCTCATATTTTATTCTTGCCATCTTTTCTGGCTTTATTCACAGAAGAATGTACTGCCAACTTTGAAATTCCTCCCAGTGAGAAAAATATATCCTACTTTTTGGCTCTGCGTATCTGATTAACCCAAAAGTAATGCCAGCGCCAAACCTTTTCCATAAAAGGATAATAATAATTGAGTTGTATTAGGAGAAAACAATTGCTTATACCACAGCACTCATGTATTCATTCTGTTTGATTATTTGACAGACTATATGAAGTTATTGCAGGGATAACCTCACGAAAAACTTGTATTATTTCCTAAGTCTAGTTCATTACTTTGTGGTACAACTTCAAGAATATTTAGATTGCTTATATTTTGAGAAAGAATCTGGGCATAGTTCCCCTATGCGATACCGTTAATAATGCTTTGCATGTAATCAGGAAAAGCAGCATTGCACAGATGAGAAACGAAAATGTGCTTTGGCAGAAACCGATTGTGGTGCACATTAGTATGTCTTTAGATCTGAGGAATGTTTGATAATTATGTGCAATTAGCCCCAAAATAAGTCTTGGATCTTCTTTGGGAGCCTCCACAGAATTCTGGCTGCAAAGGAATGTTATAATGTGGAAAGCAATCTGACAGGTAGAAAATAAATTTGTAGACATTCTTCAGAGATAAAACTATGCAGGTGAAAATAATACAAAAATTCAAACAAAAATATGGCTTTGGGAGGAGAGGAATTGTTCTCAGTTGACAGGGTAAGTGGCAGTGTCTTGACACTGGAGAAAAAATAACCCAGTGCTTGATTTTATGTGGGTATTAATAATTTTGTGCGTGTGCAGAGAGATATGTTTTTGCCTTTTCTCAGTAAAAACATTCCACACCGTCCCTGTATTTTATTTTCCTAATAGGCAATAGTTCTTTCCCGGATGCCAAGTTCACTTCCTCATGAGTTATAACTGAAGCTTGAGATGTGGCCACACGATAGGACCGAGGGTAATTATGTACCCTTCCCCGAAGGCTGAAGAACTGTTCAGGAATGTCCTATTTACTAAAAAATCACGACTATTTGTTTTAGAGCTTTTTCATTTCTCATCATTATAAGTTGGTGAACCTTTACTGGGAAGCTCATTTCTTCTACTTCTCTCTTTTTAATCCATAATCTAAAATACAAACTCTCTTGCTGTGAGATGCTTGGGAAGGATGGTTTCAAATTGTCACCCTGCGGTAAGAGAACTCTAGACCTGGGGCTCGAGTTGGGCAGTTAAACCTGAAAGTGGTTCTACTCTGAAGGCTGAAGGATTGGAACATATAGCTACTTTTCAAAACCTAACATTTTATGTGAAAAAGCGATCCCTTCTCAACAGGACTCAATCCCCTTTAAAAGTTACTATTTATAACGCCACCACATACATGAAGTCTTAGTATTTAAGATGATGCAGAATGTCGCCGACTCTTTCTAACGTGATACTAAATGCTTCTGAGTTAGCAACACCAGCTCCGAGTTATTTTGATTGTCAGAGCCAGAAAAACACAGGAACTAACATTAGCAAAACATTAAAAGTCTTTTAGTCATTCATTATTGTTTCTTACTCAAGCTTCGAAAAGGAATGCTCTTGAATGAGCTGCACTTTCTTTGTTTCTTCCTTACCCACGAGTTGGATGGGCACAATAGGAACGTTCTGTTCTGAGGGCGTTATGTAAAAGAGAAGCATAACCCCACAGCTTGTACAACTGGAATGGTGGTCATTCCATGGGGCTCTCTCTTGGATGACCAAAGAATCCCTTTCCTTCATAGGGTCATTTTTTAAAGCTGCTTTGTTAAAAGGACCACATCTTGCGGAAAGATACTTCATACAAAGATGCATATATGAATGTCTTGCGCTTTTCTGTAAATGAACTGTGTGGAACTAAATGTAGAGCCTACCGCATTGGGTTCGTTAATGGGTCTCAGTCCTAGTCCTCACCAACCCCTACTTTCAAGAACACGGTCTATCTGCTGCTCCTGTATTAATCAGGCAGCAACAGTTGCTTCGAAGGAATAGTCAGAAAGTGCCCAGGGCTATGGGAGTGATATGGAGAACTTCCATTGGCGCAGAAGAGGTATTTGTTGCAGACTAGAGGGAATCAAGGGTATTTTATTTGGGAGTTGATGTTTTGGCGTTTGGGGATGATTTCTGTAGAAGAAGAGAGGCAGGTAGGGAGATTAGAAGTCAGACTCTAAGGAGTTAGGATGAGAACCCTTCTGCTAAGTAGTGGAAGAGGCTTGACGGATGCTGATCAGTGTAAAAGAGTCAGGTGATGGAGACTAGGGGAAGAGGAGCAGACTGGTTTAGAAGGCTGCTTCAGAGATAGACTTCTGAAATCACAGAAGCATGGCTAAGGGCTATGGACAGAGGTAGGAAAGAGACGCAGGGCAGGGCAGAGCAGGATGGGGTAGGGTAGGACTGAGGAAGGCTCCTTCTTAGAGTTGTTTGCAAAGCTGATCTATATCTTAAAGTCAACAAAATTTGAGGTATTTTCAAGATTTAAAAGCCACATGTTCTTATTTTTAAAATCATATATGTATATGATTTTAGTTTTTAAAAATTGAAATTTAGTTATTTATATTACCTTTTTGTGGTCATAAAGATTAATCTTGGGCCCTCACAATAGATGCCCTATTACTGAGACATACCTCTATTTCTCTCCCTTTATTTTTACATAGAGTCTTACAAATTTGCCTGTAATAAAGGCAGGCTTTGGGTTTGTGGTTGAACTGAATGAGCCTCTGGATCTTTAAGCCACTATGACTGGGCCAAATTATACTGGTGTATATTGGTTGTACACATCAGTGGACACACTTGGAATTTCTATACACGCAAACAAAAAATATATATGCTGTATTTTTATCCTATCTACCTTCCCAGCAACTCTCTTACTGCCCATTCATTGCCTCTCCCTCTGAATCTCCTTACTGCTCTCTAGGGTGGTGTGGGATTCTCTTTTGTATGCTGTGAATATGATTGGTTAATTAATAAAGAAAACTGTCTTAGCCTGATAGGGCAAAAGAATAGAGATAGGCAGGGAAAACTAAACTGAATGCTGCGAGAAAGAAGGGCGGAGTCAGAGAGAAGCCATGTAGCCCTGCCAGAGACAGATGCAGGTTGGAATCTTGCTGGTAAGCCACAGCCAGGTGGTGATACACAGATTATTAGAAATGGGTTAAATTAAGATGTAAGAGTTAGCCAATAATAAGTTAGAGCTAATGGACCAAGCAGTGATTTAAATAACATAGTTTCTGTGTGATTATTTTGGGTCTAAACTGCTGGGTGGCCGGGAAACAAACAAGCCTCCTTCCCAACAACACTAGTAGTTCCTATGCAACTTCCTTCTTCTTCTTCTCTCCTTCTTCTGTCCAAAATAATTGATATTTTTCTTTTTGTATCTGGTTTATTTCATTTAACATGATGTCCTCTAATGTTATCTTTTCTTTTCCTGCAACTTGCATAATTTTGTTCTGTAATGCTTAATAATAATCAAACACACACACACAGTCTCATGTTTTTGTTCTGATGTTCGTGGCCACCTTGTCTGATTCTATAATCTGGCTATAAACAGCAGCTATCTCTTACCATATGTACTTTTAGATCTAGCCCAGAAATTGGCAATATATAGTCTATGGGGTAAAGACAGACTATTTCTGTTTTTTTTCTGTTATCTTATAAAGCAGACATGCTTGTGTTTTGTCTATTATCTATTACTGTTTTTGTATTTCAATGAAGAGTTGAGCATTTGCAAGAAAGATGGTTTTATCAAAGAGCCTAAAGTATTTACTCTCTGATCTTTTACGTAAAAAGTTTACAGATTTCTGCTCTGTAATTATTAGGTAATTCAAGTTAAGTCAGCAAAATAAATCTTTTGGTGCAGGTTTATAGTCATAGGTCTCAGGAAAAGCTGAATCTTTTATGTATTGGACTAAATTGAACACATGTCCTGCGATAGACGCTCACTGCTGCCTTACTCACAAGACCTGGCTATACTCATGAATTCTTTTGTATGTGCCGTGCAACCTTTCACTTCAGCTGGGAAGGTTCTGTTGTTTTTGATTTGGTGCCTGATGCGAGTTTGTGCAGCGACTTTCCTCAGATGTTCTTCATGTTTATGAGTCAGACTCCAAACCCCACCAAAGGTAAATCATGGCTTCTTTTGGCAAGGAAGTCAATGTTCAGGTTGCGGACTTAGTGCAGAGGTAAAGCACCTGGTTCACATGCACAAGGCTGTGGATTCAGCCCTCAGTACCACAAAAAAGAGTTAGAAGTAAAAAGTCCCACTTCTACAAAGCATCTTGACGATAACACATGCCGGAAATTGGATATATTAAGTTTTGTGAACTTCTGTTTCTTGTGGAGAAAAATAACGAAAGTCCCGTCAGGATTTATCTTTCTAGGACTGACCATCTCCAGACTCATTTGTGGCTTGTGTTGCTGATGTATAATTGAATATAATGTTTTAAAACAGAAAACCCAATGAGAATTCATTTTAGATTAATCATACATTGCATGGAAGTTTATGGAGTAGGCACAGCTTGTATTAAGTAGAGCAAAAAGAGAAACAGAAGACCCAAAACAAACCATGTCATGAGTTTGCTGTTGAAGACTTGAAATGCCTTTCTGTAGCCATTTATATAACCTTTCCCCCTTGTTTTTTTCTTTCACTTTTTATTCCTTTTTGGCAAACCAGAAATCTGTTAATAGTGAGATTGTCCTAACTGTGTTCATATAAGTAAATGCCATATTGGAAAAAGGCCAGTTTTTATAGCATATCGACATTCTTATTTGCTGTACTATGGTTCTTTTCCATAGACCACATGTCAAGCTGGTCAGGAAATTGGATTTGGGGGCATTTGTGATGGAGCACGTGGCAGATGCTTGGAATCTCTGGAGATCTCAGAATACAGTTTACATGACCAGAGGTTCTTCAAATGTCTTATTCTGAAGACACACTGCAAATGAGAAAGTCTGAGTATCTCAGTGTCCTCTCACTGTCTTGGGGTATAATGTCTCAATAGTAAGTTCACTCTACTCTGCCAAGCCAAATGTTCAGAAAAGCACTTGTTCCTGGACTCAAACTTGGGAAACGCTGCTTGAGGAACTTGCTTCCCCCAGTAATGTTTACTGAGACAGAATGCCTGACAATTCTTAGTATCCATGAACTGTAAATTCTGCAAATTCAGCTAATGCAGCACCTTTAATCTAAATTACTCACAACCCTGCCTTCGGTGCCAGTTTCACACATGGGCAGCTCACAAATCATATGAAGCACAGTGGGGCTGGAGACCCACACAGTGGAGCACCATTGCCGCAGCCATTTATCCACAGCCCCGGGATTCCGAGCTGTCGTCTTGCCCGCACACAGTGCATTTTCATTTCTCTTTGTTCTCCTTTTCCATATCTTCTGCTAAGGT
This sequence comes from Neodon shergylaensis, assembly GCA_025134845.1. NCBI lineage: Eukaryota > Metazoa > Chordata > Mammalia > Rodentia > Cricetidae > Neodon > Neodon shergylaensis. The sequence continues at coordinate 2,212,794 of JABTXL010006571.1, forward strand.
TATTTTTTTTCTTCATAATGAAATTTGTATTGGAAAAGGAAATGATTTTTTTAAACTTTCTTTCTGCCCCGATCCCAAAAAGATGCCAAAAGAATTCACACAGTGAAAAAAAAATATGGAAAAAGAAAAACCTCTTCATATACAGTAATGGCCCAAAATAAAGGTAATGAAAAAACAAAACAAAAAAGGTAAAGAATCTACTTTATCACATTGTTTCCCATTTGTGATGTTCCCAAATCTTGGAAACATCTTAAGTAATTTCTGTTAACTGAAATTAGTCTTTTTCCTCTTGAGACAGACAGACAGATAGACAGACAGAAAGAAGTGTATCAACTACTGAAGACCTCTCTGACAAACTTAAACAATGTGCTGCCATCACAAATTTGTTACATTGTTGGTCAGTTGCACTATTGTTTTCTCCATTGTCCACACATAGATGATGCCCTGCAAACACCAGCAGCTCCTCTGAGTTGAAGCCCAACCCGGTGGTCCTATGTCCAGAAGTTAGAGCTCAACCATGTGTGCAGTTTTTCAGTACAGGGAAAACACAGCTGCGGAGAAGCATAGACAATGCGCAATAGTCACATATTTTCTTACAAATTTCTGTTGTTTTACGCTTTGTCTCTTTCAAACTAAGGTTGGATGCCACTGATAGGATGTGTACTTTCTTTTTTTTTTTTCCTTTGACCAGCACTGACTGGCAATGTTTGAGGAAGTAAAATGAAAAAGACTTCATGTTCATGGCGATGATGAAGGACTGTGCTTGGGAATATGCTCAGTGATGGGGTGTTTTCAGGGACCTGAGTCCAAAGAGAATCTAGACACGTTTTCCTTTGGAAACAGTGGTGTTGCAAAGCAGCCCATATTTATAAGCCATTAAGCCCAATGGCATGCTTCTGCTTCTGAAATCCCGTCGGAACTGGCAGGGGATTCACCTCCAAAGCCGCGGTCATCACAACCCCTGAGCTCTCCTCTTCTCTCAGGGGACTCATTTCCTCCATTCCTCCCTGATTCATCGTGGCTAGAACCTTCCTTTTATTTCTAGAATAGAACCCACTTCCTGTGAGGAGAAAGCTTGCTCCTATCCCAGAAGTCTGTAGGCAGTAAGAAATAATTCTAAGGGTAATACAAATATTCTTGCACTAGCCAGGCTGCTAATAGCTGTAGACCTTGAGCACTTTATTCTTTGTTTTGTTGTTGTTGTTTTTGTTTTTCAAGACAAGGTTTCTCTGTGTAGCCCTGGCTGTCCTGGAACTAGCTCTGTCGACCAGGCTGACCTCGAACTCACGTAGATCCGCCTGGGTGCTGGGATTAAAGGTGTGCACCACCACACCTGGCTATTCCTTGTTCTAATCATTCACACTTGTGATATGGAGTGGAGTAGAGGATTTCTTATGCCCCCTGCTTTATTTTTGCAATTTAGGGGATCAAATCTAAGACTTGTGCTTACTAGGCAAGTGCCATCTATGCCTTGGAGTCACATTAGCCCTGTTTGTCCCAGTTCTAACACTGTATTCTTGAGGCTAGAGAAGCACTGTTGGAGTTGGTATGACTGATTATCAGAGATACAGAAAGGCAGATGCCAGTGCAGTGTATAAGTCAGGGAGGGATTTATTTGTGTCAAAGCTTTGATTGTCAATGGAGAGGGCACTCAGGGAGGCTAGAAAAAAAACCCATTTTCTTATTGGATCCACATCCCAGTATCTTTATACAATTAAGGTGTATAGTTCTCACTGCTCCATGTGATGAGATGGAAGCAGATTAACAGTTCCCTCTAAATGTCAACATACTAATTCCATAACCCACGGATATATTGTTACATTCCAAAAGGGAATTAGGTTAAATGTAGAATTACGTTTGATAAATAGTTGACTTTAAAATCTGGAGTTATATTGGGTCATTTGAGTTGATGAAGTATCATCACCAAGCTCGTGAAAAAGGATAGGAGAAAGGCAGAACAGAGAAATAGCAACATGAAAAATATATGGCCCGACCTTGATGGTTTTAACAGAGAGGTGGGATCATAAGCCACGGATGTCAGTGAGTTCCAGAAGCCACAAAGACAAGGGGACTGATTCTTACCTAATGCCAGTAGGAGGAACACTATCCTGCTATCATCCTGGTCTAGCCTCATGAGACCTACCAAAGTAAACCTACCAAAGGTTTATCTTCAGAATTCATCTTGAGAAGATGACAAATTGATGTTGTTTTACAGCTACAAAATTTGTTTAATTTGTTACAATAGCAATACAAACAAATGTAAAAGAATATTTTATTCTTTTTTCATAAATATAACTGAGCTTTAGAGTAGTTATATCAAATTCTCATGTCCTCAGAACTAAAGACAGAAGATTCAAATCTAGATCTTTTTATTTACATGGTCAACACTACAAAGGCAGTTGCATCTTTCTCGGTTACTCAGACACTTTTAGCTGTTCTTGACCACATCCTTGGTTCTAGTGAAGGACCACTATGCATGTATCCCACCAAGACTCACAGAAATGTTTTCAGTTAGAGGTCAGACAACTCCCAGTGCTTCCAAAGTCAATGACGGGGGAGGAGAATTCTATTTGCAGGATTGTTCTTACAACAGCACCTCTTCCATTCTATCCACCCCAAACACCCTTTCCATCCTACCCACAATCTGAAGCACTGGGCTGCTTTGCCCTAGTGACTAACTTTCCGTTCTTAGAAAGCATAAGGTAGGAACAGCGAACAGAAACAATCTGGGGCACACATATTTCTCTTCCCACGTAATCTGCCGCATTTGGCTTATGATGTTTTCCAGGCATCTGAAACAGAGCCTACAATCCAGAAGCCACCCTGGTTACATTCTTCCCAACAGTCTTCCATTAGTGAAAGGCATTTTCTGAGCTAGACAATGCATTTAGGCATCTTTGCTGAGAATGTCATTGATAGCATGTGTTATAACTTGCACATAACAGATACGACAGCATCGAAAGCACCATTTGATCATAAGCTGGGGCCCGACAGTGTTTATAGCTGATTCGCGAATTAGACCACAGAGCAATTGTTGATGGCATTGCTAACTTTCATGAAGATAAAACATATTTCTATTTGAACCAAAAATGGTGGTTTTAGTCCTGTCTTGAAGGGGAAAAAGACATTTCATATAAATTAGTTTAGTTCTATTTGTTTTATGAGCTGTACAGAAGTACAAGCCCGAGTTTAATGAAGTATTTCACACATTTCCTCATAAGTCTTTCTTGGAAACCCAAGACATCAGTGTTATGATAGGCTATCAGAAAAAGGAGGACAGGGCTCATTATTCCAGAAACATTGCTATCCATAGGCAGGCACAGCAGTGAGGATTTAACTATTTTGGTGGTTATTTTGCATCAAGTTAACAGATGCTTCTGATCACAAACAACAAAAAGTGTACCCTTAATAAGGGACGACCTTCTTCTCTCCCCTTGGTGCGTTTTATCTTTCCCTGCTATTAGATTTTTCTTAAATTTGGGATTAGTTTAGGATTTAATTCTTTTTTTTTTCTGGCTTCCATCTGTGGTGTCAACTTATTATAGAATATATATACTCATATATGTATTATAGAATATATATATATGTATACATACACAAGGCGTATATATACATATATAATGTTTAAGTATTGAGTTTCTAAGATTTATTTTATTTTTATTTTATATGTAGATGTGTGTGTACGCCCTGTGTGTAGGTGCTCACAGAGGCCAGAAGAAGGTATCAGATCTGCTGGAGATGAAGTTACTGGTGGTTGTAAAACCCCAAAGTAGATGTTGGGATCTGAAGGTCCTTTGGAAGAGCAGCAAGTACTCTTAACTGATGAACCATGCCTCCAGCCCCCATGGTTTGAGATTTTAAAAACACACCTTTTATTTTAGAATAGTGTGTGTGTGTGTGTGTGTGTGTGTGTGTGTGTGTGTGTGTACGTGCATGCTGTGGTGTGTGTGGGGGCCTGCACACCATGGAATATATATGGAAGTCAGGACAGCCTAGGGTGTTGGGCCTCACCTTCCCCGAGTTGAAACAAGGTCTGTCTTCACACACTAGGCTAGTTGGCTGAGAGTTTCTGGGCATTCTCCCATCTGCCCTCATTTTCACAGAGTTCAGGATTGTAGACACTGCATCTTGGTTTTGTGTGGGGCCTCGTGACCCACACTCAGGCTGCCAGGCTTTCGCTGCTTTTCCTGATGAACCGTCTCTCCCCGCAGACGAGTTTCATAGTTACAGAGAAGCCAGGAAAGATAGAGAAGGCTCTGGGCCCTTCCTCCTAATTTCTCCCGTTACAGCATTTTACGATCCATTTGCCACAACAGAGAAACCAGTTCTAACATGTTCTAAGTCAAACTCCATCATTTAGATTTCCCCAGTTTTTTTTTTCTCCCCAACGTCTTTTTCTGCTCCAGGATTCGACCCAGGACATCACATGACATTAAACCATTGCACCTTTTCAGACTCTTCTGCTCTGCCGCTCTTCCAGACTTTCCACATTTTTCATGACTGATCGTTTCCCCGAGAACCGGTCAGGTATTTTTTTAAGTGGCCCTTTTATTAATCAGTTTCCCATCACTGTGGAGAATTACCCGGATACGGCCTGGAGAGATGGTTCAGTGGTTAGGAGCACCTGATGCTCTGGCAGAGGACCCAGGTTTATTGCTCATTGCCTACACAGCGACTCACAATGATGCATGTGCAGCTTCAGTTCCAGAGTCTGGTATCTTCCTATGTCCTCCCTGGGCACCAGGCATGACTATGCTACATATACATACGTGTTGGCAAAACAGTCAACACACAAAATAAAAATAAATAAACCTTTAAATGAATAGAAAAATGTTGATGCTTTAGAGATTTGGTTCATGAGAGGTGGGATTCCTGGGGTCTGCCCTGTAGTGAGGCATGGCCTCACGGTGGGAATGTGTGGTACAAGACTGCTCACTCAGTATGACAGCAGGGAAGGTGTTAGGGTGCTGTGGTCCCCGTCAAAGGCATGTCTGGAAAGAGTCAAAGATGGCTACTTGACCTCACTTCGTTATGGCTCTGTCACATCACAGTAAGCAGTCCTGTCATGGGACTAAGCCTCCAATGCGTGAACATTTCAGGGATGTTCAAGACCCAAACTAGAGCAGACCTCGGTTAGAATTTCCCTCAAGTGTTGTGATCTTTTAAAACAATTGGGGTTAGACTGAGGCTTGGGTTTGGGGTGTGTGCAGACTCCAGGGAGACAGGATGGGTCTCATGAGATCCTGTGAAAGGTGCATACTAAGAACATGAGAACATGAGTTATCACTCACATATGTTGTCAGAGCCAATTCCCTTTCCACATTTTCCTCCACTCCTCCATCTTTCCCCTACTCTGCTGTTTGGAGAAATTCTTCCTCTAAATCTTAGATGTAGTAATTTAAGACTTATTCTGTTTCATAGACTGGAAGCATCAGTGCTAATTAAATCACTTCAAATACACACACGTGTGTTTCAGTTCAAAGTATTTATCCTTGTTTTATTCTCTACTTTGTTCAAAGTAGATGGACTTGCATTTTACTTATAAGATTAGAATAGTGCCAAAGGATATCCTTCCTATGTAAATTGTGCACAGTTGCTCACTAGTTAATCCACTTTGTTACTTCTTCTTTGTATTTGGCTCCTTTTCTCAAACATTGATTCCATCTGTGAAGACTCAGTCACAACATAGTACAGTTGGACATCTTTGGAAATGATCTATTTCATTTCTCACTTAATAAGATAAGTCAGAGACTTGGCACAGGTGGTCAGCGGGTGGGAGCTGAGTGAGATTGGAATTTGGGACTTTCCATGTGAAGTCCTTCTTCCCACCATGCAGCAATATTCATTTTTCTTTAGCTCAGAAATTCCACTGTGGACAGGGTTCTGTTGTTCTGATGAGGAGGGAAACTAGATGGATTTTGCTCTTCCTTCCTCCTTGACTCTGGCCTAGGCTTTCCCATAAAAACAGAGAAATTTAACCCACACAAGCTATTTTTTTTTATTACCATTATCTTTTATCACTACAGAGGAAATACAGGCTTAGTTGTGGATTGAATACACACACACACACACACACACACACACACACACACACACACAGGATACACATATATATTTCATAAGTAGCCAAAGGGATTCTGATCCATCGTCTATCTGCTGAAGGCATCAGTACATTTGAAAGAAATCTCTTAGATCAAACCTAAAAAGTGTTGTATTATTAATGTATCTTAAAATTAAAGGAGCGACAGCCTGAGCGTGCCTGAAAGGGAGTCTCGAGGGAAATCCATTCATCTCTAACACAGTGATTCTGCCAGATAAAGAGATAGAAAATGGTTTCCTCTTTGTAGGTTTTGTAAGACATTACCACATATCCAATTTCTATTTTGTTTTTATTGTTCACATACTGAAAAGTCCTCATTTATGCACATATGTGACTGCAGAATGTGGAAAAAACTCAGAGTTAAGATAACAGTGTTATTTGTAAGTAGATAGTTTGATGGTTTCTGTGTACACTGTTATTGCGTTTTTCCAGAATTGATCAACATGCACTGAGGACATTGATCTTAAAGATTCAACTCCAACTGCACTGAACAGGGCTCCTTGTCGAGCCTTGCAGACCTGGGTGGACAGCCCTGTGCACTTGTCACAATATGGCGGGGGCTCCAGTTGGCTCCCTTTCTATCTGCGGGCTGTTTTTTACCCCTTGAGTCAGACAGTTTTGCATTCATCGATGAAATCTTTCTGAAGTAGTGCCTTGTTTTCTTTTCTTCTCAGAAGGGGTAGACCCCTTCGCTTGGAGATACTGGGACTGTGAACCATGACCTATGTTCTGAGCTGGAAATACCCTGCCTCATGCCATTTGATAATGCTTTACTGTGATCTTTGCAAGAAGGTCCTAGTAATGACAAGATAGAAAGTTAAACCTTGGGGAGCTTCCTACAAATTTAGTGTTTTGCTTTTTCAGAAGTGACTTAGACTTTGCCTGCCTGCCTGCCTGCCTGCCTGCCTGCCTGCCTGCCTGCCTGCCTTCCTTCCTTCCTTCCTTCCTTCCTTCCTTCCATCCTTCCTTCCTCCCTCCCTTCCTCCCTCCCTCCCTCCCTCCCTCCCTCCTTCCCTCATTCTTTTTGTTCTTTTTTAAAACAATCTTTTCTCCTTTTACATACCAATCCCAGTTCCTTCTCCCTCTCCTCCTGGTCCCCCAACCTTCCACCACCTTCCTCCACCCATCCACTTCTCAGAGAGGGTGAGGCTTCCCATGAGGAGTCAACAAAGTCTGGCACATCACTTTGAGGCAGGACCAAGGCCTTCCACTCAGTATCTGGGCTGAGCAAGTTATCCCTCCAGAAAGCCAGTTCAAGCACTAGGGGTAACTCCTGCTCTCACTACCAGTGAACCTACAGATTGCCCCAGCCACACAATACCCACATTCATAGGGTCTAGTTTGGGCCTATTCAGGTTCCCCCACTATCAGACCAGAGTCACTGAGCTCCTACTAGCTTAGCTCAGCTGTTTCTGTGGTTATTCCCATCATGGTCTTGACATTTTTTGCTCATTTTATTTCTCCTTCCTCTTGTTGACTGGACTTTGGAAGTTTGGCTGTGGATCTTTGCATTTGCTTTCATCAGTTGCTGGATAAAGTTTCTATGATGACAATTAAGGTAGTCATCAGTCTGATTACAGGGGAAGGCCAGTTCAGGTATCCCCTTTCTTATTGCTTAGGGTCTTAGTTGGGGTCATCCTTGTGGATTCCTGGGAAATTCCCTGGTGCCAAGTTTCTTTCTAGCCCCATAATGGCTCCCTCAAACAATATATCTCTTTCCTTGTTCCCTTCTGTCCTTCCCCCATCTTGGCCATCCTGTTCCCTCACATTCTCCTCCCTCTTCCTTTCTCCTCTCCCCTTTGCCTTGTGGCCTCCCTCCCTCCCAATTTTCTCAGGAGTTCTTTTTTTGGTCCAGTCTATTTGTTGTTCTCTGTAAGCTTCTTGTTCCTTCATAGGCATATTTTTCTTTAGGTTGGGAAAATTTTCTTCTATGATTTTGTTAAATATATTTTCTGCACTTTTGAGCTGGAGTTCTACTCATTCTTCTATTCCTATTATTCTGAGATTTGGTCTTATCATGGTGTCCCAGATTTCCTGGATATCTTGTATTACAAATTGGTTGGATTCAATATTTTCTTTGACCGATGAATCTATTTCCTGTATCATATCTTCAACTCCTGAGATTATCTCTTCCATCTCTTGTATTCTGTTGGTTATGCTTGCTTCAATAGTTCCTGTTCATTTATCCAGCTTTTTCATGTCCAGAATTCCCTTGGTTTGTGTTTTCTTTATTGCATCTCTTTCAATTTTCAAGTCTGGAACTGTTTGAATTGTTTTCTTTACGTGTTTGGTTTTTTTTCTTGGCTGTTTAAAAAGAGATTTGTTGATTTCCTTCAATTTTTTGTTTGTCTTTTTCTCCATTTTTTAAAGGGAATTTTTCATTTTCTCTTTTAGGGTCTTTATCATCTTCATAAAATTATATTTAAGGTCATTTTCTTCTGCTTCTTCTAGGTTGGGTTGTTCAGGTCTTCTTGTAGGACCACTAGGTTCTGGTGTTACCATATTGCTCTTTATGTTGTTGAATGTATTTTTCTATGGTGCCTACCCATCTCTTCCTTCAATTTTGTTGGCAGTATCTGCCTCTTGGTCCAATCGTTGTGGTCGGTGTCTGTGTCTCGGAGATCCTCTCTTGGACTAATTGTTGCAATTGTTGTTTCTTAGGAAGCTGTTCTTGGTCTACTCTATCTAGTCACTGTGTTTGCTCAGGGAGCTGCTGAGGTCTCTGGGAATGGGTGGGTTTTGGGGCAGAGTGGGACTTGTAGATTAGTGGGTCTGATGTGGGGTTGTGTGGCAGCCTGCCTGCAGAAGGCTTGCCTGCTGACTGGCTAGTACAGCTGAGGCAGGTGGGGGATGGACCTGCAGTTTTGCTCTGGGGTCTAGGGCTTAGAGACTGGGTTGTCCAGCAGATGGTCTGGTCGCTCACTTCTTGGTTCACTCTGTGCAGTCCTAGTGTTTGTTGTATTCCTGATATAAACTGTTTCTCTAGGCCTTACTAGCAAGGGGGAACAGGAAGTTCACATCACCACCATCATCCTAAGTGTCTTCATGTGGCTATGTCAGAATTGTGGGACTGTCACACACTCTTCCTGTGTGTTTGTGAGCTTAGTACCCATTGTACAATCATGTTGGTAATGGGTTTGGAGGCTCCCACATGTAGGCTGGGTCATTTCCTAGGATGACACGAGCCTGAGCCTCTGTCACTGTCTATCTCTTTCTCCGCTGGATATCATGGCTCCTTGAACAAGACACTGCTAGTCACAAGCTGGAGTGGGGCTCACACTTTTTACTACCACCTTTGTTGAGTTGTATTCACCAACTTGGTGTAAAAAATTCACGAATACAGTTAGATAATTTCTACCTGCCATTTTCACCACAGAAGAGTCTGACGATAATCCAGCACATTATCAAACCTCTTCAGAATTACCCATACACTGCTGCTTATTTTCTATGGGTTAAACCTGTGCACACAACATTCCACATAGCAACTTCTACTGCACAAGCAGAATCTTCCTTTTGTCCTGGATATGTCTGAAGTTTCAAAGAAAGCATCAGGGGCCGGGCGGTGGTGGCGCACGCCTTTAATCCCAGCACTCGGGAGGCAGAGGCAGGCGGATCTCTGTGAGTTCGAGACCAGCCTGGTCTACAAGAGCTAGTTCCAGGACAGGCTCCAAA